>CM027081.1:25695681-26225681 GCA_015343265.1 Pao palembangensis
CAGTTTAACATGTCGCTGACACATAGGAACGTAGTTATTCATATATTTTAATTTGTTTGGGTCTTTGGGTCAGTTAGATTTACAGAATACATTTATGTCTCTAGAAATAAAAGTGATTTCGTCTGACAAAGTTAAGTTTTTATTTCATCAGGTACCTCAAACCTCTCTCTATTCTACTTTAATACAAGTTTTAGCAGATTGGAAATGTTGGCAGCTGCCACAGGTGAGGGGTAGGTGAGGGGATGTGAGAAAAAGCCAGCAGCCAATCTTTCTGTGCGTGTTGGCAAGAAGGGGCAGTTCTGTTAATATCCAGTCTATTATCAGGTCTCTCGCACTAGGCCCTATTGAACAATTGGCACGTGCTCTCAAAAAATGCATCTCCTGGGAGAAAGCCAGAAAAACAAGGTGGTGTTTATTGACTAAATGCGTGTTTATGAGTGCATCTACTAATGCCAAGACAGACAATCAAGTTGCATAAGCCCATCAAAGATGAAACATCAAAAACAGCAAAGAGGGGCCAAATAAATTATTAGAAAAAAAGGCTTTAATGATACCCATAAAAACTCACCTACAAATTCTGGAGTTCCAAAAATGTTTTTAAAATCATTGCCAAAGTCTATCTTGTGGGCCAGGCCAAAGTCAATGATTTTGATGCGTGGGTGAGGCACTGAGCGGTTCAGCAGCATGATGTTCTCTGGCTAGAAAAAGGAGGTAGAGACCGTTAAAAGGGTCAGATGGAGTGTGAAAGGGGAGTCAGACTGGACTGGAAGTGGCTGGGATTCCTCTGAGTGTTTTTTTTTTCCTGGAGATTGATAACAAATAAATGAATCAATGTGGAATATTTTAATGTAGTACATAACAGACAAGGGAGACAGAAACAGAACCAAACACAAAACCGGACAGACAGGAAGTATACTTGTATGTACACAAGGAGCAGTCATTTAATGGCTATTATTTTGTACTACACTGTTATTTTTATTAATGTTCCAACCTTGTTTAAATCAGTCCGGCAACTTTAGTATTTCTTCGGAATCGGATTATATAATCAACAAGGGAAGATTGCTTTCTGAATCTGCTACTTTACCTTAAGGTCAAAGTGAGCGATTTGTTTGGAGTGCAGGTAAAAGACTCCATCCAGGATCTGCTTTAGGAACTGAGTGGCTTCCTCTTCGCTCAGTGACTCCTTCTCTGCCAGAAAATCGAAGAGCTCACCGCCAGCCACACTGGACGAGGAGGAGAAAGGGGATAGAATCAAAATGAGGCATCTCTTAGATCAAAGAGCATAGCTAAACAGATGTAATCTAATTATCACAGAACATTAGAGAGCAAAACAAAATCCCCACATTAAAAGAAACGGACAAACACAGAATAATTATTATGCTTAATACAACTGGGAAAGACCATACAGAAACGACATAAAAACGGCAGCTAATAATTATGAATCAAGAAAATCAGAAAAACATAACCTTTACAGACGTGTGAACACGCACACACATTCAGGAAGGAAACATCAGACCAGCTGCCCAGCTGGAAGCTACACAACCTCTTCCCAGCAAACACCGTCTGTGCTGTACATCTGTGCGCATTTGTAGAGACACTGGAGAAAGGCCTTTGTCTTTTCCTCTGAACAGTCCATTAATGATTTTAGCCAGTGTAAAACAAGTATTTGCTCAGAGAGGATTTAGAGGAAAGTACACAGGGAGCTGGAAACACCGAAAGAATGAATGAAATCACCTTTACTGCCAGTAGTGTGATGACTGTTTTTCTCTTAAAATCCATGACACACTGATTTAAACCAATTAATCAAGTTCAGTGGGGTCAGCTGTAGAGGATACAACAATTGTGCAATAAAGGATCAAAACATCCCAGCAGCCAAAGCAGCAGGAGGATGTGGAGCATATGGTTTGGATCATGATCGCCGTTTATCTTACAATTGTGAATTGACACGAGGCTGTCATTGCATCATATTTTTAAAGTGCACAGCACTACAGAGGAAATCGATTTTTACACTGAATCTTTACTTTTTTAGCCTCAAAGGTTTCAAGAAATATAATCAAGAAGGGACAATGTTTAAGTACAAAAACCTTGGTATGATTTTAAAAGATATGGGTGTTCTGATCAATAGGCAGACTACTAGTATCAGCCAATAATCAATAACCCATTCTCTCCATCAAGGCCAATAAGTTGATGTATCACAAACTCTGTGTGAGTCACACTGCAGATGGAATGATTCAGTTACAGGCTGTTCCTCAAATAAACTAATCAAACCAACTTGAAGCCAGTTTATTAACAACACATTACACAAGAGGGACATATAGACAGATGGTTCCATTTTTCAGTGGCCTGTATGATTTATCCAGAACCACGACTTTGGAGTTGGGTAACAGATTAAAACAGTGTTAATAAAGTTGAAGTAAGCTAATGTAATTAAGATCACACCATGTTCATTTCATTTTTGGTTATATTTCCAGCCATACTGACCTGTTTTAACAGTTTACAGGCCTAAATAAGAAAAGGGCCACTGACTTAAATTGGCAAATTGTACTTTGTGCTTAGTTGCATTTTTTCCACAGGAGATCACTGGTCAGGAATGTTGTTAGACACCTGGGGCTGTTATGGTGATGCTCAGTACTGCTGGCAGCAAGGTGGCTTACACATTAAAGCGTGCTCTGATGTATTAGGAGCGTAGATTTTCTCAAGCCAGCTGGTTTGTCATACTAGCCTCAGATCTAACCAGGTAAAACTTGTCTAACTGTAGATGTACTGAACAAAGGGTGACCTGACGGTTATGAATATGCACCAGAATTTAGTGGTTTCATTATTCGGGTCAAATATGTACATTTTCCCTCTTGTACCAAATACAAAGCATGTGAACAGAGAAGGTTACTCACAGCTCCAGGATCAGGATGACCTCTGCCTTGTTTTCAAAAACCTCATAAAGGGTTATGATGTTTGAGTGCTGGATTTCCTTCAGGATGTTCACCTCGCGCTCAATATCCTCCCTCGACACCCCTCGGCGGCTCGATTTGCTGCGTCTCTTCTTGATGAACTTGGCAGCATACTCCACACCTGTGCTTCTGTGCCGGCATCTTCTGACCACAGCAAACTGTCCACTAGAGAAGGGTAGAGGAGAGACCGCTGAGGGTGTGTCTCGGAACAATAACGACACTTTTTAGATGTACACGGATTTCTTGGAAGTTACTTTTTGCAGCAGAGTGCAATAAAACGCAAATTTGCATACATTTTCACCTTTGCACCTGCTACCTCACTTATCCAGTTATGATAAGAATATATTCGCTTTTTGCAGTGACACAGCAGTTGTTATGGAAATTTCTCCATCAGGTTGCTAGGCAACATTGTTACTCACTGCTGGCTAATGACTACTCTACTGCCACTCCACCAAAACACAGACAAAAAAAAGAAAATAATAATAATGCTAATAATTCCAGGTTGGCTGAAAATGCTGCTAACGCCTCCATGGTTTTTGCCTCCTCAGGCCGTGGCAGTCATGAGACACTATTAACCAAACACCCACAGAGGAAAGAAGAGCACATGGGAGAGCGGGTGATGGAAAGAAGAGTGACAGAGTTACACATTCTGTGTCCTTTTGTTTCAGGATATGCACAATCAGATTTCCACATAGACAGAGATGAGTGCAAGCTGTTTGGCAAAGGCTGGGGCTGCCTTATCAATTAAAAAAATGTCTTCCAATGTTTCAAGAATAAACACTGACGTGTTTTAATATTACACACAATGCAATTTCATTATTTCAAAACAGGTAAACTCTGCAGCAAAAACACAGCAGCGTGAAAAAACCTGTCTTACATTCTGCATTATACGCGAGTGAGAGTCGCAGTATACTATACAAAGCCGTATACTCAGGTGGCAGAAGACCCCAGCAGCCGTGTTTTTGGTTGGACAGATAGTCGAACACGGAAGCTCAATCTGAAGTAGCAGTAAAGGCTGGCCCAAGTAGGAAACAAAACTAGGTTTAAGGCTTCTACAAGAAGTCAGGGCCTGCCTGCTGCAGGGTTTCAACCCGAAGCCTGTTTTTCTGGATCAACACACGTAATGACTGTACAGTTAACTGCTGTTCAGACGCCTTGGTGTTATTAGGTGCAGCCTAGAGAAGATACAGACAGAGGACTCTCTTACTGCAATATTAGGTGGCAGATCTTTAAGGAACAAGCAGGAAGCAGACAATGTGAAAAGGAAAAAAGGGAGAGAGTCGAGGTAGAGCGTTTTCTCATGCTAATGACGCCTCAACCCCCATTCAGACCAGCTTCACTCAATTGTGATTCCTCCATCACTCGGATCTGCTTCTAGATGGTGACAGAGAGGCTAAAACATCAAAATATGGTCTGCTTCTAACAGATTCATTGTCAGAAGGGCAAAATAGGGCCATAGACAGGATTGTGTAAACTGAATATCATCGATGTGTGGGGGCATCGTCTCTCTCGTATCTCTCTTCTGGACACTTGCACAGCCAGGAGAACAGAAGGCAAACTGAAAGGCAGGTCAAACTCTTACTTCATTATCCAACCACAGAAACTGAATCCAGTGTTAAAACTAACTAAAACACAAGTTAAAAAGACTTAATTCTGTGCATTTATAAGCTGCTGATGATTCATCCAGAGGAAGTGTCACCTGTAAAGTTGGTGCGATCCTGGTGTGAAAAATACTGTTCAAGATCGAACAGGACTACAAAACCAACTTCCTGTCGTTCCTAACACGCACCATCTGTGCTGCGAGTTTTACATCTGACTTGAGAGACCAACGTATAATGTCAGATTCCGCAGCGCTGTTAGCATAGTGGGAGCTCTGGAGACATTCTTAGATGGAACACAGATTCAGTCTCTGCAGTGACTGAGTCCACGCCACAGTTGGAGTCAGTGGGTGTGGTGAACCGCCTTTCAACAGGCTCCACTAATTCTGTTTTGTTTGCTGAAATAGTTTCCGTGATACTAATGTGTCAAAAGCAAAACATGAACACAGGGACTATTACGTGCATCACTGTGTACAGGAAGGGGAATTTTAATGGCGGTGACGGGTCCTACAAAATTAAATTGCATTATGGTTTGAACAAATAACAATCCTGACTTGTGTTATAATGACATAGTAGCATCAAAATCTGAATAAAATACAAAAATGAACATATTTTGTTGGTAAAATTACAATTGCAGCTTAATAATATCTGAAATGATTCAGAAACAGAAATATGATGTTATGAAAACAATGCTGTTGCATCCTGTCGCAACAATAAAGAGCTAAGCAATGACCTATGATGGAATGCAGCCTGCTCCTATGTGTGCACAATAAAACTAAGGAATCCAAAGTCAGCTCTTTCTTAACACCTCCAGCTGGACATTCTGTTCAAAAAACATGGAGAAAAATGAATGGCAGCAGTTCAAGTCAACTCCTTGGTGTGTTTGAGGAAAAACAATCTACTGCCTGAAAATTCAAAAGCCAATTTCCTGACAAATTCACACCAGACTCTTTAAAAAACTGCTGCATAACCAAGTTAGCAGGATGCTGATTCCCCTGTAGTGTAAACTCAAAGACAGCTGGGGTTGGAAAAACCCTGAAACTCTCCAGGGATGTTGAGGAAGAGCACTGCTGTGCATGAAGGCAGTTGAATAAGCAGAAGGATATAGCAGAAATAACGAGCAGGCAGAGAAACGCTTCCTGACAATCACTGACATGGAGACAGGGGAGGTTGTTTTTCAAGAGCAGAGCTCCCTCTCAGCCATCTGCAGTGCAAAAGCACGGATAGTCTGCAGGATCAAGTTGCACAGTTCCCTTTGTTGTGCTTAAAGCACAGACAGGGATTTCCACTTTAGGTGTACGTGTTGCTCTGAAGTATCTGTAGGGCAGGGGATGATACAAAGGCGGCTTGTTGGGAAAGAAGAAGTTTGTTTTTGTTTACTGTCTGCCTGGGTGTGACAATCTCTTGCATTACCTAACACAGTTGCCTGGAGTGTTTATCTGTGGATTGCTTCGGCGGTCCACAGATTTATTGTGCCTCGCATCTCGTTACCCTTGATACAGCAGTTTAGTGCGACGACAAGCAGGGAATCACACAAGTTTACATACAGTCTTGATGAATGCACGCACACACACACACACACACACAGTTGCCTGTAAAAAGTTTAAACTAGCTGGCACATTGTTAAAAAGGCACGTCTGCGGTTTACCTGCAAACAGAAGCCAGGTCTATGGGGGGCCGAGAAATGCATAAATCTAATTTTTACAAATCTTATATCAAAGACAGTCTGAAAGTACGTGGTTGTATTCTGTTATCCCGAAGTGCTGTATAACAGGATTGGTGCTCAGCAGAGAGCTGTCAAAGCTGTGCAGCCTTTCCCGGATGACCGGCTGGTTTTACGCTAGCTGCCTGTCTGTGTGAAGATAAAGCAGCCAAGTACAGCAATAATGAGCAGCAGAGAGGCTCTCCAAACAAAAATCAGCAAGGGGAAGAAGAAGAACGGGGGACTGACAAGAAAGTGACGAGCACACAATACACAAACACACACAACCTCTGAAGTTAGAAATGAAATCAGATCATTTGATTGGGGCACTAATAGAATTCAGCTATTGGAAACATCAATTTAAATTAAAAACACTTGGAAAACGCACATTTCTGACACACTGAGCGTGTGGAATGATTATTTTAGTGTGGGCGTCTGCGATAAATCTGCTTCCTCGCACCCTCATGCACGCACACAGACACACACTTTAAATTCAGAACTTTATGATGGGAGTTTAAAAATATATTCTAAATAATTCCATTACTATCTACACAGGCCAGTGAGCACAAAATATGTTTAGATTTATTTACTGAAGAATAATCTGTTTTTCCAGGGGTTTCTAATGAAGTTTTTGAAGTAAATATTCACCCTTCTAATCTTTATCCTCAATCCAGACAAAATCCATACATCACAGCCCGTTACAAATACATCCTCCACTCATGGGTGAATAACATACAGACCACTTCAACATGTGTTCAGCATACATAATCCAAATCACATTGCTTTGAAATGTTAAGGGACAAATGTTAAAACAATTGTTTTTTCATCCTTTTCCACTTTGAATGGTGAGGTTCTGGATTCCTGTGTGCACAAAAACGTAGCTAAAATCCACAAAAAACAAGCAAAACTCCTGAGGTGAGCAACCAATAGCATAGCATATTTTTTTTTAAATGCTGTCCTGGCTATAGTGGCCATCATCATGTATCATTCTGTGTGTGTGAACGATCGACTTACTACGGATCTATTTACTACTACTGTGAAAGAGGAGAGGGACAGAAAGCATGAAAGGATTAAGTACAATAACAGAAAGGTCAGCGGTGCATTCAGGTTCTGTGCTGCTTATTTAATAAGATAGATAGGATGATAGGATGTTTTTTCTTTACTTAGGGTTTTGATTTCATGACAACTAGACTAGACATCCTAGTTAGATGGTTGGATGCCAACCATCTAAAATAAAAAGAGAGGTGCTGGAATCTGATGTGGCATCTGTCCCAATCCATGTCAGTTTTGGGCAGCAGGATTTTCAAAGATTACAAATCAATGGGGGCTTAAGATCAGTGGAATACATGTTTCACTTTTACACTGACCATTATAACGTGCTAATTGAATCGCCATTATCTATGATCTAATCTTCTCCACCGTTTAAGTTGAAGCCCAGACTCCAGTAAGCAGCAAAACTGTATCTTTAGCTGTCAACCAGATGAATACATCCTCAACATCAAAAGTCCAGTGACAAGTGCAGACTAATCACATGCAGGTTAAAAGTGATTAATGGCCTATTGTTGCTGTTGTAATCAATAAAGATTTGTACATTGTTGTCTTTGTATTGTGACACAGTGAGGAAACATAAAAGATGAACTACAAAAGACGTGTTTTCACGTTACATCCCACTGTGTTTAGCCTGAGAAGTGGGCTTAGACAGACTGTTAGCTCGCTGTCCTTTTATTTTGAAAAGCTCTGAAAGCCCAAAGACACCACAATTTTTCTAACACTTAAACCCACTGCTCTACACAGCTGCTAAGATGTGTTTTTCAGTGCCAGTCATTCTGCAACTGAACTAGAAGAATGGTGTTAATCAGTGCGGTATACATTTCACGCCAGCTTTGCAAAAATCAGGAACGATTTTCAAACTAATCCATAACTGCCATTTGCAGCAGGGCGGACCCGAGGCTTCCATCTGTCTGATGAAAACTCCCCGATCAAGCCAACTTTTCATTAGCATAGGGCGAAGTGTGGGAGGGTAGTGTGGAGTGCTCCCTGCCCACTCAGCTGTAGTGTGGGCCACAAACTGCACAGGCAGAAAAACATTATGCAATCGTTCCGCCATTGTGTACAGCGGAAAGGTAACCACAGCAACAGGATTCAGAGCCCGAGCAGAGTGGGAAGGAAGAGAGTGGTTGATGAATCTGGTTGGCTTTTGGCGAGTGTTTGTTCAGATATGCCTTTTACAAGGATATCCTGTTTACTTTCTTTTTTTTTTCCTTCCAAGGCAAAACCCATTTGTGTTTATTATCAATACCATACACTATAGAGCTGAAGCACAACACCAACAATGACTACAAAATCCATATCACAGAGGACTAAATATGGAAAACACCAAGCCCACTTTTCTTAATAAGTCCCAATATGAACAGATGATGAATCACTGAATTCTTGAATTAATTACGGTATGTGCCATAGTTTAATCTTCAAAATTATATATTGGCGACATTACTGGCAGTTGGTGGGCTGAAGTTTAATAAGTGGCTGTGTTTGCCTTTGTCTAGTAGCTGCAGTGAGCAGCCATTAAACGTGTCACAGGAATGTCATTAACTTCCACAAGCGCCAAAGTTGCTGTAACAATGGAAACATTGTGCTGAAGGGTAAAGAGAGGGGAAAGGTCTCTTTTACCATCTTCAGAGTTGTTATGACTTCTAGCCACTGTGGTATCCAAGTGATTTTCACTGCCAGTGGCTCAAGTGCTGTGTTGCTCAGGGTTTCTGACCGCGGCAGTTCGTGTAAATTAAAAGTACAATCTTTATGTAAGGAACATAATGGAAATTCTTTTTCACTACCCCCTGCAGGCCTTTGTTCTCAGTCGTTGCTGGAGAAGAATGGAAAATATAGATCTGGAGCCTCAACGTCAGAAGGCAGTTGTTATTTTTAAAGAAATGGAGGCAGTATTGGAGTAGGAAGTCATTTCCAGTAAACACTTGAACCAAGCTGTGGTTGCTGGACCTGTTTTCTGTTGATAGTATAATATTAGAAAAAAAGGACTATGAAAATGAATGAACTCACTATCAGAGAGAAGCGCACGCCCGTTGTGCTAGACTGGAGGGATGACTGGAAAGGGGGCGCCTTATCTGGTTCAACTATCATCTACTGTTTATTTTGTGCGTGCCACTTAAAACAGGGGCCCCGCATGTCTGCTGAAACTGACATTCAGTGGGTTTCAGAATGGCGGTTTCTGTCATGACTCAGGGAACATCAGCAGGCACAAAGACTGGTGCTGTAGGCTTTGGAAAGAGGCTATAACTTGGTTGATATTAAAAAAAAAACAAACAAACAAAACAAACAGAAAACAACATTTACCAACAATGCTGAATATTCTCACCTTCAGTCTGAGCTAACATTTACAAGGCCTACAAACTTCAAAAGAATCTCCCCTCTTTTTAAGACGGATCTGTTTTAAGACAAATGTGATTTACTGCAAAACTGAGTTGCTCCGGTGTTCAACAGGTAATAATTACCAGTTTGATTCGTGCGGGAACGAACAGCACTGGAAATACTGGTTGAATTTTTTCTGGCTGTCCGTTTCTGATAAAAAACACACAGTATTTAATAGCTAACACAGGCTTAGAGAAGTTAGGGACCTATCGATCATTTATCACTTTGATTAATGTTAAATATTATACACCAACGTGAAACATTGTATTTAAGTTCACTTAATTGATAGTGATCAAATTGCAGCTAAAAGTCTTTATGGGCATTAGAGACTCTGCAAATTTGTAAAGGGTGTATTACCAATGAAAAACAAACATGCTGGAGCAACTTTTCCAACTGGAAACAAATGATAAAGGACGTCTCTAAAGAGTACAGTGAATAATTATCAAGACAACATTGAAACACTTAAAAACATATTAAAATAACTAAATGAGGAAACCTTACAGTGTACCCATATTTTATAATTAAAGTCTTGAAATGAAAAAGACTGAATGTGTTTTGTCTATTTTAAACTAAATCCTTTTGTGGGAGCATTCAGTTTATTGAAACTTGACTGTTTGATGAATTATTGTCAATAAGAACCTGATACAGTATCTGCTCTCCCTGCAGCTTACGTGTTTGAATGCCTCCATATCCGTCACGACTGGCCGCGAAGGGTTTCGGCTCGACCTCAATCCTCAGACACACACACACGCAGAAATCATGAAGACCCCATTCACCCGCTAACACACTTGGCGGGGATCCAATTTTCCGCCACTGACTGCAGAGATTAATTAAAAGTGACTCATTATGCTCATCCAGCACATGAAATACCAATTAGATTTCAATTTGACTTGGAGGTTCTGCTGATGCACAGAGACGTGCTGCTGCTGCAGAGCAAAACATGCCGACACATACCGTACATGGGTTGAATCTCTGTGTGACCTGATGGACCCGTTTCCTTAAAGGAATAGAGGTTAAAATAAAAACTGATTTTGCATTTAAAGTAGCTCTGGATAAAGCCTGGAGAAGGGTAAAACTATATGTATATTAATTACCTTACTATCCAACTGTTTTCTAAATATTAGCCCAACTCATGGGCTTAAAATGCACCATCACGGTGTCTGCCTCCTTGGGTGGAGGGGGATGGGTTAGACTGAGTGGCAGTTCTCATCAAGGCCACTCCTGCTACCCAGACTGCCCCTCCACCCAAGAACCCAGGGTAGGGGGTAAATCTAGGTCAATAGCTGGGTCACAGACTGCATGAAATGCATGTGTGAGACTCTCTGGATATGTCTGAATAAAGTTTAGAAAATTCCAGCATGTTCGTTTTTCTCCTCGTACTGATTTAAGTAACAGGCATTAAAAAAAATGGTTATATCACCATTTCACACATTAGACACATGGGTACCTTGCACATAATCCTGTTTTATATTCATAGAAATGTGCCTCTGGAGTAATTTTTGTTGAGGAACAACCCAAATCCAGTCTCAGTTTAGAGACTGTTGTGAGTTCATTTGAATTGCAAAATTCCCCTTAAATTACACCCCCTCTTGCATACACACACAGACACAAAAAATGAGTAGTAAGCCACACGGCAGTCATATTAAAAGTGGAATAATGATAGGGGCTGCAGGAAAATATGCACAAGTGTGAAATTACCCTTGGTACCAGAAGAGATGCCTTCCAAAGTCAACTAATGACTCAGAAGTTCCTCTGTGCAAGTCAGCTAAAAATTGGCTAATTCAGCAAGTTTGGCAATGTGGAAAATGGAGAATCTAAACTGGTTATTTAACTCCAGTCAATCTGTGGTAATCATAAGTGCATTTATACCATGAACAATATAAAACTGACAGCAAAGTTTTGAGTTATATATAAAGTTATGCAAAGATTAATAAACACCTCTAATGACTGCAGTTCTAAACTACTCCAGGGCTGCACTGGTGTAGTGTAGTGAAAAAAAAAAATTGTACTGGCAACTAAGGCAAAAGCCCAATTCACTGAGTAGTTAAATTGTGTCTGATAAATAAATCATTTTGGATGGTAAGGACTGTAATGGCTTTTAAAGGCAATTCCAAGAAACTCAGTTTCGAAACAGGATCAACCTGGGCGCTCTACCCTTGAATGCGGGATTCATCTGCTCTGCAGCTGCATCCTGTCTTGCACTCTCTCCGCCTCATTACACATCTCACATGCTCAGTGTGACCAGGTACTAATAAAGGTTAGAGGCATGACTACGACATTCTGCGTCAATCAAAGGAAAGAGTCCCTGCTTGGGTGATTTTCCCTTTAGCTGACCTAAATGGGCCTCATTCCAATTCCAGCCAGAGTCCTGCCCAGAATACAGGCAGATCACAGAAAGCTCTTCATCTTTAAGCATGCGAGGGTGCGAGGTCATTGTAATCTAGCTGAAGAACGGAAAGACAGCTATACATAAATAATACAATAAATCACTCAGAATAACAGTTTGTTAATGACACTGCCGTGGCCCCAAATTTTACAGTAACTTTTCTATAGTTTTGTTGGTGTTTATTTCTGCTGTGATCTTTTTCACAAAAGTCTGAATTTCGTCTCATTTTACACTTAACACTAGTTACACTTAATACAAAAAGGATGGAAAATTGAGTGCTGCAATCAGAAACAGCATTACTATACAAGCCATTAATTTAATGTTGAAGTCGTTAGCTCACATAGATCCGTTCATCTAAATCAGAGAAGATGTCTGAGTATTATTCCAGCATGTGCCATTTCCACCTTGGATAATGCACAAGTGTATTTGATCTTTCAAATGGAACAGAAGTAAAACTGTGTAATCTGGCTCATATTTAAACGCTCGACACATTAAAACGGTTAAGCGTGGATGAAAAAAAAAGATTGTCATGGTCAGGATCTCCAGGAAAACACTGAGGCTTACACACACTAACCTCTTTATCACTGACGAGTACTAATAGAGCATTATGGAATGCATTAATTAGTGCCTCTGAGATATACAGTACCTGCAGTGGAGGATACATGCTTTGCAAACAGGCAGAAGGCATTATGATCTGCATTATCAGCATGAGGCCATTCATCCTGGTGCTTTATGTTTATGGCAGGAACCAAGACTGGACAGATGCCAGGATACAGTACTTACAACATTTACAAGTTCCAGAGTTTTTCCTGGATGGATGGATGGATGGATGGATGGATGCAAAGCATTCAGTTTAAAAATAACTTACAGTAGTGGTTTCAGTATACAACCAGAGAGAAGTGTGATTCCTCTTAACAAGAAAAGGGGAAGTTTATACCATCACAAATAAGAGAACTTAACAAAACTTACCTCCCCAGCTCGTTTCCAATTTCATAAAATTCCTCGACATTTTCCTGGTTGAAGATAGTCATGTTGTTCGGGCACTTCTTTGCTTTTCCTCCGGCCAGTGACATGTCCTGCGAAACGGCACCCCGGCTGTTCACAGCGGCATCATCCCTACCAGCAGCCTCTGGTCTGGGCAGGGTTACAGCCGACGCTCAGCATCATGGTAGGTCTTCCAAAAAGGTGAAATCGACCGATAAGAGAAACAGAAAGAGAATAACGAGTCGATGACGCCTTAAAAACAGGAGGGCAGTTACTGGGGGGAAAGGTAGGCGTCCATTCAACAAAAGGAGCCTGAGCTGCCGGCGCGATGAACCTGCACCTCCGCGGCGACGACTCGACTTCTTGGGCTGAACCTTCCTCTCTGTGTGGGCTGTTCCCAGGGAGTCTTATGAACAGCAGGCTCAAGCAATTGCCAGTATTTTATATAACACCAATATAATGCTGTCTATGACCACCGTCTGGTTTGGAATACAAATATCCCCAGTGAAAGCTTGGCGTAGCCATGGGAAACACGATAGTCGACTCTACACCCCCTCCTCTCGTTTCAGGCAGAAAAAACGACTGTAGAGTTAGTCACAATGTTAGCTTATTTAAATGACCTGGGGGACCAGGACAGGTGTTTAACGTAGTCTATTACTACATCACAATTCCCAATCAAACTCAAGTAAAGACAATCTGAGATTTACCATTATATATTCATAATTTTTCTCCTTATTCCCATGTGATGTGAAATACTCAGAATGGTGAACATTAATGTTAGCTAGGTTAACGTGTTTACGCAAGAATTAGTCCAATTTTTCACTGAAAAGAACTGGATGGATACACAGTAAAGTAGCTTACAGTTTGCCGGTGTGAATCCCGCCGTCAAATATAGGCGAGATTCCATGCGTTTAGTGGGAGACTGTGACCCCGGCTCTCGGAAGACAAAATGCAGGCTTGAACAGGAGAAGTCAACGTTAACAATGTGAGGCAGGCTGGTCCTGGAGGGGCGTTCACGGAACGTAGGAACTCTCACAATAATTGCTTTGAAATTTTATATTGGCGGATAAACAATGCTACCACCAAATGAAGTCAGAACTAAAATCATGCGAATATATAATAATTGCTGCGTTAAAATTCAAACCTAGTCGATTTTGTTATTTTTGAAACTTAAAAAAAAAATGTGTGTTTAACGTAGTGTCAAAACGTCGTTTTTTTGTATGCGCCGTGAAGACGACATTGGGAAAAGTGAAGTGTCTCTCTATTTCTCTGACAGGGGGCAGCAGAGCTCTCACTTTTATTTTAATCGCATCTATTTGACTATTTATCCTACCAACATCTTAAAGTCGTTGTTACAGTGATGTAACTGGGTTCAGTCCAATGAAGACAATGAACCAGTGTGACATTTATATGCACGATGCACTATGTGGCCCTCAAATTACCTGTTTGTGAACTGACAGCGATTCAATAAACTGCAGGGCCTCTGCTGGCCTAATGAAAGGTAAAAGAGTTTAAAAGAAAGCTCAGTGAACACATATTAAGAAATGGGACAAGCAGGAAGTCATATCCAGTAAATACTGTACGTGGCTATACAGTAACTATATATTATTCACGGCGTCTGCGTTATCATTTATTAAAAAGGTTGTGTGTGTGTGTGTGTGTGTGTGTTTCTTTTTTTTGTTGAAAATTTTTTTTTGTTAAGATCTGAACCTGGAAAAATACCTTACTGGCTTTTCTTTGACCAAGGGTCATTTAGAAAAAAGTAAAAAGGGGAAAAATACACAATAAAAGTAGTACAGTATGAATAATACGCTTGGAAGACAAAATTGTTTAAATTACCGTAAAAAACAGGACGGTCTCCCGGTGAAGCGTTAATGCACAGCAAAGGTTATTTGCGCCACCTGCTGGCGAGGAACTGCATGCAACGACACGATGCCGAACTTCAAGTCTTCACAGCTGTTTTAATTTTCGTATTAACAAACGCACTTGTAAAAAACTGTATTTAAATCATGAAACCCCCCCCCACATACAACAAATAGAACATCATATTAAAGAAAAAGACAGTTAACTTTACTGTTTTAGTACAGTAGAAGTTTTATTAAGTACAAAATTACACAACATTTTATAAAGAATAGAAAAGAATAGAAATTCTTTAAAAAAAAAAAACACGTCATACATTTCAAATATATATATAAACTTTTTAAATGTTTTTTTTTAACGTATGGGACAGTTCCAAAAAATAATGAATGCACTTTAGCTGTCACTGTTTGGGGCAACTTTTCGATGCTCATCTACACACAATTAATCACATTAATATGAATAAATCAAACAGCAAAGAATTCTGGTCTTGTATTTACACCAACAGCCCGTGATGTGTGTAAAATTGTCCACAGTGACATCCTAGATACAGTGGGACATAAAATACAAACACACTGTCGGTACAGTCCCACTCACAACAGTTTTACAGAAATTCAATTATCAAGAATATTTAGCATAAAAATTAACATTTAAAATAAACTACAAATGTGCTGTCAGTGGTGCAAACGTCGCTGACCTCCAGCATCAGGTTCTGTCGGAATAAGTCTTACAGAGACAAAATCTTAGAAAAGAATATAAAGTTACCCTCCTGGGGAAATTTTGGTCAATGTGGACTGACAATAGTCATACCATACCACACGAGCGAACAAATTCCTGCATTTAGTTATGATGATTTAAATTCAACCATAATTTAAATTCATTATTACCTTGAAATATGGAAGCAAAATACAAGTGATTATTGGATTTATTAAGGAACATATCACATTTGGAATCACCAAATGTTCCGCTTCCAAGCCTTAAAAACAACAATATTCATAATTAAACTTGACAGACAATGGAAGGATGGATATTCAAGTCGTAATGAAACAAACATGGAATTTCAAGAGGAATATTTTGACTTTTTTTAAAAGAAAGGTTGCCGTGTTTGTGACAGATCAAAATGATCCATACATGCATCCATTTGTAAACATTCTTGTTGTTGTTGCTAATCTGTGGCAATACCACAAATCCCTTTTTTAGTGATAAATGCGATTCCTTCAGCAAGAGCAAGTTGCTGTCATAAATACATTATTCTTAAATAACTGGTTTTGGTCAATTTGCCAGCCACAAAAAGTCTTTCTAAGTGTTCTAACAAAGCTGTGGTTGCAGGTATGCACTGGTGCTGAGGCTGCATGGACATGCATGACAACACATGTTCATTAATAATGATCAAGGGATAAACAATATGTTTAATGTTTTCTTTTTTTAATACACTGTTGGGGAGATGTTAAATCTGTTCTAAAGTGGTCATTTAATGTGCCTTCAGGAACTATTGTGGTGTGCAGACCCTTGAAAGTACATTCCCATGGTCCTAAATGGGATAGTTAATCTAGTTAGTTAGTTAATCCAAATTCAAAGGTGTACTACCCTCGAAGTTCTTCATAAAGTGACATTCTGCAGGGCGAACGCAGAAAGTAACATTTTTTTTTGGGGGGAGGATTTGTTTGGGTTGATTCATTCTGGATCTTGTGAACATTCATTTTCCTGCTGTCGCCATGTGTGGATGCCACAGTGCTGCCTGCTAATGCAGCTTCCAAGATATGAAAATAAAATTAAAAATAAAAATGACACTTTTCTGCATGTTGGCTTTTCTTTTGATATCCTCTGTACAAAGATTGGGACTCCCAGTTCAGGACACCTGGGTAGTCTGTAAACACACTGAGTCTTCCTGGATCAGATTGCTGCCGGCCACTCACCTACACCACTGACTCATACAGTTAACATCTATAAGAAGTGACGTCATAAAGCCAGCAGGTCAAACCTTGTTTCTCGGCCGACTGAGTGAATGAAATTCCTCACCGTTACAGCATCTCTAAGGCACCTTCCTTTTGTCAGTTTCTTCTCCCATCTCTTTTTCAAACCCCTCCTGAATGTCAGAGGGCGTGATCGGTGAAACTCCTGTACATCTGCAGAGATGTCGCCTCCACGTCAGGGGTTTTGGCGTTTTGGAGGCGCCCTGTCGGGCTGTATCCAGCGGATCGTCCCATGGGGCTGAATCCTGTTGAGGTGCGACCGACGTGGACGAACCCTGAAGCTCGAGACACGGCGGGACGCCGCAGGAACCTGCCCGATGTCACCAGGTCGCCGTAGCCCTGCGCGTGCGAGAAGGCGTAGCCTGAGCGACGGGAGCTGGTGCGGCGGATGTGGCGACGTCGCGGTGGAGTGGGAGGCGTTGCTTTGGCCTGTCTCACTTTGAGCATCACCTGAAAGTTTAGACAGGAAGTGACGAAAGGAATAACTGTGGGAGGCACAAGCAGTTCTGAGATCAGACGTGTTTGTGATTAGATGTGGTAAATCATCAACAATATTAGCCAGTGTAGTCCGCTTGGTCCAGATCACCATGGAGACCACTATGATCTTTAACGTGTTGTGATTGCTCCATCAACACGGCAGCTGTCACACCATCAAGCGTGAAACGTGGCGGTGGTGTGTGTTTTATTTTAAAGCATGTTCGGCTGTACCTTTTCGTTGACGGAGGGACAGAGTCGAATCAACAGGAAACGGTAGGTGAGAACAGGAAGAACACACAGGATGGAGGTGAGGAAGATCGACAACCAAATGACAGGCTGGCCCAGGGAATTTCGGGCGGATCCTGGAAACACACAAACGCAGTCTCAAAGTGACACACTGTGATCGTGAATTACAGTGTTGGAATACTTAATTGCACAACAATTTTCTCTGTGGTGCCTTGTTGGTGTTTGACCGCTCACCTATGAAAGCGAATGCCCGCGGTAACAGGAGGAAGGAGCCGTTACTGTTCATAGTGAACGTGACCACGAAGTACATGGCCAGGCTTCCCAACACAAACAGAGTGTTCACCGCTGTCCAGTAGGACATCTCCAGCCCCAACTGCAAACAGCAAGAAATCAAGTTGAAAACATGTGTAGTTGTTCTTTTCATTCTGTGAATAAAAATAATCCAAACAGGATGAGCCAACATACCTGAATGCTGACGGTGAACAGGAGACATGTCTGTGTGAGGAGGGCGAAGGACTGATAGTCGGCAATGTCCTTCCCATCGTCCCTCATCGTGTCATACAGGGCTGCGTAGGGGATAAAGAACAGCACTAAGGAGCTGTAGCCTCCGTGGAGAGCACATTTGAAGAAGGCCTTCTTGCTGAAATACAGGTTGAGTTGACCGGGAACGTAGAGCTCAGGATGCTGGAAACTCCACCCGTCGTTCACATCCTGACCAGCAGGGGGAGACATGTTAAGTCACCTCGCTCAGAATAATTATAAACTTATAAACTATATTTATTATCAACACAATTTAATCAGACAAAAAATGGTACCTGGTCAAAAAGACCCATTCCTAATACAGGTAGGGCTGTGTACATCAGATTGTAGAGTGTTATGAACCATTGGTCGTACACTGTCTGCAAACAGAGTTAAATAGTGAATCTTTTAACATGAGAGTATCCAGTGCTATTAATCCATAGATATGTAATAAGTGTTTCTGATAGCTTCACAGGCTCAAATCAAAGCCGAGTCTCTCACCTGTGCAGAGAAGCCACAGAAGAAGGCGAACCAGAAGTGGACAAAAGTGAAGGTGAAGTTCTTGTAGAAAAAATAGCGCAAGAACTTACACATGCGCAGGTAGGACCAGCGGCCGTGCACCAGCAGAAGCCGCTGCAAAAAGCGGAACTGGGCAAATGAGTAATCACTGGAAAGCACAGCCTGCATGCCTTCCTGACCTGAGATGCCCACGCCTATATGAGCCGCTGGGTGGACAAAAAGAGGAAATGGGTGTTTGGGTCTCTGTGTTTAAAATAACAGCTAGCATGAGATATTTGTTCATGGAGGATATTTAAACCATATTTTTGTCCAGTAGAGCAGAGAAATAAAACAAATTGAGTTGACTGATTACAAAAAAATGAATCCTTGTGCCATGTGTTCTTGTAACAGTTGCATCGAGACACTGCAGGTACCTTTGATCATGCTAACATCATTGGCTCCATCTCCAATAGCCAGGGTGACTGCCTTTTTGTACTTCTTAACCAACTCAACCACCTGAGCCTTCTGCAGAGGAGTGACCCTGCAGCAGATCACCGCCTTGCACATGCACGCCGTCTTCAAGAACTCCAGCTCCACGCTCCCATCCAGGGCGTAGGCCTGTGGGCGGAGTCAGAGAACAGCTCTGAGCATTAGCATCTTCACGCTGCAGCTTCATGCAGGATTTTCAAACAAGCCTGGGTGTCGTTTTGACCAATTACTGTTCATTAGTGTAAATCAGGTAAACTGGCCAGCGGCAGAAAAAAGTAAAGTAAATTTGTTGAGGCGTACCAGGCTGTGGCCGTTGATTACCAGGCCATACTCTCCAGTTGCCACCTCATCTGCAACCACTTTCACACTACTTTCTAGGAGAAGCACCGAGTCTTCTGCTGCATTTGGGTTCATGGTGGTCCTTGCACTCCTGCATAAGAGAAAAAAAAAAGAATATGTATATATGTACACATGGGTATGATTGAATAATGAGTTTGTGAAAAATGTTTTCTGAAGAGCTTCTGACCTCAGTTCCTGCCTGACTTCCTCAGGCGAGTTCCCGGAGATGATGAAGACATCGTTCATCTCCTCATAAAGTAAGTTGCACGAGTAGCCGATGTTTTCTGCAGTTTCTGCAGTTTATAGCAACATCAAATATGTGAATAATGACTGACTTGGATTTTTTTTTTGTGCAATTAACAATTGCTAAATGTACCTTGCTTGTCCCCAGTCAGAACCCAGATTTTGATGTCTGCTTTGGAGAGCAGCTCAATCGTCTCTGGTACTTTGTCCTGTAACTTGTCTTCTATGGCAGTCGCTCCCAGGAGCTGCAAGTAACACATTTAACCATAGAAAGATGAGCATTCAACATAAAACTGCAAAATCCAGTCAATATTCCCAGTGTGAGCGTCCTGCCCTACCAGGAGATCCTTCTCGATCTCCTCGTACAGCTGATCCAGTTTGCTTTCTCGGTCCTCCAGCTCGGTGCTGGCCTCGTGATGGCGCTGTTTCCATTGGTTAAAATACTCCTCATCCAGATCCTTGTAAGCCAGGGCCAGGGTACGAAGGCCGTCCCCTGCAAACTCCTGCAAAGACAAAACATGCGTTACACAACACTATACCAGTCAATAGTTTTGTTGTCATAAATGGCATCCTTCTTGTTCTTGGTTTGTATCATATATGTTCTGTGATCAACCGACACACCCACACGCTCACACAGACACGTTACTGACATTAAGATGCTCCGTAGTGACGTCCATCAGTTTGCTGCAGGACTGGTGCAGCCTCTCATAGATGATTGTATCGGCGCCTTTACAGTACAGAGAGAGTTTCCCTTCTGGGCTGCGAACTACACACAAAAATACGAAGACGTACAAGTATCAACTAAACAGATCAACAAAGACAAGTAAAGCCACAGGTTGGGCTCTACCTATGACTGACATCCTCTTGCGAACATTGTTGAAATCCAGGATGGCCAGGAGCTCATAGCTACGCTGGTTTCCCATTTCCACGATGGTGATGCTGTCCGGCGTGCGCGAGCGGAAGACAAAACCAAAATTTCTAGCCGCCGTCACCAAAGCCCCTTCATCGGGAGACTGGGCCTGGTAGAAAATCTCACCTGAAGGAGCACAAGTCACTTTTAAATTGTTATTTTCAAAGGCGGAGATGTGGGAAATTTCACTCCCCACCTTCTTTCTTCTCCTCAGCCATGACGGTGTGGCAGAGGGCGAGCAGCCGGAAGAAGGCGTGGACCTCGGGGTTCTCCAGCTTCACCGCTTCCACCAGAGCGTGATCGTGGAACGTGAAGCCGGGGTCGGCCAGAGCATTGAAGGAGAAGTCCACCGTCTGTGTGTGCTGTTGACAGAGATCAGAGAAGCACGCGTGCAAAACAGAGATGAAGAATTACCAAATTCTTATGACCGACATCAAAACTCACCTCTGTGATTTCTACTCTTTGACCCATGTAATCATAAACATCACCTAAAAAAAGGAAAAAAAAAACACAGACTAAATTAAAACTCAAATTGTGGCATGAAATGCAATTAACCTCTTATTTTAAACTCAAAAAATCTGTATTTCTATATATTTCTATATATTCATGTATAGTGTATATTTGGACAGCGCTATTATCAATATAGAAAATAAGAAGCAAAACTTGTTTTGAATCTTACCGTAAGATCGACCGTTGATGGAACACTTGTTGAAGGTCATAATGTTCTGGGTGAGCGTCCCTGTTTTGTCACTGAAGATGTACTTGATCTGGCCCAGCTCCTCGTTCAGCGTGGTGGTGTGAGCCTCGGCGGGCGTGTCCCTCTGCGCGTAGTACATGTTACTGTCCCAGTCGATGTAGAAGCTGTTTCCCAGCCTGATGACCTCCACACTGCCGGGGGATGTAGAGGCGGGAGACATTTACAGCCGAGCCCAACTTTCATTAAAGTCTCCAAGTTCATAGAGTACCTGACGTAGAGGGAGATGGGCACCACGGTGTTGAGGATGATGACGTAGGACCAGAACGTGAGGAAGGCGGATAAACTGGCATCATTGCTGTCCTGTCTTGGCAGGAACTCTGTGAAATGGGAGCCTGTGTTCGTCTCCCAAAAGTAGTTTCCGATTGCCAGGATGCTGCACATGAGGACCAGGAATCCGAAAATCTGCAGCGAGAGTGTTGAGAAGGTCTAGCGAATGCGAGCTGGCTAGCACTGTAGGTTATAGGCTCTATCTTCTAATGTTAATTCCACAGGAACAACAGCTGAGGAAACTTTGGGGCCAGTCTCCATGACAACCCCATAAACGAAACTGTGTTGATGAGATACTAAAATCAAGAATAATTTGAAGACTCACACATAGCACCAGGACGTTCATCAGACGGTCGATGCTAGTCCTTTTGAAGGTGGTCTTGCCACAGTTCTGCATAAGCTTCGTCTCCTGACCTGCAGACGAGGAAGCGAAACCAGTAAGACCTCATATCAAGCTGAAAAGGCCTAGTCGGTTTGTGCTGAGGCTTTATCACCTCCTACCTGCAAACAGCACCAGCCCAAAGCACCAGTCGGTGTTTCTCAGAGTGCAGCCGCGCAGAAGAATCTTCTCGTTGTCCAGCGAGTATTTCTGACCAGCGTACATCAGCGTCCCTGTAAATCGGTCCAGGCGGTTGTTGGGTGGTTCGCAGCATACCTCACCTTGTTGAGAATATAAAATAATAAAAATGATGATTTTATCAGAAAAAAAAATCTGATTCTAGAATTACAGTGTTTCCTGGTTTATGTTGTTGGTTCTTCATTCCTCTTCTGTGTCTTCTTCCTCTTTATTATGGTTGCCTCATATTTCTCGTTTCTTGTAAATCTAATCATCTTCTTTTTTTTCCCTCTCAGGCCAAAAGTGTGTGTGTGTCTGTGTGTGTGTGTGTGTGGTTGGATTGTACATAATTATATAAAAGGTTTTACCGTTAAAGTCTGCCAGTTTTTCAACGTCGTCACCCAGGTCTCCAGTGACTGTCAGGGATTGTTTCACCTTCAGGTTTGTTTCTCTAGTAGACGGAGGACAGAGAGACGGGCGATTGTGTCAAGGTTAGATGCAAGAGAAAAAAAAGTGGAGGAGGAAGAAACAAAGAAAAGAAGAAGTGAACGATGACAAAAACAAGGAAGAGAAGGAAAAGTATGTGAGTGTCAACAATACAAAACTGAAGTGAACAGCAGGGCCAGGGTCACATGGGGACCCTCCTGCTGATGGCTGGATGGATAAAGGAGGAGAAGAAGAACAAATAGATAACTAATACATCATAAATGAAGTATACAGACTAACCCATCCAGTTCTGCCGTCTCGATGTACACCAGGTTGAGCGGTTCACTGCTGGAGAGCAACAGAAGGTCAGCCTGAAATGACAGAAGAGGTCACCACAAAAGGATTCACTGCGAGTTTACAGCAAATTGACTTAAAAACAGAATCTAGTGAGGCCACATTTCAATAATAACAGCCTTTGGTGGGCTTACCGAAGGTTAATTATTACCCACGTCGTTAGAAGATAAAACACAATTGTGATAAAGATTAATAATGTGGAATTCAACATGCAACAGAAAATACATTGAAAAAAAAAAACAGAAACAAAACAAACGATAGTCAAGCTGATTTCCGCTGACTCACTGTGACAAACTGGTTGTTTTCCAGTTTGATGATGTCTCCCACCTGGACGTCCATCCATTTCTGGCTCCGTAGTCTGAGAGCAGAAAACAGGACAGTAAATGAATGCTTGGATGGCATTACAATGAATTATTTGTCTTTTTTCTCTGAGGTTTTCTAAAAACGAGCCATTGGAGAACCTTGTTTCATGCATTTACCAAGCAAAATTGAATGTTTTGTCAAGCGTCTGTGTTTTTGATAAACCTCAAGGTCACGTCAACAACGATAAGAGCTTTTATTTGTCTGTTTATAGCCCGTTAGTAGTTTCTGACATTGATTAAATATCTCACATGCTTATATTTTGACTCATTTGTTGATTCCTTAAAAACAAGCAGCAGCATAACTGCAGGAAGCAGCTGCAGGATCTTGTGGAACGCTTGTTTTGTATCCTGTCGGCATGACGGGAATATTCAAAATATGTGATTTATGCTGTGTTTGAACAAGGAATCTGGTTCAAACCATTTCAGTAAGAGTTAAAGAATTTAATTCAGAATTGGGTGGGTTCCCTTAAAGGTGACCTGAGGAACCCCAGAAAGCGGCAGAGCCGTGTTTTCCACCAAAGACAGTGCCTGAAAAATGCGGAAACGTACTTTCTGTCGATCAGGACTTGAACTTTTCTGTTGTTGACGCGTTTGTCGCTTCTGTGGCGGTTCTGAAAAGGAAACAGCGAAAATCACTGATGAGAGTGCACCGTTTGTTTCAGACGAGAACCTCTAGCAACGGAGCAACACAGTGGGAAAGCCGCAACTCTCAGTCTAACCACTTCCACTTGACTGTGCCACCCTGGCGTTTCAGATCAGACCGACAGCGGCGGCCTCACCGTGGCACAGGGGGGCTAATATTTAAACTACGCCAACAATAATTTGCTTTTAGTGGTCTGGACACGCACACGTGCACCCACCTGGTGGTTTTCCTTTCTTTGTTTTAAGAGTACACTTAGTTCATTTCCCTGAAAGCGATGAAGGAAAGGAAAAAAAAAAAAAAAAAACTTTTTTGGGAGCGGGAATTTATTATGTCTTCATCAGTGGCAACTGACATTTGATGTAATTACCACAAAAGGTGAACTATGACATTTTCACATTTTATGTTAGTGAAAGTGTTTACGTAAGACTTTTGAACTGTACTGCAAATGCCAATAGGGAAAGGGTGCACTTATAAATGTACAAATGTATTTATTCAATTATAATGTCTTTTCTAGTCAAGACATCTTATTTATATGTGCTTTTTTTAAATTGAACCAAACAGATATATTTTCATTTCATTTTGAGCATGCGTGTTTTCTGATAATGATAAATGAACTGTAACCGTGGTGGCACGTGTGTTTTGCGATGTGCTTACGATGTCGTCGGTGGCGTCCTTGGCGGCGGTGACTGACAGCACAAGAACCAGCGGCACCACAGTGGTGAACCAGGACAGCGAGGAGATTTGAGGGATCACCTGGAGGGCACGCACAAGTATACACACAATTAATCCTAATCTATTTCTCACACGATGAGGCAATTTCCTGTCCTGGATGTTACTCTCGATTCATCCACGTCCTGTTTAGTTAGCGCACGGCTCCATTGTGACAAACAGCTAAAAACTGGCTAAAAAAAAAATCTCTTTACAGTTACATCATTGACCTGCCTTGTATTGCTATAGACTCATTACTCGTTAAGCTCAGATGCTGGCGTTTGTTTGGGTTCTCGTCAAACGTGGCCGCTGGTCTTTACCTGAAGCACCAGCAGAAACAGGAAGTAGGCATTAGCGATCCTCTGGAACTGTTCAAACAGGTTCAGCGGTAGGAAGGTGAAGAAGTTGTACTTTGAGGTCTTGATGGCGTTGGTCTGAAAAAAAAAAAAGAGTGTAGATAGGTGTAAAAAGCAAAATAACTTGTTAAATAGCTAAAAGGTGAGCACAATTACACTAGTTGCTATATGAATAATGTCAACAAGTTAGTGTCTATCCTGCATGGCTAACCAATGATGTATCAACATCCATCTAGTTTTTGTTTGTTTTAAATCCAAAAGCTTTGGAGATGGCTACACTTCGTGCACTCCTGAACCTCTCAACTGCATTTTCCATCCATGACCTGTGATTGAAAACAGGAACTCGGTGACTGTTTCGTGTCATTTCACCATTATTAATGAAATCGTAACTGTTTAGTCACATCCCAGGTCTGGACAATGACTATCTTATCTGTGGTGAAACTATTTCAGAGATGGAAATATCAGTTCAGTGAGAACAAAGAGGTCCTCTAAATCAGAAACACCATAAATAAACGCAAAAAATAACATTCCTGAACCTTTAGGAGGTCATATTTGTGTTGTGGTCTGTGTGGTACAGTGATCACTGTTAAATAATAAATTGAAGTTAACATAATCAGGAAATAATAAAAAAATAATAATAATACACATATATATATATATATATATATATATAAAGATGTTCCAGATCTGATCTGAGTTGTTTTATACACAGGAAGATAATGTGATAACAAGAATTCTTAACAAATATTTAAACAAAATCTGCTTCAAACATTTGTATGCGTGTATGTGATATCCTCAGTATAAATAAGAGACTGCGTCTGCTTTGTGTTAGATGTGGAGGTTTATACAGAAGTTCTCTGAAGAACCAAACAGAGCAGCAAAAGCTATCTGAACGCAACGACACGCGTGAATACTTACTGCATACTTGAATGAGAGGTTGTAGTCGCGGTCGTTGGCACAAATTTTCCTCTCCAGCTCTGATTTTAAAAGAGGAAAAAAAAATCAGTGGCCTAATTAACAGGACACACGTGCGTATTTACACACAAACTTTGAAATCTGTTGTTCGTAGTACATATTGTTGTTTTTTTTTTTAATCAACAGGGATTCTTTTTTAACCTAAAGTGTCTCTAATACTATTTTCACATCTATAATTAGCTCCCTTTTTTTACTTCCTTACTTTTGCCCTAAATGACATCATATACCATCAAAACTAAACTAAATCCACCCTCATTTTGTCATACATAACAAAATGAGGTAATGAGGTTTTTAATCATTACTTGGTATCAACCTGCAGATCTCACCTCTCTCTTTACTCCGACTCCAGTTCATTCCAAAGAATGACATCTTCTCTTCGTCCTGCTGCTATCTGTCCATCATAGCAGTCTAGAAAAAAAGAGAAGGAGTTTTTCTTCATGGAGTTGCACCATTGTGTTGTTGGAGCGGCAAAGATCACAATCCATCAGGCCACTTTCCATCAGTTGCTCTCTGCGCTCATAGTTTTCCTGATCTCGCCTCATTTAAATGTCAGCACAGTTGCTTTTCTTGTGTGTTGAATTTCTGCCTGTAGTTTTTTAACAAAAGACGGAGCAACCTGCGTTCGTGTTGGTGCCGGGAACAGGAGACATGTTGGGAAGTGAAAAAACTTTTTCTATTTATATCTGAGTAAAAACAGACAGAAGGGAGACAGAAGAGATGACTCCTGTCCAAACTTCTGTTGTCATCGTGAAGTAAGGACTTCACGATGACAACAGCCATCCAGCCTATTAATGCTTTTCCCATGTAGGGAAGGTTGACTCAGAGGGCGGCTGCAGACAGCAGATCCTCCAGCCATGTCAACATCAAGAGCTCGTAGGCAGGGCTCCTTACACGCGGAGCCCCTCCCTGAGCGCTAATGTGTTGTGCAGCCATCAGAGCATGCAGACTAATGGCTGAACCACAAATAATTAATATTACTCATTTCAAAAACCAGCAACTCTACTGCTGCAAGAGCTGATTAGAGAAACACACTGTGGTCAGATGACACCACAGGTCAAAAAAATCACAAAGGAAATGAGGGAATAAAGGGTCTAAAAGAGGTGAGTTAGATAATTGCAATGACATCTGCCACTTCAGTGTTGCTTTTTTCTTCTTTAACGCTGTTCACAGTGACAGCTTGATGTTCCCGCTTCCATCGAGAACCATCAGGTGTTCTATGCAAGATCTTCCCGCTCCTCCAGAACGTGTTCTAACCTTTCCAAACAAGACATGGAATGATTGGGACATGTGAAAGGTTTGTAAGGTAGCCAAAAACAGAGCCAAAGGTGGAGGAATGCACTACTGAAATGTCAGCAACAAGTTGCAACACTAAAAAAAAATAAAGAACTCCACTAAAACCACCAGTTCTGGAAACAGCTGGTCAGTCACGAGGATTAAATGTCTGCTGTCTGTTTTCATTTTTTTTTAATTCGAGAAATGCCCACAGAAAACGTCCTGCTCCTGTCCACATCGAGCATCCCCAAACAGGAAATGGGGCTACTTCACTTTTGTAGGCACCGCCCCCATCATTGGTTTCCAAGGTGACATCAGAGCTGGAGCTATAAATACCCACCACACATGTTGATTGAGGAATGTGTGTGTGTTAACAGGAATGTCAGGGCTTTGGAAAACACACACACACACACACGCTGTTACAAACGATGTCTGTCCGCAACTTTTTGGGCGTATTCAAGCTCACAAGTGTAAACATTGTAACACAGATAGAGAGCAGAGACACACAAAAACACGCTCGTAACCATCCGCTACATTCACCTTGATAAAAAAAAAAAAAACCTCTAACAGCAAACAGTCTCCTATTCATTCACACCAGTAATTTAAGCACCCAGTTTATGACACACGTGGAGCTGCCATGTCAATGTGATCATTGTGGGCGTTTGACAAGGCTTTAACGTTGAACGTCACTTGATGGTCTTTCCACTCCTCCAACACATACGAAACCCTTTCCAAATGCCAGGAAAAGTTTCTGGAATGAGAGCAAATTGGTCTGAATCAAACTTTTGGTTCATGCAGTAACACATGCAGCAGGAGGAGAAACCGGAGACAGTCACACGGGCACACAAAGAACATGCAAACTCTTCAGATCTGGAAACAGGCCACTTTTCAACAGAATCCGCCAGGAAGTGGTAACATTAGGTCAGTTCCTATAAAAAACACCTTATGACAGGGTAACAAAGGTATCCAGCTCCACTCCTGACTCCTGCACTCGAGCAAGATCGTCCTATCGGCTGTGCACCAGCACCTTCATCCATTTATCGGTTAGCTTTTGACTGTCTATACAATAATTAATCAGAAAGTCTGCTCCTGTTACAGGTGCACCTAGAAGGCAAAAACCGGCAGCATGACAACAGACACACTGACACTAAGTTAGCAATACAACCTGCATCGTCACTTCCGTCCAGGGCATCCAGCTCCTTCCAGATAGGAGACAGAACGTGCCAGCTCCTCCTCCACGTTCACGTTTCTGATGATGGACACTCAAGCAACACTTTTGTTGATGACATCAGGTGTTGGGCAGCAACACTACACCAATGTCGCCCTCGGCGTTAACGCCATATGTTGGAGTAATGTGGATCAGTACACACTGAGGCTTCACTTAAACCACTTTTAGTAATGAAAGCCAGTCTGACGACACACACACACACACACGCGTGCCTGCCACCAGCAGGCAACACTGGAATTAATGCTGTTGCAGCCATACAAAGGTGAGTAACAGTATCCCAGCGTCACAGTCACCTGTGACTGGCTGGAAAGGTCGGAGGCACGTTGGATGAATGGGTGTCTTGTCTGATTAGTGATCTCTGGTTTCTCAACTCAACAGTGCTCTTTTATCAAAAACGACCATTTGTTTTGCGGCAAAAAGAACAAAGCTTTCTCTCTGTGCACAGACATCCACCTTCGAGAGGATCCAAACGGCTCTCCAAAAAAATATTAGAAATCTTTAAAAGCGGCTATGGCAATTTGCCGATATACTCGAGCAGGGCCGCGCATACATAAACATGTGGGGGGGGGGGGGGGGGGACTCGTAGCAGTTTCCACACGATGACCAACGGTAAACGATAAGACCTCGAGCACAGCTGTGCGTCTTCACAGACCTCTGCCCCTGTTTTGTCTAACAGCAAACTGGTCTAAACACAGCGGGGCACAAAGAGCGGATGTCTGGGTTTTCAAGAGAACCAAAGGAGAGAAGACGTTAATCAATATGGGCTGGACCCTTCTAAAATAAAGCAGATGTGATCTTCAAGGCCGTCAGGGATGTTCCTCTGCCCATATAAACAAAGAGCTCAAAGGCAGACTTCAGGGAATTGCTACAAACATTGAGATTGAGAACATGGACAAATGCAGCAACATTCTCCAGATTTATTCTGCTACATGGCAAAAAAATGCTTCTTTTTTAAAATGTCGCTTACTGACAAAACTTTGAACTGTTGAGAATCCTGTAATATCACATCTGTTCCATCTCTTTCAACAGGTACTTGTCTTATCAGGTAGCTAGCTAATAATAGCAGCTAACCCACGCTGTACAATCAGATGCTAACTCGGAGGCTACATACACAAAGGTGAAAACCTGCGTAGAACTGAAGACACAACTGCAACACAACAGTGTTTCCTTTCATATGAAAACATCATGCATTTTGGACCTTTGTCAGATAATGACAACATTTTTGCAGGCTGGAACAGAAAAGGATCCTGAGCCGGTAAAATCAGACATGTCTGCGCATCGGGGACGCTCTCTCGGTGTTGTACAAAGGAGGAATTTCGAAACGCTCTTCTGTCGGATGCCGTAATCAGGTTTGTTTCACCATATCAACATATTTTTACCCTTCAGCCGGTGCAGGAAACAGTGCGTGATTCTAAGCTTATGTGACTTTTTGACAATTTTTTCAAAACTCTGGGAAAAACAGTACTGCGTTATTGTTTCAGTTACAGAAAAGTGTGAGAATCTTTTCTCTTGAACGGCTGTGGAGACACAAAGAGAAGAAATGCTTATTGTGGTCAATAAAATCTTTATCTAGGTCATGCTTAAACATTGGAAAGAGTAGAATCTTCCCAAATTGAACCACAGCTCACCTGTGGTTGAGGCCTCTAAAGGTCAGGATGTGGTAGACAACCCGTTTAGATCAACATGCACGCTCCTCCCTGCTCAGTATCCATTAGAAGAGCAGTAGTCGTCTCAAAACTGCCTCCAGGTGTGAGTGTGTGAGTGAATGGTGTGCGTGTGTGTGTGTGTGTGTGTGTGTGTGTGTGTGTGTGTGTGTGTGTGTGTTCCGTGACCTGGCGACCTGCTGGGACTGCTATGACCCTGTCAGGAATAAGGTTTGATGCTACAACTTTAGAGACACTTTCACAAGCAGCACAGGACATTAAAACCAACCTTGAAAGACTTTTTGACTTTCTGCTGCTCGCCAGTGACAGGCAGACACGTTTTTGACATGACAATACAGTATTGTATCCCAGGCGCCACACCAAAAGCCCCAGACAATCAGGCTCTGAATAATTCACCTGACCTCTCAGGCCACAGAGCCACTCCTCCTCTCAGTTTACCTGATAAGACAATTTGATTGACCTTTCTGGCTTAATTATCTCCCCCTCCTAGCGTAAAGTCTCAGCCACCCAGATGCCATGACAACAGAGAAGGATAAATCAAGCCGTGAAATCAACTTGAACGACTTGCTGGGGATGGAGAAAGGTGTTTTCCCTTTAACGGCCGTCTCTCCAATATTTCCACACATACGTACATGTCCTGTTTTGAGAAGTGTGTGTGGTCACACTGCCCGTTAGTTACTTGACATGTTGCAGTGCAGTTGACGTAAAGTTGTAGGTGCTCCCAAAGGTCGGGTGTGGGTCGGCTGGTGAAGGGAAGCGCCGCTGTTGGTGGCAGATGGGAGTTTTCACTGCGTGACAGATCTGCTGCACCACAGTCCCACTACCTACCTACAACAGCAAAAACTAACATTCCCGGATCCTGGGCCCCACCTACTCCTGAAATTGAGATAAAGACAGTGACGGGCAGTTTGGCGGTTGTTGGGTTGATTCCGAAAATTTCTGGTTTGGCAACAGTTAAGTTAATCTATCTTTTTAACCTTGTGTTAGATTTGCTTCTCTTGGGTGGCAAAAAGAAAGAAGGCAACTTTATAGCTACTTTTAAAGAAATAATGCTGTCTGGATTTTTCAAATTATATTTAAAACAATAAAGCTGTGGAAATCAATAAGACCTGAATTGCAATTATGTGAATGACCACCCTTCTTGCCTCACTTCCGTTAGAGAATTTGGGAATTACTCGCCCCCAGTTTTCACAGAACACACACTTTTCTGAGTAGTTTTCTGATCGCGGAAAACACAGAAGAACGGAAAATGAGTTTTCGATATTCGGATTGAAACCCTTCAGAGTCATACCAAGATCTTCTTTTAAGTCTCACAGGCATCCGTGAGATGTCCGTGAGACGTGAACGTGTCTATGACGAAACGAGAAAGTGAGGATGGGGTTTTGTGGCACCTTTGTCGCGCCCCTCTCTGGTTTGGAGAGTTCGCCAGGTTCCACACAGCTGCTGAGCTCTTCCTCCTCCAGCTCACACTCCAACCTCGGCTCTCACCACACCACCTCCACCTCCACCCTCCCCTCACCTTGGCCCATCGAGGACCCAAGGTCGATACAAAGCGCCGAGAGGGGCGTCCTCTTACCCGTGCGTCTGGACTTTGGAGCCGTGCGTCCTGGCTCAGCGGCGCGTCGTCAGAGATCCCAGGAATCTACAAGAGAATCTCTAAAGTCTGTGAAAGGACCAGGGCTAACATTTCCCCTCTGGCTACTCTCCCCCCGCCTCTCTTTAAATTTCTCCTCCCCTCTCTCTCTCTCTCTCTCTCTCTGTCTTTTCCACTCCCCATCCGTGGAGAGGAGAGGGGGTGGGAACAGTCCGATGACGTGTTTAAATAATAATGTAAAAAGTTTGAACCAACTGGTAGTCATCGTCTGTCTTGAATCTACAAGCAGGCTCCCTTCTTCAGCCTTTGTCACCGCTTGTATTGTTTGTGCGCCACAAACTGCGTGTCTACTCCGGAAAATGAAAGCGATAACCCGCAAATTGGTGCACATGACTGATTGAGTAAACCAAAGGGTTTTATGGTAGAATTGGGTGGTTTTAATATATATATATATATATATATATATATATATATATATATATATATATATAAAACTATCCCTCTGTCTCTTCTGCAGGAATCTTGAAAACCTTGTATTTATTTATAAAGCAATAATTTGTCTGCCTTTATGTTGTTTTACATCCTTTACTTTTTCTTGTTTTGTCTAGATGTGAATTTGCACCAGCAAAACTTCCCCTTCTTCTCAACTGTGTGCTGCCTGTTTCTGCCTGTCTGTTCCAGCACGCAAGGTTTCAGTTTGCTGCAGACGCAGAGGAGGAAACCGCAGCAGTTTAAAGCTGCAGCACACCCGAAGGAACTGCAGGTAACAAGTGATAATCGGAGCTGCTGAATATTGTGACAAACAAGCTGTCGCAGAAGGAAAACTTTTACTGCACTGCTGAATGTGCATAAGTGTGTTATAAGACTGTTTTTCCGGTTTCTTTACGCAGTTCTTGCAGGTTGGGGCGCATATCAGTTGTGTGCCCTCTGGACATTGTTGATGTTTGCTCTAAACTGCTTTCAGATTTTCTCAGTCGCGTTGGTACATTTCTCAGATCGGAATTGAAATTCTCCAAACTACAATTCTCTGCTGTTTCCATTATTAATTGCTGGCTTTCTCTAACAAAGGGAAGCAGTAGATCAGTCAATGATCAACCAGTTTTCTGAAATAGCGTGCAGCTCATAAACCATCCACTGGCGGGTAATATAGCACAACACAATGTCACGATGACTGACCCTGGAAATCAAGGAATTGGATGGGGTCAGCAGCCAGGGAGAAGAGGAAGAGGAGGACGAGTGAGGCCGCATAGCAGAAGAGTTCGGAGGCAAAACAGAGAAAGATGCAGAAGAGGCTGAGGACATATGTGTGTTCCTGATGAGATAAGATTTTGATGCGCCAATCTGAAGGGGCAGGAGCATAGCCACGGGTGCTGCTGTCTCTAAAAATGGTGTGCTAACGCATATTCATATTACTAGGCAATACAGAGCGTCTCTGAGCAAGAGAGGGGTTCAGTTTCCATCACTCCATCATCAGGTAATGGTTTGCAACCCACATCGGGATTCTGAAGGAGTTTCTCTCAGCCTAGTATCCATTCCTTAACCCCAGGATGGAAAGTATATGATCACCAGCCACAAACACAGATGACCCTTCTGGCGGCCATGGATGCAGCGTGTGATGACATCACAACAGATGCCTGCAGAGGCTGAAGTATAAAGAAATGTTCTGTTTGCCTACAGAGTGCAACTGAATTACACAGGCTACTTGCTGCACTAAGACGATGTTACATAAATGACCAAATCATCACATAGAATAAATGACAATGTGGGAGCCAGAAGAGTAAAAATATTAGTCAAAACCTACAAAGAGTGTCCAAAAAGAAGTGTTGTTATTTGGTAATAATGTAAAGTAAAAGCACTGACTAAGCAAATCCAGGCCTTCAAAATGGCCTTTAGGAAACCAGTTTTAATGACCATTGAGAAATTACAGAAACCTAAAAAAAAAGTCAACTATTGAATGCTTGGGAGTTCAATAGTTGACTATTGAAACAGAGTTTTCATTGGATAGGCAGACGATTTCCATGTGTAGGCAAGGCTTATCTTTGGGTGGGCATTGCCCACCCCAGCCCCTGCACGTGGTGCCAATGTGTAGATGCCTGTGTTGGGCTGATAGCGGCACCCCGGAACAGAGAATAACTGACACACACGTCATTGACAGTTTAGTTAAAACGCCAAATCAAAGTGTAATTATATTGTCGTTTTACCTTTTCTATCTGTATAGGCTGTATTTAATTACAGCGAATTCAGTGTCACCACAAGATGGGGCCATATCCCTCACAGATTCCCCGCTGCAGAAGAACCTAAAGTCTTAACAGCACCTTTGTGCAAAGTCAAGATCTTCCTCATCCATAAACTGACTAAGACCTCTTCATCAAAAGCAAAGGAAGGTGCTTTGATGACCATTTCACACTTTGGTCATCCGGGAAGCATTTTACTGTGAAAACACCTTTCCAAGAATATTTGTGTAACTCACCAGCAGGAGGCAGCAAAGTGCTTAAATTGTCGTCAATTTGCCAATATCCTTATGATTGTCAATGCAGCATATGGATGTTTGACTTAAATGCTTTAATATAAATGTTAGAGATAAACAAAGAAAGAAAAAAAAACAAGAAAACCCCGTTGAGAAATGCGAGTGTAATGAAGCCCAATAGATAAACTGTAAGATTCAAAATAAAAGAAGCGAAGAGACGCAGTCCTCCTGATGTTCTTTTTTTTTTTTTTTCCCTGATCGTTTTTGGCCATTTATTGCCAGTTTGTTATTACGTTCTGCATTCTCTCTCATGAACACACGTCTCACTTCCTGTGTGATGTGCCTAATTTTGGAACATATTCTTTCACAACTTCTTCTTATATCTGCACTTCGTTTCCATACCATTCCATACAGCCACAAACAGGCACACTGCTTTCGGATTAAAGTAGATGAATTTACAGAATAATTTTAGTTCTACTAAATTCCATTGCTACACTTTTTCATCAAAGCGGGAGAAGCTGGTGAATTAGGGTAGAAAACATATATACCATTAAAGAAAATTATTTTAAAAAACGAGGTAAAAATCCTGTAGAAGGTTATCACATGGAACTTGTTACCATAGAAATGTTTACTGTTCGTTTGAAATCCGGTTCTAAATTTCTACTTTAGTCAAAGTCCAAACAGTATTGATTATATTTAGTAAACGCTCTCAATCCAATATATTTTGACACAATATATTTATTTAACTACGCGAAAGCAACATAAACTTTTAACGTATTGAGCTCGTAAACTTCTGATTGAGGTGAGTCGCAATGGATTGTGGGATAAATAGTTCTTTCATTCCCGGAAGTAAAATGTTACTGCTTTTCTCACACATTTAGCCAATCATTTCATTAATCTTCTAAAACATTAATATTATAATTTATTTTACTAAAAGTAGAATTTTAATGAGAAATCTGACGAATGCAGATGAAGTGGGCGGTCTCCGGTGAGCTCTTGGGGTGTGGGTTGTGGAAACGAGTAACTGACGTCAGTTCCCCCGAACGCAGTGAGCGAAACAAACATGGCGATAGACTCGAGTGGACGGGGGTTTATGCTAACTATATTCATCTTTTCAAGTGTTTTTGTAGGTAGGCAGGCCCAGGTGGTGGTTTTGGAAACAAGGGCCGAACATCCAATACTCGGCATGAGGCTGGAAAAATGCGACACACCGGCTGAGACCACCGAAAGTGGCGTTATTCAGGTGACTGAGGGCGGTAATACAGTCTTCAGGTTCTACGGACTCAACCTGTCCCCGGACACCTCGAAACGTATTGGGTTCACTGAGCTCTATTCCAGCGATAAAGAGGATGACATGTCAGGCGCAATAACTCTCCCCTTGAATAGGACTTGTTCCGAAATTACGAAGGATGTAATGGTGCTGGGCTCCATGGAGGTAAACAAGCAGAATACCTCTGGATTGCTCAACTTCAAAGTCAAACAGCTCCGAAAAAGTGAGGTTGTGAAGGTGTTCGCCTTGTGCATCCGTGACAAGGACGAGAAAGATCCGACGTGGTACCTGTTGGATGAGATGGACGGTAGGCTGCGGGTAGTGGAGGAGAAGAAGTCCCTGCTGCCCATCTGGTTACAGGTGATCCTCATCACTTTTCTGCTTGTGCTCTCCGGGATGTTCAGCGGGCTCAACCTGGGCTTGATGGCGCTCGACCCGATGGAGCTCCGCATTGTGCAGAGCTGTGGGACGGAGAAAGAGAAGAAGTACGCACGGAAGATCGAACCCATCCGCAGGAAGGGTAACTATCTGCTGTGCTCGCTGCTCCTCGGGAACGTTCTGGTCAATACCACCCTCACCATTCTCCTGGACGACCTCACCAAGTCCGGGGTCGGGGCCGTCATCGCTTCCACAGTTGGCATCGTTATTTTCGGCGAGATCGTTCCGCAGGCGCTCTGCTCTCGACATGGGCTGGCAGTTGGGGCAAATACCATCCTACTCACCAAGCTGTTCATGTTGTTAACGCTCCCTTTGTCGTGGCCCATCAGCAAAATCCTCGACTGTGTTCTGGGCCAAGAGATCGGCACAGTGTACAACCGGGAGAAGCTGGTGGAGATGCTGAAGGTCACGGAGCCATACAATGACCTGGTGAAAGAAGAACTCAATATGATCCAAGGTGCTCTGGAGCTCCGGACCAAAACAGTTGAGGATGTCATGACACCCGTCAATGACTGCTTCATGATCCACAGTGGTGCTGTGCTGGACTTTAACACCATGTCTGAGATCATGGAGAGTGGATACACCAGGATTCCTGTGTACGAGGATGAGCGCTCCAATATTGTAGACATACTGTTTGTCAAGGACCTGGCTTTTGTCGACCCGGATGACTGCACTACCCTCAAGACCATAACCAAGTTCTACAACCACCCGGTCCACTTTGTCTTCCATGACACCAAGCTAGATGCCATGCTGGAAGAGTTCAAGAAAGGTTTGTGGGAATCTTAAAGGTTTTATCATGCTCATCAGAGACCATACAATAAGTGATGAAATGTTTCCAGTTACTGTCGGATTTCATTTGTGGTTGTGTGTATTTCAACACAGCTCCTCAAAGTATGAATAAAAGCTAATCATGACATAGTAAACAATTAGATTGTGTTTAAAGGAGGATTAGGTTGAAAATGACAACAGGATGTATCCTTCCACCTAAAACCTCGATGGAAGAAACGTAAGTAGAGGTTTTCTTTTGTTCTGTACGTTTCAAAATTCAACCCCGTCTGTGGCTCTAAGCCCCTCCGTGATATAAGTACAAATATTAAAGACGTATCAGGTTTCGATATCCAGCTGGTATGAGGCAGGACGTTTATTATGTTAAGCAAGGAGACATTCTTGTCAGGATTAATTCTCAGGGTCTAAAGTCAGTGCTGTGGAGTGCAAAATATGTTGCAGCTCTTTTGCCTTTCCAAAAAAAAAAAAAAAAAAAAAAAAGCCTCCGGCTAATTTAAACTGTATGTTATAATCCTTTATTTTTGTGATTGGTAATATCAAAATTCACTTCCCAGTTTTAGTTTTGTCTCGCTCTGCTACTTTTCCTTCCTCTACATTTGCACATTCATGAACAAAAATACACACACAGCCGTTCTGCTAATGGTGATGCAATTCCCCACAGGGATATATTTTCCTTTCTTTGGTGTCTTGTCTCAAGGTCACAGACAGTAGATTCACACTGTCTGAACTCTGCACGGTGATTGGTTGCACATTTTGTCAGCGCTTTCAGCAGTTTTTTCATTCACACGTGTGATAGTTAATCATAATGCTAATTTATCAGTCAGAGACTTCATAGGAGCAAAAAGCCAGTGTGATGTGAGCAAAAAGTCTCACGTTTGTCTGGACCACAGCAGCTCCCAGGCTGGGACTGTATGTTGCATACAGGCTTGATTTAGGCCTCTCCAGCGACCCGACTCCCTACTCACAACTAAAGTTCCATTTGCTTGCAGTTTGGCACCAATTACCATGGTGATGGCATCCAGTGGCGCTGGTGGGCGCGCTCACACATTTCTTCAGGGCTTGCTTTACATCGCTATGTTCTGTCAGTGCAAGATTTTGAACTGCGTGAGAGAAATTGACCTCTAAAGGGGAAGTAGGAGGCCTGAATATGTTCTCGCGTTTCTGCTTCAGTTTGTTTGTTAGTATGCATCCTTTACCTACGATGAGGGGACTCAAAAAATGCAGGTCACGAAATTATATTTTTAATAGGTATTAATTTAAAAAGGCACAACTGTCAAACTGTCAAAATGAGCAACAAGTTTTAAAACAAACTAAGTTTCATTAGCTGAAAGTCTTTAATAAATAATAATAGAATATCTAAAACAGTGGGTGGTTACTGGTACAGCAAAAAATAGTATTAATTTTCTAAGGTTAAATAATTCTCACTGGAAAGGGTGCCCTTAATTCTTTTGCATACAGTTTTCATGCAATTTCCAGTCAACTTTATAAGGCAAAGTTTGTTTCTTTTATAATATTATGACCGTACAAATCACTGCTCACATGTTTATATTAATACATGAGCTACATAGCAGATATGTTTTGGTAAAACCAAAAGGAATTCACTGGAGGCGCATTGAACTCACAGACACAGTGTCAGCAGACTGTCACATGTTGAACCCTTAAGTATGGGTTTATGGCCCCAAGGACTCAAATTCACTTAAATAGGACTCAAATACTTGAAGTATTTTTAATTATTCTTTGGCTTATTAATGTTCTGCAGTTGTTAGGATCGCTGCATTTATCCGTTGATAATTGTTTTTCCAGGCACTTATCTGGCCACCCCGCCCATGCCCTTTAAGAGAACTATTTGTGTGTGGCGCAGATTAATTAACGCTCATCAGACAGCAGTTAAGCTAAAACTCGCGGCAGTGAATGTGGTTGATCAGCAGGTGGGGTGACTTTGGCAACGAGGACGTTCTGACGTTTTGCGGTATTTTCGCTTGCTTTCTAACTGTAGTTTTACTGCAGGGGTAAAAGATTAGCCAATCTCTGCCCGATAAGAGGCTGTCACAGAGCGGATCTCCTCTTCTTTTGTAGGATGGGTGTGTCCTGCCAGCTGTTACCCAGCTGTTTATATTTCTTTCTTATGCTTCTGTGTAGAAAAGAGCACTTTTCTCTAATAGTACTTATAACTTTTAAATGCATCACTTATCACTGCCAGTCATCAATATAATTTCAAGATATCCAAGTTTACGTAAGGTTCTGTTCTTTAGGTCTTTTGACATTTCTTTACTTTTTTACTACTTTTGGGCATGCCCAAGTAGTGAACTGACACCAGAACTGGGCTAAGCTAGCCAACTGAGGAGCAGAAATCATGTCAGTAGCAACGAGTTTTGCTTCAGATTGTCTGCATCCTTATCAGCCGCCTGCTGCCTTTCTCTTCCTGTGTCCACTTTGTCGCTCCAAGTGCTGACAACGCAGCTGTAGCTCCTCTCTGTATTAACTTAGAGTGTGTATGTGTGCGAGTTTGGGTGTCAACATTTTCAGACCATGTGCCACAATGACATCAGTCAGCATGATGATGATGATCTCAGCAGAACTGACCAGAAGTAACCAACACGCAGCTGTCCCAGCCCATACTTTTCATCATATCACACAGTCCTGGACTGACCTGAGAGTTGGTTAAGGGATCTGAATCGGGCTTGACGTGTTTTATTTTTAACTTGTTTTATGGATTTGTTTGGGTACTGCTCCTGTATTGCCTCTACTGTAGATAATGTGTTACTCATTTGACTCTGTTGCTTTGCAGCCAGGCTGGTCACTGTCACTTTCTGTGCACAGGACGAGTTTTAGCTGGAAAAACAGGTTAGAAGAGCTCGGCCTGTCCGGCAAAACACGCTTTTGTGTCTCTGTTGAGTGTGTGTACTGAATTTACCCAAGCGTGTGTTTGCTTGAACGTGCATATTTGCAGCCACGTATCTTTGTTTCATCTCCTCGCAGCGTGCATGCTTTGCAAGTGGGTCATAGTGGTCAGTGCTGTTGATGCAAGGCTGGCCAGTTGTGTTGTGTTGTGCTGTGTGCACGAGTGGTATGCATTTGGAATTCCTCTGCCGTACAGGCTCGTGGCTCTCACCCCTTCCTTTTGTAGGCCATACTTGTCAACAAAACAGACTGGCTGCTGAGGGCATAAAGGCGGCCCGAAGGGTCATGCTGTGTGAAGTGATGATTATCTCAGTTTGATTATTTGTGAGATGAATTTTAATTTCATCGGCAGTACCTCCAGGAAGTAGTTTGTCTGCTTACTGGTGTTTTGCAACATACTTTTTTAAATAAGTGAAGAGCTCAGTATGACGGAGGTCAAAATGTTTCTCGGTTCCTGTTTTGCCAAATACTTTTCCCGCTTTTTTGTATCTTAATTTTGAATGTAGTACATTATTATTATAGAGAGAGAGAGGGAGGGAGAAACAGATACAATCATAGAAATACAAACATATCAGACATAATATATATAATACATATACAGTATATATAGTACAGCATAGCAGGTTGTTATAAATAGAGGAACAGCATAGGCAGGTTTTAATAAAGGGAACAGCATACGCAGGTGCTGAGAGTGGACACTGGGTTTGTCAGAAGCTGAGATCTGTGCAGCATGAAGGTCTGGAGATGGGAGACCTGCAGAAAGATACAGAGAGAGAGAGAAAAGAGGGGTAGAGAAACACAAAACAGTGAGGAAAGCTGGACAAACTGATAATCCCGGTGAGAAGAAAAGAAAAGGAGGAGATGAGGTGAGGGAGTAGTTGGTGTTGAGGAAGTGGGGAACTCCTCAGTGGATCATGGGTATGTCCCCAGCAGCGTAGCCTATAGCAGCATAGCTATGCTAAAGATTGAAGAATAAGAGTTTGATGGCCCTATTCTACCTGTAACTGTGAGAACTGACTGTAACTAGACCTGTCAGCCCTACACACTTTGTTTGAGGCTAACTGTACAAACATAAAGGTTTTAAGTTTGATCTTAAAGGCAGACGTGGTGTCTGCCTCTCGGACCCAGGTTGGTAACTGGTTCCATAATAAAGCTGCCCGATAGCTAAAAGCTCGTTCTCCCAGTCTACTTTGATGAATTCTAGGAACTACAAGTAAACCTGCACTCTGTGATCTGAGTGTTCTTTTAGGAATATACGGAACTATGAGGTCCTGCAGGTATGATGGAGATAGTCCACTGAGAGCTTTATATGTTAGAAGGAGAATCTTAAAGTCTATTCTAGATTTCACTGGAAGCCAGTGAAGTGAAGCTAAAACTGGAGAGATATGCTCCCTGGTGCTGGTTCCTGCCAGCGTTCTGGATCAGCTGCAGGTTTTTAATGGAATTTGTCGTGATGATGCTTCTATACCCTGATTGGACCACCTGTGGTAAATGTATTTGATTGGACGTGATTTGGAGAGGCACACACAGTCTCACAACTCATGATGTATATCAGAGTCATTAGTCAATGCTTGAGGGAAAGTTAAACAGAACAAAATATGAAAAAAAAACCCAAAAACGCCTGGGATAAAGGTTCATCTGCCAACAACACATTGTATTAGTGTGTCGGAGCAAATCTAGTCCCCGAGTGTCCCAGAGCCATGTCCTGGAACTCAGGCAGCTGTGTTTACTCTGGGTACATGGATGTCTCATACTGACTGTCTGAGCGAAGTTGATTTATTCTGACAGAAACCGCCTCGATGTCAGTTTTAATTCCTATGTAATCGAGGGCTAAACTGCCACATTAACCTGGACATTGGGGGTCGGGGGGCTGTAGAACTTCAAGGGACTCTCTGGGGGTAATTAGTGCACGGAGGGGCTCTGCTTCCTTTGAAATGTTGACTTAGCACCTCAGGAAAGGGCAAACACTGACACAGTCACAAACAAACACACACAGTGTGTACTGTAGATCCAAACACTAACGTGTGTGGAATGAGCAGCAGTACTCAGAGGCAGCAAACCATGTGATCCATGAGACTGACTCTTACGGTTCCTGTGAGTTTATTTCAACTGTGCCTCGTGATGGTTGGCTGATATCACAGAATCTATGTTATAAGAGATGAAAAATCAGAAAACTGGTTGTTTTTAGAACATGATGAACTGATGCTATGAGTTATGGAGCAAAGGAATGCTTTCTCATAAGAGGGTGTGTGAGAGAAGATGTAATAGCTACAAAAAGATATGGGCTGGGATCTCATGATATCTTTGGAGTTTTATTACTTGTCCAATGCCTTGATCTTATGTCAGCTCATCTGTAAGCAACTTAGAGTTTTGAGACACGAGTGTCAAGAAAAACTAGAAATGACATCACCCGCCCACACTGACCTCTTGTACCGTGTAGGGATTTCAGATTCCCACTTTCAGACCAGGCTGGTAGGAAGTAGATTCCTGAAGGGTCTGATACAAGTAAGCAAGGTCAAAGCTGGGAATTTGTAAAGTCTGTTTTTGTCCTCTACCACTGCTTCCGCCCTTGCCAGGCCACACAGACAGGCATCAAGGGCATACATGCACCACAAGCGGTAACAGGAGGAGAGCTTTCTAATTAGGGATGTCTCACCTTCACCTCCTGTCTAAATCCAATCCTGTGTGTGTGTGTGTGTGTGTGTGTGTGTGTTTATAAATGCCAGGACGCTTCAGACCTTTCGCTCCCATATGCACCCCCTCTGTGTCCCTGTGGGTGGAGGAACAGTTATAACCCCAGAGATATCTTCTGAGCACTTCACGCCGGCGGCTCCATCAATAATTCAGAGAACCGTCAGAACCCAGCTGAAATGAATTGTACACATTAACAAGTGATTTGTGGCACAAGCAAAGTGAACAGGCATATATGAAGTATTACACACGCTGATGTTTTTAGCAGCTTCAATTTGAATGCTACAGGTATAACAAGTGGTATAATAAATGCAAAGTAAAGGCAGTTACATTATTCTTTTAAAATCTGCTCTTTGCACAACGGCAGTGGATGAAATTAAGGTTCTAAAGCGTTTCAGGGTGGGCTGATGTTGCGGAAATCTCAATGTGATTGTCTGTCTTCCTCACAGGAAAATCTCACCTGGCCATTGTCCAGAAAGTGAACAGTGAAGGGGAGGGAGATCCTTTCTACGAGGTCGTGGGCTTGGTAACACTGGAGGACGTGATCGAGGAGATAATCAAATCAGAGATCTTGGACGAATCAGACTGTTACAGTGAGTTTAATTGATTTATCTTTTCATCCATTTGAAAATGATTTGCGATAAAACAACTTTGATGAATTCGCCTGTCCCATTTCAGCGGATAATCGGTCCAGGAAAAAGGTGGCACCCAATAAGAACAAGAGAGACTTTTCTGCTTTTAAACACGAGAGCGAATCCAAAGTGAAGGTCTCCCCACAGCTGCTGCTTGCTGCCCATCGCTTTCTGGCTACAGGTGGGGACCGTATATGTTATCACGTGTACACAGTCATGAGACGCATTTATGCTGCCTTTATGTCCAAGAACAGATATGCAGAATCATGCTTCATAAACCTGTGTGTGCCTAGTGTTGACACAAGTGTTAAACAACAGTCATCCATCTCAGAATAATCAAAAATATCTGACATCAACACCCCACATGGTGTTGACAGCGGCGGAGGTACTGATAATGTATTTAAGATGTAGGTTAAATCTGAGGCAGCATTGTAGAGAGAAGTGTGTTAGGAGAGTATTCTACTCAAATACATCAAAAAATGTAGATGCAGTTTTATTTCCCCTCATATGTTATGCAATTTTGTACCAGCCAGCACAACTTCTGTTCACGCTGCCGTTTCACCATTAGACTGGTCTTACTGTTGCTATACTACCCACAGATTTATAGCAGTACTGCAACATTTGCTGCCTATTTTTAAGGTCTCGGAAAACAGATTGGAACAAAAAGAAGTACAAATACAAACAATCAATGAAATGCTTCTCTTGCCTATTCTAAGAGTGTCAAATGTTTCCCCGTCTGAACTGTACTCACAACTGCATATTTTGAGGTTAGCACTGCTGATTAGCAGCTACACATGTGGTGTCTGATCTGTTCTTCCCCAGAGCAAAGACCTCTGATAAAAGGCAGTGGTCCACCACAATGTGTTACCAAATGTTCAAACCATTGCAGATGTATAAGAACTTGTTTTTGGAAAAACAGACCTACACTGCGCTGAATGTACTGTAATATAACGATCACAGGAATGTAGGTCTTTATGTTGAGTAATTTACACAAAGTGATTTACTCAATACGGAACCTCAAAAGAAAGGAGCCTGTTTGACTTCTAGAGGTTTAACGTAGTTAGAGGCCATATGTGCCTCACCCCTCACGGTGTAATGTTTAGCCTTTGTTTGCAGTTTGGGTAGGAAAGAGTAATCAGGCCACATGTGGACCAGCCTTGATTACACCACTGAAACAGTTAGCAAATTGCCTTTTTACAGACCATTTTTTTCACCCACTAGACTGCGACTGAATATGCTCTCGTGGTATAGAATAAATACATGTAAATGTGGTGTTTTGCTGAAGGACCTTGTGTGAAAACATACGTCTGACACGAGGTCATTATAGTTTCAGTTCCTTTTCCTCTATTTTGTTGAACGATATATGATCAACCTTTAGACACAACCACCTGTTACTTCACATGATGCTTGCTGATAAGTATTTCTCAGGAATAACTATTTTTCAGCACAAAACGATTCACAGCATGCAAAGCGGCGATGTTTAACTATTGTAGGCGCATGGCTTTTTAATGTTTTTGCATGTTTTGGATGTTAACAATGTCTCGAACTCTTATCCTCTAAATTAAACTAAGCACTCCGTCATATTCTCTGTCTTCTGACAGAGGTGAGCTTGTTCAGCCCAACTCTGGTCTCAGAAAAAGTGCTGCTGCGAATCTTGCGACATCCTAACGTGATCCAGGAGATCAAGTTCAGTGAAAGTGACAAGCGTGCATCCCACCACTACATCTACCAGAGGGGCAAGCCTGTCGACTACTTTGTTCTCATCTTACAGGTATGCAGTAATTTAGGGACGAATGTGCGAAGCATCCATAACAGGCTAATCACATAGATAAAACGTTTTTCATAATTCATTAAAGGTGCATGTTTGCATAATGTTAATGCATTTAGAATAGAATAGAATAGAATAGAAATACTTTATTAATCCCAGACATGGGAAATTTCTCTCAGTGGGAGGTTGTTTTGGTGCAAGTTTCGTCTGGAGCGCTTCCTTCATGAACAGGTCCTTCGGTTCATTCTTGCTCTGTGGTTTCCAGTGATGTAATGTGTCTGAATTTTGATTGTTGTAGCCATGGCCTCCCATGCACTTTGTTGGGCACCATCCTTATCTCGTACTTGCTAAAGGTTACAGGAGTGAAAAAAGTTCCTAATTTACGGTGTCTTTTTCTGTACCTTTATGAGGTGTGTCATGTGGTCAGGTTCAGTTAAGCCAATCAGAGGAATAGCTGGGCAGATCTGGCCACGAAAAGCCCAGCAATCCATAATGAGAGACAAATGAGGATGGAAATAGCTGTGACCTTGGACAAACAGACTTGGACAAACACTTATTTATTGCCATTATATAAGGTGATAGTGCTGGGATTATTGGGGGGTGAACTCTCAGTCACATGTGAACACGCTTTATCCACTGTGAAGTGAGGTGTGTACATGTACACCTGCTGGTGTGTACCCTACACCCTGTCAAATCTCATGTGATGGGAAAACGATGCATCATCGTGTCAATCTCACCCTTTCACACTGAAAGGTTTCCCATATGATCACTGTGTCACTGGGCCCAAACAGTCATTAGCCACGTTCTATAATTCAGGAGATCATTTTGACTTTCTCCCATCATAACTCCAGGTGAGATTTCCTCCCCTCCCGTGGGGCCGGATATTGAGGATATCATGAAGTAACCCCCCACCCCCATTCTCACACACACACACACACCCTACAAAAGAAATAATCCACTGAGAACTACTTAGAGAGGGAGGCATTTAGTGTCAACATTCTGAGGGGGGAATTTTCCACTGTTCCAGATTCGGATAATAAATATCTGTGTGGTAGATTCCTGTTATCCGCTGTTTTATAGTGCTCAGTACGACAATGACAGACATGTTATCGTAAACATATAGACATCGTGGTGAGGGCCGGATGAAGCCATTTGAGTTATTTGAATGAAGACATGGTTTTTAAAATAACATGAAAGAAGAGAATCGACTGCTCATGTACGCTTGAGGCTACCACAGCGTCCCAGGATGACCCATCTGTAGTCTGGATACATCACTTTGTACATCAGCTCTAAATTATGTAAATAATGTGTGCATTTCCATGCTGGTATTTTTAGTCATATGTGTGTGTCTGATGACTAGACCCATGAGAAAGGAAAACCTCAGATTGGGATGATTCGCCATGCTTTTTCCACTCCTTTTATAGCGTGTGTGTATATGTGTGTTTTCCTGGAATCTGTCTGTTTGTTTATGATTAGACTGAATCATGTATCTATAAAGATGCTGTGTGATTCTCACAGAACAGAATCACATCTTTTTATTAAAAAAGTTAAGTCCTCCTTTCGAGTTCTTGCGGTTCTAAACTATTTAAATATTTCAATAGATTCTTTCTTTTAAAAAATCCACAAAGCTGTGTCATCTTTTTGGTTAAAAATCCTCAGAACCCACCACAGACTCCTTATATTAAGGCTTAATCCTTATATTACTTTCTCACACCTTGAGGGGTTTACGTGGTTTGGGGCGTGTCCCTGCCAGGTTGTTAGAAAAGAGCAACAGCGATTATTTACAATGAATTAGGATTATTTGGATTATTTTACACACAGTGTTGAGTTGCCGTAGAGCCTGTCAGCCTGTCAGCCCATGTTCTTCTGATCAATGATTGGTTTTACTGGCTAAAAATGGACAAACCACCACTTTGACAATACATTTCCTAAACAGAACTCGATTTACCGGTCAATCTTTGTTCCTACCCTCACCTATGGTCATGAGCTTTGGGTAGTGACCGAAAGAACGAGATCGCGGGTGCAAGCGAGGTGCAAGTAAGGTGTTCAGGGCACGTCCCTCCAGCAGGAGGCCCCCGCGACCCGACCCCGGATAAGCGGAAGAAAATGGATGGATGGATGAATGGATGGATGGATGGATGGATTTGATTAATGATCCTTCTAAACAGTCTTGAACTGGTGGCCTTACATATAGCCCACATTTGGAGAACGAAGCCTATAACATTTATTGGAAGGTTTGTAATTGAAAATCAAATGCCTGGTTCAGTGTTAAAATTCAAAACGATTGCTTGAAAACTTTAGCAGCCCGCTCACGGAGTAGAGGGCGGGTTATAATGTCGGCGCTGATTTGTTGAAACTGGTTTGACCATGAGATTTTACACTTGGTCCCACTGTCTTCCGCCTCCCTCTGTTTCTATTCTCTCCTCCCTCCTCCGTGCCTCCCTTTTTAAATTAAACCGCAGGTATGCTGCAGCAGCGTGGAGCCGTCCCTCCGTGTGCTTGTTTTTTCCGTGTGTATATAAATGTATGTGCTAAAGGCAAACTATTTCACCCCTCTGCACCTGCATATAGCAGCACGGATGATTATATTCCAAATCTCTGGGGGTTAACCTTTCTGTGTAGTCATGCAGCAGTAAAATAGATGTTTATGAGATGATGGATGAGGGCAGAAACGACTGGGCAGACAAAAGCCCCACGGAAGCTGATTTTGTAATAACGCATAAAAGCCAGGAGAGCTTTAGAGTGGATGTCTGCTCCTATTTCAACAATGCTTTGTCCTTGACCGTTGATTACCCAGCAGCCATCGGTAGAAGCCTGCGGTAGCACCGAGCAGGTGTGAATGTGAATAACATGATGATTTTGGACATGTTTGCTGGTTAAATTATGTTTTCTGAAATAAAAAACAGGCATAAATACAAACCCTGAGGGCTGACAGCTCGAAGCTCAGGCATTTTCCGTTTACTGTTAAACATTTAAGCATGTTCTCGGAATAATAGAAAGCAGCTGATGCAAAAAGCAGGGAAACGGTTTATGAGGGTTTGTGGAGGAATTTCAGCAAATGGTTTGCTGAACGCCAGCCATCAACAAAGACGGACAAAATCACAGTAATTACTGCTAATTTTCTCTTTTATCTAACAGAATGGAGCAAACAAAAATATATAGATACAATACTGTAAATAGATAGATATAGATAGATACTTTATTAATCTCCAAGAGAAAGTCACAGATTATTCACAAATTACACATGGATGCTCTATTCTGCTATTACATTCAGAATATGAGGTCTTTCGAAGCAATTTAAAAATAATTTTGACACGGTATCTGTTGATATAACCTGGTCTTGTATAGGCTGGTTTCCAGTAGCAACCCATAGTCCACCCTCCTTCCTGTCAAGGTTACCTCCAACCTAGAACATTTTTCAACAAAATTCACATATTTTTCTAATGATTTATTGAGACATTTATGTCCTTTAAGGCCGTATGCTGATGCTTTGCGGCCACGTACGTCTTGCAGGATGGATTAGTGTGTAGGCTGGCTGCTCTGCAGCTAAAGAGTTCTGGCAGTAGAAAACAAAATTACAGTAAATGCGTATGCTGCTGGAGTGTATTAAAACCAGACAGCCACATTGTGCCTTTACCCTCGTGTAAGAGATGAATATGACAGTTATGTTTTGAACCAACTTATCGGGGAGACAGAAGATGGAGGGAAGGAGGTCTGACTGTGGATTAGCTGTGCTGTGCTGTTGCTACGGTTCCCACATTCCAGCAGGCGCTGATCCAGGCCAACTCTCTGAGCCCACGTATCGGCCTCCATATTGTCCATATCGTCCTCCGTCTATTCTATCGCCCCCGCCTGACCCTCCATCCTCTCTGACCCTCATGTGTGTGATTGATCACTGTCTAATGTTCTTTGATGTTTATATGGCGTCACAGCCTGATTTTCTGCATGTTATTGTCAGTGAATGCATATTATAATTGATGATGTATTTGAAACCACCACTTTGTTTTGTTTCTCGTTTATTCACCAGGGTCGAGTGGAGGTTGAGGCCGGCAATGAGAACATGAAGTTTGAGACAGGACCGTTTTCATATTACGGGGTGATGGCGCTCAGTCCTTCTACAGCTGGTAAGTCCTCTCCTCTCCTCCTCTCTTCCTCTCCAAAGTAGATCTCTCTGTGTCAACTGGACTGAAAGGTTTCCTTTCAAGGAAACCATGACCTGGATGACTGAGAATCTACACAGACTCTCTTCCTCTCCTTTTCCTCTACTGCCACCTACTGGCTGCTTGATAGAATACACATTTTTATTGTGAAAGGACATCTCTAAAGGACATCGCAGTGGCGTGTGGTGTGCAGATTGGTGCATGCCACTACCGCCGCAATACAAACAGAACAAAAGTTTTTTGCAAAAACTGCGAAGTTGTAACCCTGGTGTTGAAACCATTTGAAGTTGTGTCGTCCTCTCATCTGTTTTTTTTTGTAAATTGTAATTTTTGAGCTGTACATAGTTGTTTTGTAGTTTTAATAAAGGTGTTCTAGTCCGTGTACTAGTCCCCCTCTCCCCCCCCCCGGAGCCGAATCAGTCAAAAAAATGCGTCATGAATAAGAAAAATAAATTGCACTAGACTATAAGTGGCATTTTGTGGGGGGGAAATTTATTATTACAAAATCCAGGACCAACAACACATTTCATTCGTAAGGGCAAATGACAACAATAATGCGCTGCGGCCACGTACTTCTGTGTCAGTCCTTGTTTGGAATGTGGCAGCACAGTCGGCCCATGCCTCCTGACGGAGAGTCGTGTCCTGTAAACACTCCCGTCTCAGAAGAGTCTTGTAGTGTGGACACCCGGGCGCCCAACCGACTCCAAAAAAATCGTGCTGTGTGTACTTGGCTTAACATGGCTAACTAGAAGTTAGTCTGCGGTGCTTTCTCGTGGATTAGTCAGTGAATGGAATATTTAATCACTGTATTGTGGACAATTTTGCAGCGCGCTAGCTTTATCTGTACTTTTATAATTTCATCACCTCTACTGAGGAGAATTCTGGTAGTCAGTGAGGAAATACTGCATGTGTCAGTGTCAGTGCGTAAATGAGGTCTGTCAGGATAACTTTTATTTGTCTTTAGTTTTACCCACACCAACAGTATTTATCATGTAAAAATTCTGATGGCTCACTTTTCTTTACATCCCTCTTTGACATCATTAAAAAAGATAAGTTGGATTTTAGAAGGTATTTGAGTGTGAAAGAGTTCTGTAAGACAGGAGAAAGATATCGGGAAGATGTCATCACCTGAATGCACCCACTGGAGGATTGCGCAACATGACTTCGTCAGAGGTTGTTGTCACATGACGCTGTTGATAAAAAGAAGAGTATTAATGCGTTTCACTTTTCATTATCTTTGCATGCCACCCAAGAAAACATGGAAAGGTTTTCCACCACTTGGAACAAGCAGATTTATGATTCAGTCATAAATTGACACCTTATTTTAAACTTCTATCCTAATTTTAAGGAATGAAATGTCTTCTTTCACCATGCAACTGTACCAATGCAGATACAGAAAGACACATTGAGTCACAGTGACGTGGATACATTTCTGCTACATTAGTTGTTGACAGTAATATTAAGAAATTAAGTAACATACAAATGTATTTCTTATATGTAAGCAGCAGGTGATTAAGGTGGATGTTTGGATTAACTCGAGACAAAGCTTGTTTACACAAATTTACACAAACCATAATAATTTGTCAGTGAAAAGATAAAAGCCTTTATTTTTTTATTTTTCTTATTTTTATTTTCTTTCTCTAAATCAAAGTTTAAATAAATAGCTATTTGTTATTCCGGTGCTGCTGTTTTACCCCGGTTTAGCAGAAATTGAACCACTGACTCACCGAGGCCCCCTACTGGAGGACTGTCAAAACACACAGTCGCTGTGTGTGAAGTCTGTTTGAAGCTCTGGAACGAGGTTTTTTTTTCAGGTGAAACCAGCAAGGAAAAAAACAAATGAACTGTCTGCTGGATGACGTCTGTGAGTTTTAGTCATTGTGGAGATGGCATGAGCTTCACTGTCATCCCAGTTTTAACAACTGTGGCTAACCGGGACAGCTGGATGTGGCCCTGATGGAAAAGCCACAGACAAAATATCCTCTGAGTATTTTTAATCATTCACATTATGCTTAACATTATTCTGTAACTTAATGATGTATTTGACAATTCAAATCTAATCTAATGAGATTCTTGCAGGACTAAATAGTGGCGCTCCAGTAGAACTCCTCAGTAATCCTTATTTGTACCACAGAACCGCCGCCATCTGTTTCGTTTCATTCATTGTGATTGTAAAAACCTGAGCTATTTTCTGTGTGTGTGTGTGCGTGTGTGTGTGTGTGTGTGTGTGTGTGCGCGCTTTTGCAGAGTTTAATTCACCATCCCATCTCATGCTGATGAACCGCACGGCCTCTCTGAGTGGAACCGACCGGACGGACTCGCTCTCCTTCAGCGGGAGCAGTTCCCAACTCAACAACAGCAACGCTCTGCAGCAGTATACGCCTGACTTCTACGTCCGAGCTCTCACGGACCTGCAGTTTGTTAAGGTTGGCCTTGCTTCGCCCTTCCACGGTTATTTCACACAGGCTCGAGCAGCCCCTGCTTCCATCTGAGGCTCAGGTGACGGTATCAGTAAAAAAACAAACACAGCTTTTCATCTCTTCCACATTTTCCTGTTAGATTACTCGGGCCCAGTACCAGAACGGGCTGATGGCGTCTCGTCTGGACAGCACGCCGCAGTCCCCGGAGAGCAGCCAGAACATGAGCGGCCTCAACGACAGCAGCCCTCCGGCCATCGCCATCACCGACGTCACGCACCAGGACGGAGACTCCGCCCACATGGAGAACGGACCAGACGAGACGACGCTCCTCCTCAACGAGCAGAACTCGCCGCACGTGGGCAACAACAGCCAGCAGGAGAACAGTGTTTGACCACCTCCCCCGACCGCCCCCCCCCACCCTCCCTGCTGCCACACTCGAGAGTATACTGATGAAGAGAGTGTGTGCTGGTTAGTGTGAGTGGAGACGTTCACAGAAAAGCCATGTGCATGCCTATGTTGTCATTATGCAAAGGATAACACACAGCACACGTGTGTGTGTGTGTGTGTGTGTGTGTCAGCTGACAGCGAGATGGAAACGAGCAGCTCGTCAGGACCGGAAGCTCCGGCCTCTCGCCATCGGTGTTTGAGGCGAGTTTCTTCTCCTTGTTTTAACCTTCCTGTCCATAATCAGAAACTCAGGGAGACTCCGCCCTCCCCCCTTCACGTGCTCCTGGTGTGGACGCTCACGCTCCTCCTCCTCCTCCTCCTCCATACAGCTAGAAGACAAAGTCTCGGATGTTCTGTGCAAAGTTGTTGTTGTTGTGCGTTTATCCGTGTTTTCAATGTGAGACGGACGCACAAAATTCAAATGGTTTCTTTAAACCCTGGGGGAGGGAATGGATTTCTATTTATATATCTATATTTTCCTATTGTTTTTAAGTAGAGCCTTTATTCCACAGTTGTCCCGAGATTCCGCCAGTCCTTTTCGCAAACTGAGACAATCAAAAGCGATTCGGTTTTGAATGTGTTGGATTTCTTGTGCAGGGAACGCCAGCCTGTGTGCACTGTGCCATTTTAGTTACTTCTCTTTGATTATTCCCCCCCACCCATTTTTCTACTCAAACCTGGCACCTCCGAGCACACCTGAAGACACTTTGAGATCAGTTTTAAAGGTTTTCCTGCTCTGTGGGTGGGAGTGGGCATTCTCTGTGTATGTGACCAAATGGGCCAACGCCACATTTTCGGGAACACAAACCAAAAAGAGGGAATCATTCTGAGTCAACAATAATATGACTTTATTTATTGAGTTTGATATGTATATATAAATATAATATATTATTGTGAATGGGGGCGACAGAAATTCAGATTTTTTTTTTATTTTGTTTAAATGTGTTTCATGCTCGGGTTTATCCTCTTTTTTTTTTTTTTTTTTTTTTTTTTTTTAAATCATGGAAACGTTTGGGAACTCTATAAAGTGAGATGGAATGACACACTCCAGTTATATTTTACTGTACCAGAGGAGTTTTCTTGAAGGTGTCTCTTGTCATGTTTTTTTTTTTTTGGAATTTCTTCCGTAAATTAAACCACACATTGAAGTTTGTTTTGTTTTTACCAGTAAGGAGGAAGTGCTGCTTTTATTACCAACAGCTAAATGTACCAAAATTCAAAACTATCGTCACTTGAATTTTTGTGGGTTTTTTTTTTTTAATGGTCATCTTTAATGCAATGATCGCAGATTTTTTCCACAAAAACAAGATCCTGGAAAGTGGAGCAAAATGGGAAGAACGTGAACTCTACAAGCTGGAAAACCGGCGTTTTCACCAGAAACAACACACTTTGAGATCACTGAAGTCATTTTGTGTGTGAAAGGCGTGATGTAAAGATACTGAAGTGCTGCTGTGAACAAAGCTCTGCTCCCGTTCATGACTCAGCACGTTCCTGGTCTTTACTGAAAGGGGAAGGGAAAGCACTTTAAGCGCGTTTTCAGAATGAATATGAAACCAAAGCTTCACAAACATGTTCATTCCTGTTTGCAGCCAATTTCAGAGTCTTTGAGATTTCTGGTTTGTTGTTCCCACACCTGGGAAAAGCCTCAATGTCGTGTGTTTCCAAACACCCCTTTAAATCATCGTGGTTGACATAAACTCAAAGCATTTCGATTAGAATTTTTAGGTTATGCCTCGTATCATCTTCTTTCTTCACTTTATTCAGACAGAACTTGAAACGGTTGTTATTCCCTCATTACCATTAACACTGTGTGCCTCTCAATGCCGGAGAGACACTCGGACTTGTGTCCATTGTTTCATCCGCTGTGGTGCGCTCCACCGATTACTCGTCATTTTCCTCAGAACAACACTACAGCAGAGACAAGCCACATTTTGTCATTCTTGTTTCAAAGAAATGACAGAAATTGAATTGCTGTTCCTTTTTGATCTGATCTAGACTCAAATCTAAACTGGATTTCTCCTTTTTAAGTTTTCTTAAGATAAATGTTTACCTGCTCCATTGGATGGGAACAAAAGTGCCCAGAGAATGTCGAGGGTTTTGTCCTCGACAGGTTACATCAGGAATCCGGGGGGAAGAGATTAAAATCTTCATTCTCTGACGTAGATTTGTGTTTTTTTTCCTGTCGTCTGCTCTCTGTGGAAACACTGGATTTTTATTGCGTAATACCAGGTAGTTATCCAAAAGCTTGGTGAAATTCCTTTGAAGATGTTTTTTAAAAAAAAAAAAAAAGTGTTGGGGTAATTCTAGGTTTGCTTGCATCTGACGACAATCACGGGATGTTGAAATGCTGAAGTAATTAAACTGTGTTGTCCTTTTGGAGGGCCCGTTAGCAGGAAGGGAAATCAAACACACAGAACAGAAATCATTTTTCTGCCGTTTCCCACTTTGACAGATTCAGGCTTTTTTCCCTCAGAATTCGATGTGATCACAAACAGATGCACTTTGGCAGCTGAAAGCAGTATTTTCCCAGAGGTACAGATTTGCTCTCTGACTCCATATATTGCAAGACGGTTCCTGGCCAGGATTACATAAATTATCTGACTCCTACATGACTGAATTTTTTATTCCCCAAACTCACCACGTCGCCTTTGTGTTGCCTTCAGTGTCTTTTGCCGTTTGCCGCGCGTGGCCGAACGCCCTCTCCTGTTATTTTTCTGTTAATTAGATATTTTTCTTTACGTGCGCGCCCCAACCCATGTTAAATCTTGCAATGTTTGGTTACGCTCGTGTTGTTTTTTTCTTTTTTTTTTTTAAATGGACCTCAGAACAGTTGTTAATTGTGGTTTTTGTTGTTTAATTTGGGATCAGATAAAGAGTGGCTGGTGTTGGGGGAATAAATGAACTAATGTCTTTGATAATCTCTGGTATGCTGTAACTTTAAATGAGAACACGGAAACAAGGTGTAAATACTGTTTTATAATTCTGTCTTAATGAGTTTTGATGATGAAGACTGTTGATAATAAACCTGAGATATATTTCTCTACAGATTGTTGTAGTTGTTTGGTTCCTTCTGTTCTAGTTATTATCGCACTTGTACCATCCTGATCCCTGTATTTATAATTTTGCATCAAATCCTACTTGAGATTTAAACACACTGTTTTTACATCTTTATTTCAAACATATATACATATGAGCTGAAGTAAAAGCCTGAACACAAGGCACACAAAAATTAGAGCAAAAAAAAAAAATATATTTTATATATATATATATATATATATATATATATATATAAAGATCTTGTGGGACCTCCAGATACAGACGATGATGGCGAACCAGCCAGAGTGGTGGATGTGGCAATACCAAGTGACAGCAATCAGGCGGAAGGAACATGAGAAACTTGACAAATACCAAGGGCTCAGAGAGGAGCTGGAGAAGGCTTGGAAGGTGAAGGTGACAGTAGTGCCTGTGGCGATCGGAGCACTCGGTGCAGTGACCCCCAAACTGGAGGAGTGGCTACAGCAGATCCCTGGAACAACGTCAGACATCTCAGTCCAGAAAAGTGAGGTACTAGGAACAGCAAAGATACTGCGCAGGACCCTCAAGCTCCCAGGCCTCTGGTAGAGGACCCGAGCTTAGAACAGAGGAGGAACCACCCACGAGGGTGAGAAGGGAATTTATATATATATATATATATATATATATATATATATATATATATATATATAAGTAGAACATAAAATGCTGTAGAGAGATGCAACACAGAAATCAAGTAGTGCCAATATTATATTAATTATTATATAAATAATATTAAATTATTTGGATTTCAGAAGTACTACATATATATATATATCTGCGCTCATATATAGAAAATGAGGTATATTATTAAGTAAATACAATTATATTTCCACTTATATATACTCATTTACAACCTCTACAACCTAAATACATAAGCATTCAAACTAGATATTCCCATTCACAACCTCTAACTTATTCAGACAGTCCATTTTTGGGACAAATACTTGACTATTACTTTTAAAAAGTCATAATGGTGACGTTTGTCTCCAGTAGTTTCTATCCCGCCAAGCCCATCAAGAAAATGTTGACGTGCTGCAGCCCACTCGTGACCGTTACATGATGGAGATGCTTTTGCCTGAGAAAGTAAAACAGCTTAAATAATGCGCAGTAAAGCTGAGCAAAGGCCATAAAAAAACCCAAAAATACTGTAAATATAATCACATTTCACTTGTAATAAACACGTTTATTGGTTTTATACAGCAGATATAAATAAATAAAGGTCAAACATACTTGAGAAAAACATTTCAAGGTTCTTGAACCCAAATTAGCTTGAACACAAACACATTTTCTTTGGGTTTAGTCCAAACATTATCTCCTCAAAAGCAAAAAACCCAAACACGTTTGAGCCGGTGCGCTGGAAAGGAACAGTGGGCCTGGCGTCACTGAGGAAGTGGCCAAAGCTTCAGACTTGAGAAATTCCACAGTTGACTTTTTACATCACTGGGAATTTTGTCTGTCAAACAGGTTTTGCAGCCGTGATGTAAAACAATAGAGTCCATACAGTATAAAACCTGGAAGAAGCCCAATTTTTAGACATCAAAAGGTGAGGGAACCTTAGTCACCAACTGAGAAACTGAAAAGTAATGGCCCCGTTTTACACATCTACAATTGTGTTGACGCTCAAAGCTCTCCTGAGCTGTCTTGGAAGTCACTGCACACCTGCAGTGCTACCAACAAACCTGGAACAGTTGTTCAGTTTTTGGAACGTTGTTTCATGACAGCGCATATTTACGCAGCCCTGTAGTGTTCAGGGAACCATTCACTGACAGAATCTGGATAATTATGGAGCAATACAAAAAAAGGAAGTGACGCAAAATTGCTCTTGCACAACTCTTTTACGATGATGTGTCTGCAGCCATCAGTGGAAATTTTCCCTGCTTGTAATGAACCACAAATGTAAATATGAATATTTAGAAATAAACCTAAGACCGACAAATTGACACATGTTGGGATGACTAGAATCCATACGAGTGCATCCACACCTTCACTGACTTCATAAAACTTCACTGACTGACCCCTGAACTCACTTAACTGCTGCTGCAACATTTCACATTTTGTATTACATTTTGGATAACACACATTTAATTCTTGCTCTTTAAAATCATTTTACTTTGAGTTTTGCCATCACAGCACCCACAAAAATACCTTAAATATCATCTCATTTACTTAATAACGCATCTACATCTTTGAATAAACCTTTTATGTAAGGCTGTTTAACATGAAACTCATCCTTGAAAAATAATGCACACTAATCCAAATCCAGCATCAGTGCATGTGCGTGTGTGTGCTGTGTGTCACAATCAAATAAGTTACCTGAGCAATCTTACAGTGTTTCATCATCAAAGAGGCTGTTAAGCCTGTCCCACTTCCTGTTTACAGGGGAAATTCCCCTGTGGCTGTATAAAAGGCAGCAGCCTGACAAAGATGAGCAGAACACAGCTGGAAGCCTAACCAGACACACTAAAACCAACCAGAACCTACTCAACCGATAGGTAAACAGATCCTTCTAGACATTTCCTGCAGATTTTAAAGCTGCTTTACTAAAGAGTAAAGTTGGTGCTTGTTTCAGTTTTCAGTTTTGTCTGCTGTATTTAGAAAAACAGATTTTGTTTGACATGATAGAGACAAAATTTGTTTTATTTCCACACTATTTATTTTTTGTAATGTAAATGTGGATAAATAATATAGGGTGGTATTGAAATGAATGTCTTTTATATCTATTTGCTGTAACTTTCTGCAGTACATTCTTAATCCAAGAAAAGATGGAATCACAGATGAAGTCCAACAACAGCAAGATGCTGAAGTCCAAGATGCCAGAGGGGCTCAACCTGGAGATTTCCCATCATCCACTGACCATGAAGAACGTGGTCAACCTCATCATTGCCCTGGACAGGCTGAAAGGCAGCAGCAGCAGCTCAGAATCGCTGCTGAGCACCGAGTTCAGGGATGAAAACCTGCTCAACATCATGATGGACACGGTCGTGGAAGGTAAATGCAGGGGCCAGTTTCATCTAAGATTTCAACTAAGGTTTTATCATAACACATTGTTTTTTTAAGCTAAAGCTATAAGCTAAAATGACCTGTCATCTGCAGAGCAAATTGTGTTGGAGCGCTACTCAGCTCCACCTCCACAAGACAAGTACAACAGAAGGAGCGAGATCGACTGCAGCGTGAGCGACAGCGAGAAGAGGAGCCTAGTCAGGGTCCCAAACAGCATGGAGCTCCACGCAGTCATGCTTCAGGGAGGCTCCGAATGTCGCAAAGGTAACTAGGACGTTTTTTTAAAGGCAGCAGAACTACCATGACATCAAGTACTGAACAAACTAGAATTCACTGCATGCACACTAAAGATTTCATAGAATTAACCAGTTTATTTGCTCCCCTCAGTTAACGTGACCATGTCGACCTATTTGCAACTTCAATCCGGCCAGGAGGCCCAAACTGTGACGCTGTCCATCAGGAACACTAATTTCTACCTCTCTTGCCACAAGGATGGTGATGAGCCAACCTTGCATCTCGAGGTAAAAACCTTGGAAGCTCATATTAAATCAATCGCCTTCACAGCAAAGACTGCAGTCCAAAGATTTGTAGTTTTATAGGATTTGAATAAGCTTTATTAAGTGTAAAGCTAGTGTTCTACTATCTGCACACCAGACATTCAAATCGTGAAAATTGTTGTCATTTTACTCTTAATGTGAGTTAAATCTCCCTATGTTGATCTTTTCTTCTCACAGGCAGTGGAAGACAAGGAGCAACTGAAATCCATTAGCTCGAACAGCGACATGATTCGATTTCTCTTCTACAAACACGACACTGGAGTAAACCTCTCCACCCTCGTGTCAGTCCCCTACAGCAACTGGTACATCAGCACAGCGGTGGAGAACAACAAGCCGGTGGAAATGTGTCTGGAGAGTGCCCAACGTCACATGAACTTCACCATCCAGCCTCTGAAGGAGAACCCCAGGTGCGAGGGAGAGATGTAAACCTCTTTAAAAGATTAGAAATATGTGTAAAATAGCAGCATTTCAGATTATAATGAAGCCATTTGTGCCCAAAACCACTTCTGAAAAGTTTACAGAGGGTCTATTTACTGTATGTACTAAGTACAGAGAGTTATTTGATGACAGTTAAATGTTGCCACAAGGTGGAATTATTGTATTGTCAGATGACCGCCCTGTATATTTATCATTTCTATTTATTGTGCAACATTTTTGATTAATTGCTAAACTATTTACTATTTATGCATTTATTTATTGGATTTTTTGGAAATCTGCTTTTAATCATTTCACAGTAATTTTAAAATTGCATATTAATTCATTAAAAAAATCTTTATAAACTTGAACTTTTTATTTGTTTTTTTGTGCTTGCTTCACTGGTGGTTTAATGATTTGATAGAGGATTTGAGAGAGGATGATGTATTTTTAGCAAAATCTCAGGATGGTTGTTAACATCTGTTCACCACAGATTGCTGTGGTCTTTTCAAAGACGGGAGGACAGCACTTCCCGCCACAACCGCTGTGTGTGTGTGTGTGTGTGTGTGTGTATGCAATACCCAGCATCGGCTACGTGTGATTTTCTTGGAAGTTTCCATATGGTTACCAAAGACAGAGAATAACAGAAATGGTGGGTCATAAATATTCAGACACAATTATATTGCTACAAACAGCTCATTAATCTGTAGCTGAAATTTTCAATCCACAGCTCCGCTGCGTCCCATGTTGAGCCTCCAAGCCCAACATGGGACGCAGCGAAGCTGTCCCACTGCTTTTCCAGTGGAACAATCCCACTATTTCAGCCCCATTGCCCAGAAGTTGGGGTAGGACAAAACGGCCCAACACGGAGCCAATGCAGACCAATGAGCCAACTGTGGATATTCATCCTCCGATCATGCAGAAGATCAGAAATAGCAAGGCTGAGTGCTTCCCATTTTGGTTTTCTCTCTCTTTCACCTCTTAAAATTTATTTTGTAGTGCAACCTAAATAAAGACTTTTTCTTAGATTTTTTTTTTCTTAATTTGAAATTTAGAAACGTATTGCCCAACCGCAGTACCTAGACCCACCGCGAGCGTCGTAGTTGTACCCAACGGTGAAATTTCATTGAAAAGGTAAAGATTTGATTACGCTTGGCGTCTTTTTTCAGTTGAAAAAGACGAAAAACACGTCAAGCGTTTTATATGTGCATCGGTCCCAGCACCAGTCTGGATCACAGTTGGACCTTAGTGCCTCAAAGCTGTATCCCTATCTCTGCTGACCACAACGACATAATCTGTCCCGGTCCCGTTCAATCCGCTGCGGTTGAGGTGCACATGGTGCTGATTTGCACATTTGTACATTTGCAAATATGGTGTGTGGTGTCTGTTGTGTTTTGTAATGTGTAATGTGTAATTTTTGTGTGTACTATAATTGTTAATAAAAACAAAAGGGGTGCTACCGGGAATTAAAACAATTTCCTGTTTCCGCTTTGCCGTGCGCATGCGCAAACTTCTCATTAAGAAGTTTCAAACTGACCAATAACAGAGGAGGGTGTACTCACTCGCGGCAATTTCAAAACAGGATGTTCAGTTGTTGGTAGAGTGAAACGACAGTGCCGTTGAGCTCGTTATTATCTTTTGATATTCTACATTCAAATCGAAGAAGTTTTCAAAGAAACTTAGACCGCATTAAAATAGTCATGGAAGAAGGAGAGACCATGTCGATACATTCCAGGAAAGGTTAGTGAGGTTGTTTTCTGACTAATGTCTACTTGAATAGCTAAAGCTAACGCTGTAGCAATAAATGCTAGCCTACGTGCACAGAGAAAATGAACCAATTTAATTGTTTTGTCGTAATCTAATTAATTTTTTATCAAAATACCAAGCGAGCTTTTATAGGTGAGGCTCTTGGGTTTTGGAGCCAAGTTGCAAATGTCTTCTCCACTTATGCTGCTTTTAGTTCATAAACATGCTTATTTATGTGGAAAAAGGTCTTCCTCCTCAAAATTCTCTTGGGGATAATGAATACTGCATTTATACTACACTGAGAAATTTTAAACTGTTAAACTGCCAAACTGTTTACGCATTTACATACACATGTTTACGTCTGTACACGTCACGTTCTGTGCCAATTCTTGCGACAGAGCTGCGTAAACAGAAGCTAATGGAGTATTTGCAAGCTAAAGGGAAGTTCAAAGAGCCCAACTCAAAGTGAGTGTAATATATATGCTTATTAATATAAAGCACGTTCAATGTATGATGTTCAAATATTTAAAACTGTAAAAATGTGTGTAAAACTGTGTAAAATATTTCACAACTTTCTCTTCTCAGGTCAAACGGTCAGGATGTCTTTCAGATTAATAAGATCACATCATTGCCAAAGGTGGGGACGCACATTCTTTGTTGAATCATGAGCTCAGTCATGAGCACAAGTTATTTTGAGACTGAGCAGTTGTGACGAGTACAGACGTGAGGCTTTGTAAAGTCTTGATACTCGTGGTGTAGCAATCTTTTGACCTTTTTTTTTTTTGTTTGTTTTACAGGTTATGGGAAAAGAGAACAAAACCTCTGAGTGGTTTGACGACAAACATAAAAACTCTTCTGTTAGTACGCAATCAAGAGTAGGCCCTGCCAAAAAAGTTTTTAGTGTCTGTAACAAGGAGAATGTGAAAAGCATTTTACTACCAGGGTGCCATTCTTCAAAGCATTCTAGAGCAGAAAACAAACCTTCAGACATCGCTTTTTCTAAGACTGTTGTTAAAACACTGAATGGAAATTTTGGCAGTAGATCAGCTTCTACCTTGTCCTGCCCAGTTAGTTCCAGGATTAGTCTTGGCCCACTGGTTAAAACTAAAACAGGTCTCGTTCCTGCTGTCACCCAGCCAAGTCAAAACCGAGGGCATGCCTCTGTCAGAGAAATAGGTGCAAAAAAGTGTGTTGTGAACAAGTTTATGCCCAGGAACTCGACTTCTGTCACTGCATCCAAGAGTTCTAGCATCCTTACATACGAAAAAATGCTTGCTCCTGTTTTTAAAAGTAGTGATGAAGAAAAAAAAACTGTTTCTTCAATGACAGGAGCTAAAATTAAAGTACAAGGTCAAAACAGGGCCAGCTCTAATCTCCAGTTGGATAAAAGTACTCGTCCCTCAACGAGTCAACAGTCGAATCAACAGAAATCAACATCTCATTTGTACAAGTGCACAGACACAGCCAATAACCACAAGGAAAAACTGTCCAAATGTAATAAATCAACTACACAGCCGACAAATTGGTCTAAAAATCCCAAACCTGAGCTTAAAGTGGGGAAAAATGGACACCTGCACACACTGCAAGCATCCAGGACTGCGGGTGTGCATCGTACCAAGGATGAACAAGCACAAAAAAACAGGATGTCTTCAAAGAAAGATGACAAGGTTGGATGGGGTTCAGCTAATGTCCAACAACAACAACGGAGAACAGTGGTGGCAAAGCCAGCTCGGACTGTCAGCTTTCCAAACCAGACCACAAGCACCAGGGTGAAGGTCCCGGACACACTGATTCCTCAGACTGATGGAAAGAAACAGACCGCTGCTCAGGCAGAGAGGATGTAAGTAGAGCAACACGTCAAGCAACCACTTTTATTTTTGCACAGCCACCCTGCGATAGTGTTCTCACATCATTTATCTGCTCTCAAGTCATTAAAGGTTTTACTATGCTTGTCCAAATAGATGACAGTCAATCAAAATGACCAATTTAATACAGGCTGTTGCGTTGTCTACCTTCTATCATCCTCACACAATATCATACTAAGCTTTCCCTGTGCCTTTGTAGGAAAAAGTTACAGGAATGGCGGGAAGCCAAAGGAATTTCTTACAAGCGTCCTCCGATGCCTGTGAAACCTCAAGCCAAGCGCACTGCACCCAGGTTTAAGTCTTTCTGGCCCACCATGAAGGATGAAGATGAAGCCCACTCCCTCATCTGTGCCATGGACAGATCTCTGGCTGATTGCATTCAGTTGCTCAGAGAGGTTTTTTTTTTCTGCTTTGGTTTAGATGTAACAGATGCTGATTCTTGGGGTGCTAATATTTTATGAACTTCACAGGGTTGCCCTCCAGAGCAGGTGAAGGCAGTTCTCACACGCCTGCCTGCAGTTTCCCACAAGTTTGTCAAGTACTGGATCTGCCAGGCCCGTCTGATGGAGAGGGAGGGGAACCTGGATGTTCTGCCCTTGTTTGAAGAAGCTGTTAGCATCGTGCTGGAGGTAGCATTTTTGTGATCTAAATAAAAAATAAATAAAAAAATCACACACACTAAGTTAAAACAAAGTTTTTCGAGTGGCAGGAAACTTTAAAAGGAATTGCTCAGACACAATTTAAAGCTGTTAATAAGGGGATGGTTGGCCTTTGGAGGTCTGGAGTTCAGCAGTAATAAAACCCAGTGGGCTAAACTGAATTCAGTTTCTTTGTGTGACTGTTCATGCTGCCTTTAAAATTTCCTTATATCAGTTCAGCGTCTCAAATTTTCTTCCTTTATTTTAGCCAGTTGATGAGCTGCGTACTGTGGTGTTTGAGATCCTGAAGAGAAAGGATGAGGACCAGGGTAGGTGCAGTCCCTGCAGCTTCAAACATGACAAAACCCAAGTTTTTTGACATGACATTTTCAAATTTTCATTGAGTGTCTTCAGCAGCTGACGATAAAGAGGAGGGTGATCTTCCAGCAGTAGAAAATACTCCAGAATTCAACAAGGACCCAGTGATGACCCCCAAACCTGTCCGAGCTCTCATCTGTGGAGAGAAAGGAGAATCTTCTGTAGTCAAGTATAAGATAACGGCGACTCCTGGGTACATCTGCATCAGCTTCACAGATGTTTCATTTAGATATAAAAGAATGCAGTCATTTCAGTACAGTTTGACAGCAGTTTTCAGAGTTTTCATTTGTTTTTTGGAGGTCAATGGCAGTTCAGCAGACCAAAGTTTGACAGTAAAGGATGACTCAATTGTAAATACTGTGAGAAGGACTCCAAGAAACAGGCCACAGATGCGAACGCCTATTTTCTCTCTATGTGAGGGAGAAGCCTGAATTTGTTCTGTATTTTTTATGTTTCTGACTTATCTGGAGTGTGGTGAAATATTAATGCTTGATTGAGACTAAAGTGAGAATCTGACCTATTAAATTATAACCACTGCTTGTTTCTTTTACTACAGCCGTCCTCCAAGTCAGCAGAAGGAGCCGGCCCGGGTCAACGGCCAGGAGGTTCGCTTCTTCACCCCGGTCAGACGCTCTGTGAGAATCGAGAGAGCGTCACTCCGATACCCTGTGTCGCTCCAGGAACACGATCTCTGTGTGGCCTCTTACAATGAGCTGATCTCGATGGAGGATAAAGGGAGAATTGAGGAGGAGCTGGCCGGTGAGATCAGCCCGTCTGCCAACAACTCGCCGATGTACGTCTACAGGGAGAACGAGGCACTAAAAGACAAGGTGTTTGTGAAATTGGTTTGTGAAGAAGACGCTGAAGTTTAGATGTTTTACTTCATCAAAGTAAAACTCAGGCTTTGACCTATTTTTGAGCTTTTTTTCTAGTACCCACACTCTTGTATATACTTTTGTAATAAAGGTATCAGGCATACTTTGTCTCTTTGGTCACTTACTGTCACTCATGAGCAACATGTTAAGGTGGAAGCAAAACACCCACCCAAATACTTTGTGTTTGATCACACCTTTAAAAGGCACCCTGTAAGTGACAGCCCTGATATAATTGTCAATAAGGTTGATGTGTTTTTTTTTTTTTTTTACTGCAGGTCATTGAGGTTATCAAATACGGAAATGTATTTACTGGAACTCATAAACAAGCTGTAAAAAAGTTAATAGTCCACGGCTCATATATCATATCACAGGCGGCATGTTGAGGGTTGTAGGGTGTTATTCTTTAAATAAGTAGGTGTATTCTCATACTAGCCTTGACAGGCAGCCAAGTAAAGGAGAGACCCAGAAAATGGCTGTGACATTACACACGTTTTGTCATAGTATCGTCTGTAACTGACGTGAGGGAAAAAAACATTGTGTGACAAAAGAATGGGGCGGATAAAAATAGAAGAATTTATAGTTCTTAGGAAGTAGAGGCGATAGTACTTAACGCAGTGCTGACTGTGGAATTCTCCAGCCTTGTCTGCAGAGCACACATTCATTCCACAGAGCTCTCGCCCTCAACACTCGGTGAGTCAATACTGCAGGTTCAGAGCTCTTATCGAACCCTGCTGACTTTCGTCTGAATTTATAGCTGTTTATCAAGTTCATTTGATTTAGTAAACAAGCAATTTACTGCTCACACGGAGGTCTGCATTGGTGCAGTATTTGAATTGGTTTTAACAAGAAATTTCGCCTGTTTTTATGATTATGCTTTTGCAAAAAACAAACAAACAAACAAAAAACTATATTCCTTCACATATTGAACAACACTGGGTTTATTTCATTCCATTAAATCATTGTTTTTACTAGATATTTGATTGAAGTAAATACACGCTTCATTTCAGTTTTTATTGGAATAAAACAGGTTGAATAAATTAAAAATGAAGATTAAAGATTTTCCTTAAGTTGCATTTTTGAGTTATTTAAGCTATTAGATATTAAAAAGCAGAAAAAAAGATGTGTTTCTGCTGAACTCGGATGCGGCATTTAATTTAATTATATGATGTACAGAAAGTTGTATCACAAAAAGTTGCATCTCTACATCTCAGTAGCGAACTGCGGTCACGCTCTCTACAGCGTGACAGTACCGTGCCCGTCTACACACACAGTTACCCACCATGCACAACCAATGGCCCACTATGCCGAATTAAAGATTTCATTAAAAATCTAAATCAAATAATTTTCCAGACATTCCACTTCATTGTGAGAAAATGATACAGTGAAAAATCTGAAGGTCACCAGAGTGGTAGAGGAGTGTAGAATAAGTCTGAAGTGTGTGGAAAATGATTTGATTTAGATTTGTAATTCATATTTTAATTCGACATAGTGGGCCATTGGTTGTGTATTGTGGGTGACTTTGTGTTTTGATTGTGAGAAAATGATAAAGTAAAAGAAACTGAAACATTGCAAAAAGGTAGCTGAGGATGTGTAGAAGTACAATGTAGTGGAATTTACAGAAATCTATGTAATTTGTATTTTTGATTAATTTTCTAATTTCCCCTGTCGGGCCATACAAGTCTGGGTATGAATTCTGTATTAAATTATTCAAAAATGCTACAGTGAAACGAACTTGAAAATCTCTACTGAGGTAGCTGGAGATGTTTGGAACGAAAACAAATTCTGTAAGAGTTTGCTTAATCGGAAACTGGTTTTGATCAAACAATTTTTTATCTATTTTTTTATCTTTAAATGATCATAAAACAATAAAGTACGGGCAGCTGTATGTATTCAAATAATAAAAATACAATCAAAAATCAATATCTACATATCACCGCGTTTCAGAGTATCACTTGAATGCACCATCAAAACGCTCACTCACTTACTGTAGAAGGGATGCAGACAGGTGCTCAAACCTAAAGTGTAGATAGCTAGATCGTGCTCTTTGGAGGTGCAGATAGCGTGACAGCAGTCTTTAGTGAAATGTGCAAAACAAGCCAGACCGGACTAGATCTGGCATAAACAGAGATCTCAGCCTTTTGCCTGCCTGTATTGCTGCATGCCTTTTTCACTGGTTTCCTTGAAGGTTTTATTTAGGTGCAGGAAGGTTTTTGTTTTCTTTCTTTTATTCAGATTTTAATCGTGGGAGAAACTGCACCTAAGTGTTGTGACACTGTTACCTCTCCTGTCAGAGCCGACATGAGCAAATCAGTTCTGAAGACTGAATGTGGGAAATTCTTAATGATCCAGACAATCAACGACACACTGACCCTGTGTGCTGAGGACATACAAAATGAAGATGAAAAAGGTACATCTGGTTATTGACGCCCTCCAAAAATCACATCTGGTAGGACAGGGGCTCGTTGTGACTCTCTGGACCAAAACCAGCTGTGTAAAACACTTCAACCACGTTGAACTTCAGTTGAAATAGCTGCCAAGCAAAAATGTTGCCTTGTCTCTCTTGTAGCACCGCTGGTCGATATTCTGACCAACGAAAAGAAACAGAAAGCCTATAAATTCCATTATGAAAAGAACTGGTACTGGGTGAAGGCAGACGCAAGAAAACTGGAGGTAAATGTGCCTTTGATGCCTGTTGATCAGTGAGATCTTGTGATGTTGCATGTGTGAAATGCTCTTTTAAAACTCAGTGATTAAATCTGACAGGTTGTAAAGGATGGCGATGCCAGATCTGGACCTTTCTGGTTTGAGAGGGAAGACCAACGTGGCAGTGAGACGTACAGCCTGCGATTTATGCACAAGTCTACCAGGTTGTACATCTCCACAAAGCCCAACGATGGCATAGAAGTCTTAACCATCACGGAAAACCCTCGCGCAGGCCTCCTCATCACACATGAGCAGAGAAACGTGTCATCTGTCTCATTTTGATTTTGTATTCTTTCAGTTTTTTACTTTCTTCCTTCTGTGTCGTTCTCTTGTTTGGAGCCTTTTGTTTTTAACTTGGAAATTAACACACTCATTCAACAGATTCATGATGATTCCTCACCTGTATATGTAGTGACACCCTTTTCCCCAATAAACAAGTTTAATATGTTTGTTGGATTTGGTTAATCTGGTCATTTTATCTACTTAGAGGACTTCAGGACATCATGAAGAAAACATATTCGAATAAAGACTAGATTTAGGCACATTAAAAACGAAGAAAAACTGGAATCATGTGTGATTATCTGGTATATTTATTCAGTGTACATGGTTATCGCTGTGTCCAGGAAGAAATTGTCATTTAATGTCATAATTGTCATTATAGCATTTTTACAGTTTGTTTTCTTTGATTGCATAAACACTAAAATCAAAAGTCTTACACAATTTTCAAAACCTTACACTCAAGGAACAAAACATTGGACCAGATATTCACGGCTATAAACACAAAGTCGGCCTCACACTTTTAGCAGAACGATACACGCAGTGATTTGCAAAACACTAAACACGCTTGTCTACATAGACACAGGTGAGCAAACACGATCGGTTTATTGTAGACGCAACGATCAGGTTTGAGCACTGTAAAAATGCAGCAGGTCAGTTCACTTGGCCTTCAACCAAAGTAGAGGAAGTCAGAGCAAGAAGAGTGAGGGTGAGAGAAAGAATCTGTGGAGGACAAGCAGGAGGTAGAGGTCAGAGAAGAGGAAGACTAAGACTTGAATCAAGAGGAGAACGTCCTCTAAGAAGAGGTACAAATGCAACTCATGCAACACTAGTTGATCATGTCATGAACTATGGATTGATTTTAAAAAAAGAGAGATAAATCATATTCTCAATAGTCTGCAGCATTGATCTTGTTTTGATTTACCAGGTTGTATGTTTGCAATTTCTCTGTGTACGTCATTACAGTAATCTAATCACTGAGAGGTAGAACTGCTAGAAGTGTTTTAAGTTAAACACAGCAGTGTTTAACTGGTTCAGAGTTAAACCTCATGAAAAGTGTGTTTCATATGGTAACATGGTGTGGTTTTTATAAATGTGCATCTAGTTTTGACAAGAATCATTTGCTTATTGTTACGCCACTGTACCAACAAACCCAAATACCATCTGGTTAATGCGAGACAAACACCAGGTTTGACTACACCAAGGAGACTGCCACAGGAAGCCAACTATTCCTGCTGCATGTTGATAAATTTGGGTTGTTCCAGCAATAACCTTCGTGTAAATGCTTCTGTTTGTCTTGCCTTGTGTCCTTCCTTTTTGTTTGTTTGCTTGCTCCACATGTCACATGGATGTCATATTCTCAGGCCGACATTAATGCAGCGATGCCGATTCCAACAATTACTCACACACAAAAATGTATCTCTGTTAGATTATCCAGTGTGTCTGAAAGATTCCTTCACCTTCTGCAATGCTCTTCTTCAGCTAAACAAACGCACGCTCAAACCTCTTTTCCTTTAGTATTTTTAAAGGTGTGAAAGGTCTGTCACTGATAACAACCAGGCACAAAGACAGGGAAAAAAGGATGAAGGTGATATTGTTAAGAAAAATAGGAAGTCCAACAATGTCATGAAAGCAACAGAATCCAATTGACTGACCAATGTTTGTCATCCTGGACTAAAGGTGTTACCAAAAAGAGCAAAGCATCACAACAGTCCAGATTAATATCCGTGTGTGTGTTTGTGTGTGTGTGTGTGTGTGTGTTGGGGTGTGAATTTCAGCAGAATCAAGCTGATTATTTCCTCCATTCATCAATAGAATGAGAATGACAGGGAATCATGCGCGTAGAAACTGCCTGAGCGTGCAGCTGAAAAATGTTCCTCACACATGGCAACACGGGCTAAAAATAGCCAACAAGCCCATTATTCACCACTGCAGGATATTTGCTCGGCAGCCGTGGGATCCTCGGACGCTTCAGGTCAAGTTTGATGCACCTTCTTCATCAATGCCCCTCTCTCTCCATCTCTCTCTCTCTCTGTCTCTCACTCGCATGTCTTTCTGCTCGGCTCCCATCTCTTATTCATAAATAGGCTGCTTTGTAAAACGAGCTGTAAAATCACAGCAATTATCAGCCATAACCCGCTGGAATGATTTAACCATAAAGTTTCTTCCTGTTAAAAGGTTTTTTGAGATTAATTCATTAATTAGCTAATCAGCTTCATACTGTTTCTAGATTGTCTGGTGGCTCCTTAAAAAAACAGTGGCTGGGGAAAACTCCCTTTTACCAGGACCTTCAGATCCTTGGGGGGACCTTCAGATATGTCCTCTCAATCCTATGCACACATTTGATATTGAGACTGACGTAATACTGTGGTGGCCTGGAAAGGTCAACGCTAAATATAACACAGATATAAATATATAACAGCATAATACAGCACTTAGTCCATAAATTGTTTTTTTTTTTTATTATTTGTATGATCAGCCATCCAAAAGTATGTTGTTGTTAGGAAGGTGCAGATTGTGCTAACTCATATTCCTGTTGTGAGGTAGCTTTATTACTACTGTAAAGCATCTTTTATTAATCTGCCCAACTATGGCACAGTTTGGGATGGAGGACTCTCCTAGATTTGGATGCACGTGATGGGGGGCGTGTGTATATGTGTGTGTCTGTGTGCAGATGCACTTTACTGTTTTTGATGGATACTTAGCCCAGGGCAGCTCTATGACGCGCAGCAGCTTAACGAGGCTCCCATCTCTGCGGCTGGCCATGTGAAATAATCCCCTCTTTCACTGGCACCCGGCTCAGTGTGGTATTACATGCCCTCGAGATGTCCTCTGTTTTACTCACTCACATGTATTAGCGCGCCGCTCTTTCGCCAGCAGGCCCCAGAGGCGGCCCGCATGCTGGCGTGAGAGAGTGAAAACATCCTTGCGTGTGAATGTGACAGAAGGACTTCCTGCAGGAAGCAAGTGGAGCGCTCACCCTGGCCTTCGTCAGGCACCGTGCATCAAATTACCTGCAATGGCTGACTCAGATCGTGTTTCTTTTGTTTTTTTGTGAATCTGCAGTATTTTTACAGAGAAATAATGGGTGTTCAGTCGCTCCCGTTGTCTGGAGCAGAACTCCGGCTTGAGTCAGTGGGAAATCAACCTCACCGCGTTTTCAATTTGACAGACTGCAGACAGCTGGAGGATTTTCTAAAATAAAACAGGTGGAGAAACCACCTAGTCAGGCCTTTCACACGTTGCCCTGTTGACCTCAGTATTTTTAGCATTAGGGCTAATCAAGGAGAATATAAATATCCTGATAGTGGAATATTTATTAAAGTCAGTGACATAAGAGGCTGGGGTAGTGGTGAGGACCAGAGTCACATCAGGATGAAGTTCTGGGTTTCATTCCAGCAGGAAGTCCTCATCTGTGACCAGGGCCACTCCAGAGCGCTCACCATGCGTTTTAACAACTTCTTTTCACTGGCAGATCCTCCGCTGGGTTGGCACTTGTCTTGGGTTTTAATGTGCCTTGGCAATCCTGCAGGACATGTCTGATGAGCTCCAGTTGTATTCTTGTTAAAAAAAAGGAAAAAAAAAAAGAAAAAAAATCCACAAATTTATAATTAACTGCTTCAAAATTAAATATATTACCAGTTTCCTTCTTTTATTCAAAAAAAATTTGACAATTACAAAATTGTGACAAAGGAATCGGTTGTATTGCTAATAAATTGCTAAAAAAAGATATAAATTGACAAGGTAATTGTAATGTTAATTCGCAAAGACAGAAAGACCACACAGCTCCTGAGCAAAGATCTTTTTATTTCTTGTTGAAAGGAACTTGGTAGAATATTACAGCAGAACACACGACTGAAACAGCTGCCATTTCACGTAACACAGTACAGAGGATGTAGTTCAATTTTATGTGTAATATTATATATTTTATATCAATAAAAAAGAAAAAAAAAAACCTATTGCTCCCAGGTATTTTTTTTTAATATGGCGTTTCTGTATTTGTGTCGTGGGAAACTTAAAACTGAAAGAGAGGCTTACACACCAAAGGAAAAGGAACAATGTGAGTTAACTATTTTCTTTTTTTAATTATCAGACTGAAATGTAAACTTATCTGCATTGCTGATTTCCACTGCGAGAAATAAATGATGAAACTGCTCTCAAATATGGGTAAATACCATCATACATCACTCAGAATATGCAAAAGAAAAGAACACAAGGCAGCTCCGCGAAAGAGCAGGCATGCAAAACACAGTCGCATTTCTTTTTTTTTTTAAAGGAGCACTAAAGACAACGTGTTGATGATTGCGGGTGTTGCATCATATGGCAACTGATGGAAAGCCGGTTGGAGATAAAACATTATTAAATGGTTGTACTGGAACGAGGGGACAACTTGATGCCATATAAAGTGAACTGGAGTGCTGAGCGTTTGCTGACAAACTACTTCAAAGAAGTTGTTTCTAGAAACTGCAATAACATACTATAATATCTTTTTTTTTCTTTTACTCTTAATTTCCTCTAAGGAATAACAGAATGTTAGGGAAAAAGCAGGTATGAAATATCACCCTGGATAGTTGCATCCATGTTTAGTGTTTTAAATAAGCCACTTTAGGCAGCAATATCTAATAACTTTCTTACATTTCTAAGACATATTTCAATATATCTCTTTTTAAAAATAATTCTATCTATAATTGATCTGCTTAGTAAGTAAATCTCTTCCATTATATGTGTTTTTTTTTTTGTCTTTAGATAAAGCACCCCACTTTGGGCTTGATTTCCAAAAGCACCTAATTTTTCTTACAATCAGACTGAATAGTGCTTCAGCCATTAGAAGTTCAAGATTAAAGGATCCAAATGTTGCACTCTTAAAATGGTCAATTCTCTTTGAGACCATAACTCAAGCCTGGTTATATTAAGCTTATTTACTTGACAACTAGTGGCTAGTGCTAAAGGCCTGAGCTCACGGCATCCCATTTGATAGAGGTCAGAGGAGGTTACATGTGCCTGCATCACACAAGACATCATCAGCTGCAGCAACTGGTGAACCAGCTCTGACCCCAAAAGCTCTTCAGGATGAGGCACAGGCACAGATGTTGCTCATACACACCAAAACTGCAGAGTCAAATGAAGCCAGGCGTGAGCAGGCCTCACCAGTTTTCAGCTGTCAGATGTTAGCACCTGAGGGATGGCCCAGGAGGGAGAGCAGTGGAAAAGGGGTAACAACAAAGACTCATCTGGATGGTCTGCGGAATCCAAACCAGTCATGTGCTTGTAACAGGTCTTGTAACAAAGATCAGAACTCAGCCCCCCCCCCCCCACCCCTAAACTGAGACTGTGGGTGTGTTTGGGTAAGATGTCCATTGCAGGTCATTTTGGAGGAAAAACACACACACAGCCATGGAGAGGATGCACGCCGTCTCACTCCCACTGTGCACCTGCTGGTATGAGCATGTCACACTTACTCTATCACAGCCTGCAGGTCAGTGCCAGGTGAGCTTTTACCACCTTTAGACATCAACCAGGAAGGGGGATAGGTAAGGTAGCCTACTGCTGGGTCTTCAGCACTGTTAAATGGAGCTACAAATCAAGTGTGTGTGTGTGTGTGTATATATATATATATATATATATATATATATATATAGTTTTAATTCAATGGGGCATCTTAAAGGAGCTGACTTCTGCAGTCGGCACTGATTTAGCTAAAATCCACCTATGCTTTATAACATTATTCTCTTATATAGACAGTAATTTCTCAGTCAAATAAACTTTTAACTTTAATCCGTTGAATTAGCATTTTTTTAAATTCGTCATGCACAGAATAGTCCTATCTCTTTCTCTGTTTATCGCCAGGCTTTGCATCAAATTGTCAGCTTCACCACATGTACTTTATCCAGCTCTATCAATCGTCATCCGCGTCGTCTCCATCCGATTCTTCTCCGGCTCTCCTCTCGTACATCTTGTCCCGGTGTCGCTCCTGGATCTCTTTCATTTCCTCGGCGTAGCGGCTGAAAGCTCCTCCAAACTTACTCCATGCCTTGAATGGGATTGTAATAGAGTTTCTATAACTGGGCTTCACTTCGCTCACCCGTAAGAAAACTCCGTACTTGTTGGATCCCACGTCAAAGAAGAAACGCTTGGAGTCCACTGTGATCGAGGTGCCCTCTGGAAGCTCACTGTAGCCCCCTGCACCTCCGCCACCGGCCAGGTCCTCCTCATCTCCCCCGTAGTCATCTATCAACTTGGCCAAGGCGTCACGGAACTCTATTAAGCCTTGGGCTGGGAGAGCGATGGTTTGTCCGGCCTGCAGACCAGCTCCTGGAAAGCCACCCACTCCTACTCCGAAACCGGGGCCTCGGTTGACGGTCTGTCGGATCCGTAGAAATCGACCCCGCTGGTTCTCCTTCAGATCGAGGTAGTATTTTCGGTTCTCACGCACAAGGAACTCGCTCTTCAAGGCCCGTCTAGGCCCAGTGTCATCCCCACCGGAAGACTGAGCGATCTGCTCCGGGGAGCTAGGCCCAAGTTGGGCGTAGTGCTCTATGAAATCACCCAGGTAATCACGGAACTCTGCCGCAACTGACATCGAGAGGGTCAGTCGACTTTTTGAGCCCCCGGCACCGACCTCGGCGATTTTGATGAACCGACCTTTGGCGTTCTGCTTCACGTCAAGGTAGAAGCGTTTGTTCTGAATGTCCAATCGCTTCGACGCGAGCTCTTGGGTCTCAGAGTCCCGCTGGTAATGTTGAAACCCACCACTGCCTCCTCCCCCTCCACCGCCGCTGCTGCCGCCGCGCTCACTGCCACTATCCCCATCCGCCATCTTCACCACCAGCAGCCCGTTACTCTGCGTATCTTTGACCCCCACTCCCTTGCTTGCCAAGCTCGGTGAGGAAACCGGACGCTGCGTTGCGTTTGGCTTCTCCAGCTGTCAATTTCAACAGTAACAAGAGGAAATGCATTTTCATTCGCCCATTTCCCTGTCATTCATTTCAACAGAACCACCTTCTGGATGACGTTCGAGAACGAATTGTATTTACGGTACGTAACATTATTATCGTCATAATCAACACCAATACAGTGTTGAGCGACTAGGATCTAAGGGCGATTTTTTTCCTTAGTGTGACTATGGTCCCTGATCTATAATATATGCAGAACGAAAATGTTATTTTTGAAGAAACGCGCACTATCTTGTTATCAAACTCAGAATTTACATTCATCTATGCCCCCCATATTTGTCACATTTGGGAACGACCGTCTGTGGAAGGACGCTCATCTGTTAGTCCTGCCTACTTATTGGGCTCGTGCGCAAAGGGTAAAACGGCGATCTATGGTGGGGGGATGGGTATGTTCTTTGCAAGTCCTAAGGGGATTGGTCAAAATTGAGATTCGAAGTAACAACGTGTCCTCTGATTGGCTCTCTTACCTCAGTGAGGGATTTCAAGCAAGCGATTTCCGAACGGGGTTTATTGTTTCTCTGCTTTTAGGAGCTCAAATTGTTTGCTACCCGCTCAGTTCTGCAGTCAAATACAGGGAAGGAAAATGGTAAGTACGTATCTATTCATTTTAAGGCCGATCTATGTATTTATGGTGCATTAACTGGACACGGTTCTGTTTTTACTTTTACTGAATAAATCGACAAGTTTCCTTGTTAGAGTCTGCTGATAAGCTAAATATCTGCTAACAGTTAGCCGTAGCATTAGCGCCAGAAGTCCGATTTTTGATGTTTTCCCGTTAAAGTTTTACTGTTTCTGCTGATATGCATTTAGAATACACTTCACCTTCCCGAAGAAATTAAGCGATTTGTCGACATTATGAACTTGTTTTCCCACCCAAGTTGCCTCTTTATCTCATTGTAAATTGGCATTTTTAGAGGGAAGCTAAGTTTAGTATTTCTTTAGCCTTACGAATGGTACATGCTAACGGGTTGACTGTGGTTGTAAAAATAAACTAAAATCACCGCTGGGATGTAGTAAAAGTCAGTTTTACATTCGAGTGGTAAAATATGTCAATTTAGGTATGCCAGTTTTTCCCTCCTTGGAAGTGGTGAATGAAAAACAAACACCGTTCAAAGCGGCGCGTATGTTTTCTTTTTGCCGCGAGTTCACGGGTGGCAGCCCGCTCACATTTTCTTGTTCCGTGTGTCTCTGCAACGCAATTTAGGTCCGATTTTTTTATTTGCAAGTTCTTAGGTCTGTTGTGCGCGTTAATTATTGTTTTTCCATATTCAGTTTACTTTATATGGAGAGTTGCCTTCTGAGTCTTCTGTTGGCGGGAAATTCGTAGTGTTTAAACGGACTGACCACGCGCAATAAATTAAGTGTTGGTTTGCTGATCATTTGTGGCCCGCTGAAATATTTTGTTGTGCATTGTCAACTTTTGTTTGCGCACATGCACAAACCCCTCCTTGTTACCTCTCCATCAAAGTTTTACATTAATGGGCTTCTGTTCTATGCAGGCTGGTGGCAAGGCTGGAAAAGACAGCGGCAAAGCAAAGGCAAAAGCAGTTTCTCGCTCCCAAAGGGCAGGACTACAGGTAATTTGTGGAGTCACTGTAAGGTTTCTTGAAGGGTGATCTGCATCGCTCACTTTGCCATGTTACCTTTGTATCCTGTCAGTTCCCAGTGGGGCGTATCCATAGGCACTTGAAGACTCGCACAACCAGCCACGGTCGTGTAGGCGCTACAGCAGCTGTGTACAGTGCTGCCATCCTTGAGTATCTCACTGCTGAAGTAAGATGCATTTCTATGTCTCTTGATTTTGTGGCACTTTTTCATTAGTGCAATTTGTATGACTATATGTGCATTGTTTATTAGGTACTAGAGTTGGCGGGTAATGCCTCCAAAGACTTAAAGGTGAAGCGTATCACTCCTCGCCACTTGCAGCTGGCCATCCGTGGTGATGAGGAGTTGGACTCCCTTATCAAGGCAACAATTGCGGGAGGAGGTGAGATGACTACACTTTTTCTAACGTTTTTCTGCCTAGGTCCTTTTTCAGTTGGAGGGTTAATCAAATTGTTGTTTGTTTTTTTCAGGTGTCATTCCACACATCCACAAATCCCTTATTGGAAAGAAGGGGCAGCAGAAGACTGCGTAGATCTCTGCGTGGTGACCAGGTGTTTTGGGGCTTGGGCTTTGATTGGACCAGGAGTTTGTTTTTTATTATTAATATTATAGCAACAGAGTGATTGTTAGAATTTGTGTTGTAATAGGAAAAAAAGCTACAGAAAACTATAATGTAAAAAAACCTTTGTATGCTGTTGTAGAACGTTTGACAGTGAAGTTCAAATGAAGACCATTAATTTGTTCGATTGGCTGGGAATTATGTAATGTTTTATACTGAAAATTGTTAAACCATTTTTTTATAAAAAAAAAACTTGTGTTGTGGTTATTTTCTTTGAATTACATTTACTATACATGTTTTTATAGATTAGGGGATGTGAGTAAAAGCTAAATTCAGGATGGTGCTTTTCCTTAAGTACTGGAACAATTAAAGCTGAAGATATATTTTAAGGGTTTTTTTTAAACTTCAGAATGGAAAATAAGTGAAAACTACATGCAATTGCAATTTTCTGCTGCAGTGTTTTTTAATTGTGTATAGCAGTAAAATGTATTAAATGTTAGTGTTTACCCTCCACTCCTGTGATTGGACATCTGATGTGCCCAATCCTGGAATTCTTTCCCTTACTGTCGAGACATTGGTCAGTTATATATCATTTGTATATACTTTTGAGTAGTTTGGGTAAAAATGCCTGAAGACTTGGCAGATGCTTGAAATTGTGACCATAAATGGAAACGTACCTCTCAAGTTGAAAATTTACCCTTTCTGGACATTTGTGTTCAGTCAAATTACATGTAACTGAAGTCATGTAATAAATATTTCCCATGTGACACCTGGGCTGGTTTAAAAGTATTGCATGATGATAGATTTCATTTTGAGGTGTACAGGCTTTATGTCACGTCCCAATGTGACGATGCTATACAATGCTGTAGTTAAATACTCTGACAATAGGGGGCGTCACAGACAGTAAAACGACAACAAAATACAGATAATTTTAACTGGGCAGTCACTTGTGGAGAAAAGTTCTTATGTGCAAAATGTTGCAATAGGAAATGAGCCCAAATCAGTTCATTTAAAATTATAAATGTATAGAAAATGCACAATATACTTTGAATATCAATGAGGAGTGAGATGTCACAGGAGATGTATATCAGAGTATTCATGTAGCTACAGTCATATGCACCCACACATGTCTGACACACTGCTGTGGAGGCCCTTGTGGGCAGCAACAATACAAACCAACAATACAAAGAATCTTGTCTTTGATGATTCCAGGCTCTCTCGCTCTCACACACATACACAATCTTGTAGTATCTGAACAACTTTGTGTGTTACCATGGTGTTTTATTGTGGTACAACACCTAAAGTGTAATACTAATTCATTTCTTTGCTTTAAAAAATTACAATGAATTACAAAAATTGATCATGACACAATCATTCTCAATGCAATTATAAGGGAGATGATGGAAGAGCAAAGGTTAAACTGTTGGGGATCACAATATTTTGTATCATAATGATTTTGAGGTGATAAAACATATATGTATATATATGGATACATACATACATACATACACGTAGCGGCTGGATAGCGGAGGGCACAAGGAGTAATACAACAGCATCCAGACGTCGCCCGGCCAAACAAGGTCTGCGGCAGGTGCTGGGGAACCAGAGCACCTTGATGAAAAATGGGCTACTGGAACAAGGCGGAGATGGGCGAGATGTGAAAACAAGGCTCTGTCTACTTGGGCCAGGACACAAGGTCAGAGGGTTATACCAATGCCCCACCCAGTGATTAGGAACGAACCCCCAATGAGCGCAGATAGGCGAATGACCAAGCGAAGATCCTGTGGGACTTCCAGATGAGGATGGTGATGGCGAACCAGCCGGATATCGTGACGGACAAAGGATAAAGGGCAGAGGAAAGCCGTTGTGGTGGATGTGGCAATACCAAGTGACAGCAACATCAGGCGGAAGAAACTTGAGAAATACCAAAGGCTCAGAGAGGAGCTGGAGAAAGCTTGGAAGGTGAAGGTGACAGTAGTGCCCGTGGTGATCGGAGGGTTTCCAGGGTTGCCAGGTTTAGCCAGATGAGTGAGAGCCAGACTGTCCAAAAAGACCAGCTGGTGTTTCTGCAAGGCTGCGGTTTCAGCTAAAATGCTAACACTGGGATGTTGCTGATGTGTAGCAGCATGTGGGATTGGCCTGGCTTGATTAAAAGCTTTGATGAAAATTTAAGAGGCAGGAAAATTTAAAATCTTATCAAGGCAGTTCTGCATTAAATAAAAAGCAGACTGAGTTTCTGGTACATGCAGTAACTCCAGGAGTTGAGTATAAACTCAGGAACCCCGTCACAGGAAGTGAGGATTTCTCTGATCATCAGACATATTGTCTACATGAGCGTGAGCCTCCACGGGAACACATGAAAGCACCAGATTCCTTACATCTTCAAAGAGTAAAGGAGGATTTGTTTATTCCTCTATCTCTGTCTCTCTCTCCGTCTGCCTTCCTGTTGCCTCACGAGGACGTGGTGGGGAACTGCCAGAGGTCAGCTTTCAGCCTTAATTCTCTTCTTTTGCAAGTTTGAACAGCACAACTCTGTTACAGCCAAGTGAGCACCATTACTGAAGTGATCAAAAGTAAACGCCACGTTTTTAAAAGCACATTCTGTTTAATCATGATGGGGATCAGGAAAAATCCCATCTCTACATTGTAAATTACATTATTGTGCTTTGTGTTTTCTTTCACTCAGAACATGTCTTTGGTATTAACTTTAATTTGATTGATTCACAGTGAATAATACCTTAAAGTGAATAATTTAATAACAAGCAACACTGTATAAAACAGGGGATTATCCTTTTTAGACTTCTTCAGACTTCAGACGTGAGATTAAACCTAAAGGAAATGCTGAGGAAAACAGTAGAATTCCAAGTAATTTTATTTCTGTTCAAAGTCCTGAATCCTTTAATGCTAACATTTGAAGCTAACTCAGTGAAACTAGAGACAGTTTTACTTTATGTAAAATGCGCTATTTGATTTCTGTCCAAACCGGTTGGACAGAAAACAAACAAAAGGTCATTCCTTCATGGAGAAAGAAATAAGCTTTCCTTTTCATGTTTTCACATTTGAATCATCCAATTTTACACTGTTATTACACCTTTATTGGATGCTGTCTAAAACAAAAAACACCAACAGTAATACACTGGTTATGAGAATGTATTAAAAACAACTTAGAACAACATAAAATGGTTCCAACTAATCTTTATTTTTACTAACACACAAATATATTAAAAAAAATCAAAGTAAAAAAATCCCTCTACATTGAAGTTCAGTGAGTTTGTTTTTTTTTTTTTTTTAATGGCAACGGAGATTTTAGTGCAACAGTATTTTCAGCAGATGTCAAATCAGATGACGTTACTTTAACGTGCACTTTTTTAAACGCCGTCATATGCACTAACACATACTGCGGCGCCGCCTGTTCTGTTTGAAATTCTTGTGTGGCACATCTTCTTCAGGGAGGCACCTGCATGGTCGTGGTCAAGGTTTGCGTTCCACTAGCTGCGCTCCTCGCCTCAGACACTCTCATATTCTCATATTTATACCTGAGCAGGTATCAACAAGTTCAGCAGACCTAAACAGCCTCACTCCTTGCTCTGTGTTCCTGAATGTGTTGGACTTGTCCAAGATACGTATGTTTGAGATATCTACATTTCAGCACCAGGAGAACGACCTCCCCACCATTTCAAAGAACATCTTGTTGGGTTTCCTAAAGTAGTGGCAGAGCTTCTTGAAGGCCTGGGCGCTCAGCGGCGCGTGCGGCCGGCCTTTGGACTCGTCCAGGCACTTGTCGTGTCCAGCAGACAGCAGGCAGTAGAAGCCCTTGGTGGTGTTGTAATAGAAGTTGTTGGGGCTGATTCTGGGTGGCAGGTCCAGGAATCTCTCGGCCTTCCTGAGCTCAGAGAAGGGATTCCGAATGAGCGCATCGCCGTCCACCACATGGATCTGCTCCCTGGGGAATACCTCCAGCCAATGGGTGAGGTGCTGGTGGTACAGACTCCTCTGCAGGGCCTTGTACCCAGGGTTGATGTGACCATGGTGGATCAGGAGCTCCTCCAGCGGCTGGTAGGGCTTGTTGCGGGTCAGGCGGTTGTGAAGGACCTGGGTGTAGTCGGACACCAGACGCTCAGCCGGGTCCCGGACAATGAGCAACAACCGAACTGTGGGATTCATGTCCCACACACGTGCAGGAGCCTGGGAGGCCGAAAAGTAGCCAGGGGTCTTCTCCACGGTCAGCTGACCAGGGACCGTGGACGGCATCTGGGCTCGGTACCAAGCCAGGCCTCGGCGGTAGTGTTCATCCACGTTAAAATAGTGCACCTGATGGGGGACAGAAGCAGATGAATGAAAGCACATGTGGAACGGACATGTAACAGCAGTATTCTGTGTTGTCATGACAACATTTTTACAGTTATTAGAATGAGCCTATCTGCTATTGACTGCTAGCTGCTAGCTCTTAAATCATCCTGCATGGGTGACACGTGACAGACGCTTAAACCGACCAGAAACGCCTGTGTGAGAGGGGCTAATCAGAACGACAAGCTTCAGAATTCTCACTTCAAACTGCTGCGGCTGTGATTTGTTTGAGTGCTTGTTTGAGTGAGTGGGGTTCCTGTAAACCAGACGTGAAGCCCAGGCAGTTCACACGTCAGATGAATGAAAAGCCGTTGTCTTTTGACATCTCCCCTTTGAGATCACCTCTTAATATTTGCGTTTGGCTGGTTGTGCACAGTTTGACGGCACCGGCCTGCGCCTTCCTGTGTGGGCTGCAGGTAAATGTGCACTTTCTCCGCAGACCCTCACACACACACCTTTCATTCTTCACTTACGAGTTTGCCCTTCATAGTCGTGAAAGTTTGCAGTTGAAATATTGTCAGGATAAACTGTCTACATCTGTTTTTTGTTTTTTTTTTAACCAAGAAATGCTGTAAGATTGTATCAGAGCTAGTTTCTGGGGGAACTAAACAAGGGTTTATCCTCAAAGTCTTTACCTCTGCTTTGGCCACTTCCACATCTGGATGTAGGTTGAGCATCTCCAGCAGGGCTCTCGTGCCTCCTTTTCTCACCCCAATAATAATCGCTCCGGGCAGCCGCTGCTGGGTGTCATTATGAAAGGAGGAGAAGGAGGATGAAGAAGAGGAGGAAGATGATGATGAAGAAGAAGAATAGGCAGCTGTGTTTGAAGCCCCGCTGCGTAGTTCTCTTAAACACACTGATAGCTGAGTCTGGAGCAGTAGAAGCACCAAAAGTGCAAGCAGCAGTGTCCACAGCATGGTGCCGCACGCTCAGGTGGAAGTTATATGCACACGCTCATGAAGCCCCCGCACTGGTACAGTGTGGAGATTGGAATCAGGCAGCAGGGGGCCTCAGGGGGGAGCTCTTCAGCTGGGGAATCTATATGAGCAGAACAGAAAAAAGGGTTATTGCTTAAGGAGAAAGAAGTGCAAGAAACGCCCGAACATGACCAACGAGAAGAAATTAATGTATCTTCTGAGTGTGTTTACCACATTCTGATGCCTTAATGTGTGCACGCAAATGGCACAAATACTGCATGAAATCACTGGAAGAACTGAAAAAACATTAAGTGCAATGACCCCAAATGCTGGCTTTCACACATACACACCCACCCACACACACGTACATGCACATGTTTCTTCTCATCTCACATACAGCAGTTGCTCCATGTGTTCACACGAGACGGCTGCCGTTTCACAAAGACGCCATCAAAGCAGCGCGGGATATAAGGCAGGGATGTGATTATCGCGAGAAAATACTAAAATATTAATCTGTCTCTAAAGGAGACGCTGAGAATATGCATTGAAAATGAATGCTGTTTGGGGGATTAGATCCCCCCAAAGTGCACTGACACCCCTCTCAGTTCAGACCACCTGTTTTTTTTTTTTAAGTATTTTTAGTGCACATTCTGGAGTGAACAACTGAAACATATCACCCCCACTGTGTCACGTTTGACGCTCATGAATGAATGTGTTGAGTTTCAGAAGTTTTTACACTTTACTCTGACAGTGACGACAGCGCGAGTGACGTCGTGCTAACAAAACTATCCTGTCGTTGAACTCATTTGTGAGCAATGAGACCTTCCATCGTTAATCCTAACGCAACAATGTGCAAACACCAAGTGGTTCATGCAGTCGTTTGAAGCAGACGGCGACTGCAACACTGCATTTCCTATTTTTCTTCCTGTTGCCATTGTTGTTATGAAGTCATCCTGATGTGACACAGTTATTAATTAATGTAGCAATGTTCTGGTCAGGAGGAGGAACTCTATCTGGGTTGTTCCTGCATGCTAATTGCACCTTCAGGGAGTGTGGCTGAACCTTCCCCAGGTTGCTGTGTATCCCTTGGCTTGGTAACAATGTCGTCATTCCCGTTGTAAACGTTACTGTCGCTCCATAATTGTGCATTAGAAAATACACACACACACACACACACACACACACACACACACACACACAGGAATGTCCCTGCTATTAACGTATACCTTTCAGCTAGAGATTGGTGAGATGTTTCACCCTGAGGAGCGTGCATAGGAAATTTGTGTTTATTCTCTGCTAGCGGTCAAGTATTCCTCTTTGAGGCAGACTGATGCCAATCACCGTGCGAGGGTCTTCTGGGAGGTTTGCGTGTGATTGTGTGTGGATGCGCAGCTGCACATCAATTAGACTCATTGCCATGTCAAGTGGCTGCAGGATTCCCCTGTGACTGCCGCTCTGGTGTCGCTTTCCCTCACCTCCCGACCTTCTGCTGTCTCCCCTCTTAACCTCCCTTTTGCTTTTCCTTATCAGCCATCTCTTTTTTAGTTTTCAGCTTGTTCTGGATTGTTTCCTGGGCCCAGACCCCTCCTCAGTTGGGTCTGTTCTGTTAACCAGGCTAATGGAGGTGCACGGCAGCGGCCTCTCAGTTACTCATAAATAAATTACAAGCTCACCTTTCTGCTGCTGATGTATTTTAGTTGATGAATATTTATCTTGATGGATTAGAAATGGGAAATATGGAAGATTGAAATGCTTTGTATGCTGATTTTATCCATTATTTAATCCTTTTTTGATCTCTCTTGTAATATTATACCATTTTTACGTACTGCATGCAGGCTTTACACTGACTCATGTATGAATGTTTTTCATTCAAGGTTCTATAAAGCTCCTTGAGACAATGAATTTTCATCAGCTATGTAAATAAGATTGAACTGAGCTGCCGTTGTTAGCATATTTATTTTAAAAAGTTCTTAAGTTGTGTATCAAATATGCAGCAGCCCCGCTCAATGAGGCTTGCATGAGTTATTGCAACTGTGCGTCTTTCCTGATTATCACTTCTTCAGATTCACATTAGCCAGAATGGATAGGAGGGAGCAAACAACAATAACTGCTGGAATGGTCAATGATGCATGAATTCTCCATATTGACTAACACTGCTATCTGCCCAGGCTGGACCAGATAGAGTTGGAGGGAGAGAAAAGGAGGAGTAATTATCTGGAAAAGGCAGATGCTGTCATCTGCATATTGGGTCCTTGTGTCTTTTGAGTTTTGTTATGTTTGGATCTCATTGATCTGAATGTCTGCACCACCTTTGGCTCCTCTTGCCAGCGCCCCAGATGACCACCTGCATTCCAAACCCTTGGAAATATCTTTTTACTGAGTGATGGCATGTGTGCATGGGGGGGGGGGGGGGGGGGGGGGGGGGGTGAAGGATTATCCTGCGCAGAGAGACGGAGGGTGGGGTGGGGATGAGCGTGCGCGTGTGTATGTGTACACTCTGCAGGAGGGTGTGAGTGTGTGTGGCAGCTAGAAAGATTGTCTCTGGTAGGGGGTGGTGTGGTAAGACACTGTGGATTGCCAAGCCTGTCTTTTCACAAAGGCTGTGAGAAACAGATAAAGCTCTCTTTCCTTCTTCCATCCTCTACTTCCCCATCTTTTTCTGTTTCTCTCATTTCTACTTTAGTGTTTTTCTTTTTTTGCAAAGTTCTCCTCCAAAGTTCTCCTCCTTAGTTTTCCTTAGCTTCTCTTCGTTTTTTTTTCTGTTGCGCTTTCATCGTGCACGTGGATTGTGGCACGCAGGCCCTACAGTCGCCCCGTATAATTGCCTTTCAGACCAAAATCAGACGCCTAACATGGTCGATCCTGTTTCAAGAATCCTGTTCCTGTTAACCGCCTGGAGAGGAGATAGCCAACACTCAGAGGGAGGTCTGTAATCAAAATAGATGAAGCCATCTGAACAAGACTGGGAAAGCTTCCAGATCAGCATTTGTCCTCTGGTTCTAACTCATCACACAGAAAAGATGGGATTGAATCCGCAGTATTCTATAGCTTACGGTTACAATTTAGCTGCAGAAAACCTCCCGCCTCCAAGTCCCGCCACTCGCTTCATTTCAGGAATCCTTTTAAGCCCAACAAAGCTGCCTATCTGCTGCCACGTCTTTCAGAGTCTATCAGTAAGATAAAAGCAACAAGATTTGGGTGAGTGAGTGAAAACAACTCTCCAGTTTCAATCAAGGTGGAGGACTCTCCCCTCTTCCAGATACTCTATCTATCCAAGAGAGGATTTGGAGGCACCCACAGTCAGGCACCGGCTCTGGAAAGATAGTTATCCACACGAGTGGAGGATTTGATTCTGAGAGATTCAGAGGAAAGGAAAATGGAGAGATGGTGGAAAAGGTACCCAAATGGGTCTCTGTCTGTCAGAACCCTGAGCTGCCATAGTGTTGATTTACAAGATTAGCAGAGCTGACGGGGGACGAGCGACTGAAAGGCAACGCAAACAGCTATAACACATAAAAATCTGAGCTCCCACAGAGCTCGAGGTCACGGCACGATATCTTTTGAAAGCATAATTTCCTTAAAAACACACTTATTTTGCAGCAGCGCTCCATCTCGTTCTTCACTTGTGTTCAGTGGGATGAATCTGCGGCAATTAAGTCAAGATTTGGCATAAAACAGAAAATGAATATGTGTATTTTTTAAATTATTAGCACAGTTGCACAAACTGCTTTTTAAACAACACAGTCACACTAACCCAGTGTTTGCTGGTCAGATGCCTCCCAAACACCCAACACCCAATCTACCATCAGGAAAATACATTGGTAAATGCAATGTGTTGATCATTTTCTTATGTCCCCTCTCTCTTTCTCTCTCTCTCTCTCCGTCTTATGTTGAGATCATTTCATCTTTTCCCCATCAGCCCCCTGCTGAGTTTGAAATTAGACACTTTGGAGCTCTTGGTCCACGTCCACCCACCCTTTCACTCCCTCAGCATCGTATTCTCTCAAACATGCCTAACACCCAGACACCCTCCAACCATCCACACATACACACACCCACACACATGCACCCCCCCAACTCTCCAGTCGTGCACGCTTCAGGATCTGGGTCAACCATATCGAACATCGAATGCGTTCTTGTTTTTTCTCTGCCGTGTGTGTATGTGTGTGTGTGTGTGTGTGTGTGTGTGTGCACATTAATAAATACCAAGCACAGTAAGTACAGTATATATGCAAATTATAGTGAGAGAGAGCGCAAAAAACAAAGCCTGTGTTTCAGAACTGCAGACGTTATATGCATAGGTTAGAGTGTAGGCCTTTGAGAGCGAACACACAACCATAAATCCTCTTTACGAGATGCTGTCCCTGATCTGCACCCTGACACCCCCTCCCCACAGCCAGTGTCCTTGTTTACCGGCTCACGCACAGACGTGCACCCTTTCAGACCGAGCATGTGTTTCCTTTCACAGCGACGGCGGCCCCCAACAGCTCGGCCTGACAGAGAGGAAACTGACCCGTCAAACTGGATTTAACCCAACTGTCACATGTGAGGAGATGATAGAGGGACAGCGTGCTGGCTTTACTTAGTGTGCTAGGGGAATGGGGGCTTTAGGTCGGATGTGGGCGTGTCCCCGTACAGTCATCAGCTTTGGGGCAGCCAGCGCTATCGCTTGTTTGGTTGGTCGAGTTCACTGTCATTTGCTGTAGGTTTGAGGGTCACCCTTGTGTACATATGGACGTCTGGAATGAGGGCGAGCTGACAGATGGGGTGGGCAAGTTGTGTCTGCTCAATATTGTCACGGGCCAACAAGCCCAAATATTATCTGGGCCCTGAACTATGTTTTCCTTCTGTTACACGGCAACGGCGAACGTGAGAAAGCGAGAGAGAGAAAACAGAAGGTGTTTATTTAAAAGCAGAGGATTTGAAGGTTGGAGAAAGATGAGAAGAACTTCAGCGTCAGCAAAAGAGAAAGGGATATAGAAACAATGAGCCAGCATCATCAGGTGTGTTTGGTCTCCCGCTGGTGGATTACCATAGCAACCGGTGTTCCAATTGCACTCACCTGGGCAGTAGACCCCAGAGACACGATTATTAAAGCACTGAGGATGCAGAGGATGGAAAAAAGAGGGAGAGGCTGCAGAGAGGATGTGCGTGTGTGTGGGCACACAGTGTGGCGTTGGCGTGGAGTTGTAGCCAAACGGTGACAGCAACAACCACATCAATCGAGCATCTCGGTTCAGATTATTGCCTTAAACAGGAAATGGGACCTGGAAAAAAAGCCAGCGATGGTGACGGGCTGCAGTAACGCTGCAAAGGATAATCCACTGTTTCAACAGGGGATCTCAAAAATACCCTGAAAACACAAAGCAGCAGGAAACGCCGGTGGAGCCAGACTGAACGCACTACTTTTTCAATTAGTTTAGCCTGTTATGTTTTAATGAGCAGAGGGACTGGCTTGGCAGGCAGTAGTCACCCATAGCACAGAGCATCGATACGCGAATTCATCTGAGTAGAGTCAGTAGAACCGGTCTGTTTAAAATTGACAGAAGAGAAAGATAGTGGGGAAGTGTTTGTTTATTACTGTTAATAAAGTTTGAACAGAGTCTGACTGAAGAGCTGAGGAAATTACAGCAACACGATATTTGACCGCAGCTAGAAACGAAGCTTCGATTATGCTCCCGGGCAACCTGCACATCTGTTCTCCAGAATCTTTTGCTCACTGTCCACTGGAGAGTCCTGCAGCAGCTCAACAGAAGCATCGCTCACAGGCATAAACGTGCTGGTGCTGATGCACTGGCGTGCGTGACATGACACAGTAATAATGATTTCCCCCTGCTGTGAGGGGTTTTTTTTCCTTCTTCTTCTTTCCTTCAGCCCAACATCTCATGATGCTCCAAGATGGCTTTCCTCACCCTCTCAGTCTGGAGCGACACACACACACACACACACAGAAACACTCACGTGTGCATTTGGAGCCCATAAGATGATTCTGAAGGACTTTCTGACGCTTGGACACGCACACATGCACAAAGACACCCTGCAGGTTGCGTCTGCAGCTGGGATTTGAGCAGCACCGTCGTTATCTCAAAAGATTCCAAAGTTTGGAGTCAATCAAGGTTACTCCACAAATCTAACAACTTATCTCTCTCCGGAGTCTCATTTGCCCTCCTCGATATTGCTCGTTTTTTTTCCTCAAATGTTGGGAGCCAGCCAGTTTTCAATTCCTGTGACTTTGTTACCGTTCACTGCAGGTCAATATGGGAGATTGGGTTGATTGATTTTTAATTGACAGGAGAGCTGGAGGCATGCGGGACGTGGAGGTGCAGACTGTGAGCGGGACGGGACAAGGACCGCTTTAGATTAGGGAATTTGTCAAAACTGCAAACAGTCACATAGAGGGATGACTGCAGTTTCCTGCAATGAATGGCTCAAATGTGTCAGTGAATGCAACGTCAACTATATCCTTGACAGAAGGAAAACGTGTCTTTTAAACGTCTGAAGCAGCAGTATCACGGCATCAAATTCCAGGGTAGGACTGAGAGATCCTGGTATTTTTATTATGTCACGGCGTTCTTCATCATCTTAATCGGATTCTTTTAAGTTAATATTTGGTCTTGAATGAGGTTTTGGCTGGACTTCAGGGTCATGAGCGCAGGCGCGCGCACACACACACACACACACACACACACACACACACACACTCAGCACACAAGGGTATGCATTAATGTTACACCTGATGTCGCCTTGAACCTTCACCCTGACAACGTGACCTGCTGGCCACAGCTCCAAGGTTCCACAAACAGAAACTGGTGACTTTCACTCTGACTCAGATGGGGAAGTTTTATTTTGCAGACAAACAGCAACAGTTGGGGGCAGTTTTAATGGACTGAATGGCTGCGCTGACAGGCCTGACCACCATCACCGGCGTTTCACTGCCACTTTTTTTTTTCTTAACTAATGTCAGCTTGGCAGTCTTCTTGGAAATAATGTCACTCACTCACATGCCTATAACCATACCCTTACCCACACACACACACACACACACACACACACACCTAACGCAACACCTACGCACACATGTACAAAACCCAGATGGTTGCTTTATCACACACAGTTAAGGATATAAATCTATTGGTGAATTTAGTGCAGAGTACTAAAAAAAAGCTGTGTATGTGTGTGTGTTTGTACGCGTGTGTATATTTGTGTGTGTCAGTTCAATGCGCTTCAGAAGACATATGCACTCTGCTCATAAATAAGGTCCATGCATTATTCAGGACTGCTCCTCCAGCTAATGCCCCTTAATGTGCCCAAACAGCCATAATGTACTCTTCTATTGAGGTGGCAGAGACCCCCTACACGCACACACACACACACACACACACACACACACACACACACACACACACAAAGTCCCTATTTTATCCAACATCCTTGTCAGTGTGACTCATTTCACTCTCAAATGCCCTCATGTTCCTAATATTTGAAAACGAACAAAAAAAATTCCTTTTGACTTTTGCTCCCAGGTGCTCCTACATGTGCCGTCTCGCCATTTTCCATTGAACTTTGCTCAATCTGTCCCTAATTTCCCACCCTGTTTCACCCTCCATTACCTCAATCTCTGCCAATAATCTGAAAACTTCTCAAAGACCTGTAAATAACCGTGAGCTTGAAGTAGTGACTTATTTGCTAACAATAGAAGGTTTTCCAATTATTTTTGAGCGTCAGAGATCAGATGCTAGCTAAATGTTAATGTAGAAGAGAGGTCAACCAGATGTTCGAAGGGCCCCAGCTTGGTAGAGACGCATGGTTATGTTATAAATTGGAATATTTTTAAGGGTGTTACAGAGAAAGTTGCTGTTTTAAAGAATCTCAAGCCAAGTTAAACAGATTTCAAACAGACTCTCATCATTAGCATGAAGAGAATTTTAAAGCTGAAGGGTCCTCCTGCTGCCATCATTACTTATTAAAACATGTTCTAGACAGTAGCCGCTCCACACTGAGCGCCAGCTTCTACTTAAAAGGTAACAGAACTGACGTCTGCGTTCCGACAGCAGATTAAACACTGAAAGTCTCACTGATGATTGCTGACAAACACGGCTATCTCTTTGTTTACAAGATCTTGGTGTAATGTTAATCTCTCACATGAGAGCAATTGCACAGTTTGCTTTGTGACACACAAACACCCCCGTCACACACACACACACACACTCCAGACAATTACTCCATTCATGTCTTTGCTCGCCCTGCCTTCCGACTCTCTCTCTCTCTCTCTCTCTCTCTCTCTCTCTTCCTCTGCTCTGTATAAACACACTGAAGGTCAAAAGAAACGTCTTGCCCGTCCCCTCACAGCCTCTGTGACCTGGAGCTGCTCTCTCGGCTCCATCCTTTTACAGTCTGTCTGTAAGGCTTCAGACAGTCTCGTTTAACCGGCTTGGCCTGTGGGAGTGTCACCCTGAATTGGTGCTTTGTTTTCGCTGTCTTGTAGATGCAGCTCCGGATAATCACGCCGGGGATATTACACAACGATCAGAGTGGCTGTGTGTTCGGACCATAAAAGACGATTAAGATGATAGGAGGTGATATAAGATCTCTCCCGTCATCTTTCCTCTGAACTGCTGCAAGTTTGTATAAGCATTTAACCGTAGAAAGAGATCATGATTTTGGATTAACAGGTTGCCACATTTTCTTTGAACCCATCCAATCACTCCATCCATCCTCTCTCTGTGGACTTTACTGCCCCACTAAGGCTAACAGCCACATTTACTGCAGCTGTCTGAAATCCAAGTCTCAGGAAGATGAGATGATGACTCTCAGCCTGCTGCTGTGTTTCCTGGAAAGGACGTCGCTGGTCACACTAAAGAATGCACGTGTGGATTCAGGCAAACCTTTGAGGACAAGTGCACGCTTAACCTCAGCTCACTCCTGCCAGTGCTCTCCTCTGCAGGCATGAGCATCCCATCAAACTTGGAGAAAGTAGACTTTTATTATCTCTGCTACTTCCTTCACCTCTGCTTCTCACCCTGTCCCCCCTTATGTGCATAGCTGAATGCACTCTCTCTCTCACACACACACACACACACACACACGGACACATTGTCAACTTCATCTGCCCGGATGAGCGAACATTTCGCCACCCTCTCCCCACGTGTCAGCATTTCAGGCTCTAAAATAAACACGTGCATTTCTAATGAACCTTCGCAGGCAGGAAATAAACAAATAACAAGATGTGACACTTGTGTAAATTTGAGCGAAGTGGTTTTACTGGGTTCACTGGTGGTGCAGCTACAGTTAACCTGTGACGCTCTGCACATGTCTTCATTCAGCAGTGCAGCGTTTGTCTGCTAAACAGATGAATGAAAGAGATACAAAAAGAGGTGGTTACCTGATGGCTGCAATCCCAAAATGTTTCTTTATTGTCTCTCTTCTCTTGTTTTCTTTCTTCTTCTCTTCTCTCACAGTTGCTCTCCCTCCTTCTCTCAGTCAGTTTTTCCTCGGCTCCATGGGGCGTCACGGAGGAGGTGTTTGTATGTGTGCGCGTGCGTGTGTGTGTGCTCGCGTGCACGTGTGAATATGTAAGAACGTCTGAGTTTGTGTGAGTGTAAATGAGTGAGGGAGCGTCTGCTTTGTGCTGCCAACCTCGATGAGCACGCTCTTGCAATTGACTGAGTGAGGGTGTGTGTGTGTGTGTGTGTGTGTATGTGTGTGTGTGTGTGAGAGAGAGAGAGGGAGGGATTAGTTTAGTCCATAACACATCTCTGCCTTAGGGAAACACCCCATTCTCTCCTTTTTTGTCTGTCACATCAGTGTTTTTTTTAATCTAATTTCTTCAGGACAAACACTTCAAACAAACACTTCTTCACTTGTTCCATCCTTCTGTTTGATTCTCAGCTTTTAAACTTGTCATTTCTCGTCTTTCTTTTTTGCTCTCGGGCAACAGCAGCTCTCCTAAATCACAACGAACCTCTGGACAAAACTGCACAGCAGCCCCAAAAATCTCTGACATTTGCGCCCCTTCAAAGACGATTAATTAAACATTAGTTAGCAGGTGATGAGACACTTGAGACTTGGTTTAGGTTTCAGTTAATCTGCTTATATCTAGTGGCAGGAAGCCATGGCAGCATGAAAGCAAAAGAAAAAAAAAATATCTCCTTACAATTAAATTCAAATCTCTGTCAAGTTTTGTTCCTAATCATTTCTGCAGGCAAACTTTCTAAAAACAAAGTGAGTCCATTGAGACCTTCTTTTCAATAAACACATTTAGTTAAGCATGACTGTTTAAAAAACTACTCAGACGGTTGTTTGTGAAGTACTAGCATGTAAAAAAGATGGGACAGACAAAATCATTAACAACAGAAATATTTATACGGTGAAAAATGCAAATGAATGTGTGACTTGTTCTGAAACGGCTGCACGGAGGAAAGCGCTGTGCGCCTGACTGAACACTGAGGGGGGAGACAGAAAAAGACAGCAATCATTTTAACCTTGAGGAGACCCCTACTCCATTTTGTTTAAACCCATCACAGTGATTACAGAATTTAGCTTTAGCCTGCTAATCTGCTCCAGACCCACATTAAACTGCTCCCCAGGAGGTCCAGCATGAATCACCCCACACTCCACAATATTTGGATGTTTTCTCTCAGCGACGACAGTGAGGATAAAAGAACTAATTGCTGCCAAATATATACGTCATCAAACCGAAACATCAGTCTTGACTCCTCAGACGCTCACAGATTTGTGTGTAGAAAAGCCTGATGAAACACTGATGTGAACCTGGATGAAGATAGTTCCATTACGATCCTTCAGTGGCTTTTGGCTGCTTTTTCTAGTATTTGCTGCTTTGGGGCTTCAGTACAGACGAGATGAGGCTTTTCACATACTGGGTGATCTTAAAATGATAATACGGACGTGTCAAACATCCCACTCACACCTAAACAGACCCCGCATCGTACAAAATACCTGCTACGCCACTCAGTGGGTCTTGTGTAATTTAAGAGTCGCCAGTCTTTCCACATGGCTTTAGTCCATTACTTCCTCATATCCGTGTATGGTGGCACACGATGGAAGGCAGGTTTTGCCTTGTTTTGTTTGTTTGTCCATCCAACTGCCCGATAGGAGGTAACCATGCTTGACTATAGGCCGATAACCCCAACGATGCCAGGACATTTGTGGGCTGGAGGATCGATGTCGCCTCAGCATTCTGAAGTATCACGTCCCCGACGCGACGCGACAGGGGCGGGGCACGCCGCGTCACATCAGACACAAAAACGGGAAAATTCAGAGTGTCTGAATGCTAGGTGGGCAAAACAATAGGGAGTTGGGTGACTGAAAGAGAAGAAGTGCCCCCCTTACCGAGCTCTGCGAACAAAGCCCCTCCACCAGCTGTAAGGCAGAGCGCTCAGGCCTCTGTCATCACTGTGTGTCTCTGGAAGATGTTCATTTTTTTTTTCTTTTTAATTCTCTCCAAAACAAAAAGCCAGCCCCCTGTTGAGTTTCTCTGCAGGGGGGTGGGTGCTCGGAGAGCCATCTTCCTCTCCCTCTGAGACCCCTGGGACACACTCAGCCAGTCAACACCTCCCTGTCTGCTCCCCTGTTAGATTCCACCCACTCGCTCTGATGATCGCTTTTATCTTATTTCCCTCGACTTTGCTCCCCTCCAGTAAAAGCACCTTTCTCCCCCTCGTCCCCATCTCTCCATTGTGTTGAGGTTCTCCCCCTGTCTCTCCATCAGTCCGCCCCACCCAACCCTGACTCTTAATCCCTTTTCCCATACCTGTCACCTCATCTCTCTTCTCTTTACAACTTATTTGTAACTTATCATCCATTTCCTTTCTCATTTGAATTGTGCTTCTTTTTTTTCTCTTCCCATGCAGCAAAGCAAGTTGGCGCGCATTCGGTCTGTGGGAAAGCCCAGGGGGTGGGTCTGAATAAATAAGCATGGGTAATTTGCTCCAAACCTGCAGCCTTTTTGATGTTTCCTCTTTTCACCCTCCCAGTTTATAAAAAGGAGATAAAGACACAATAAAATGGTGGGAGATCTCACAGTTGCTCATTATATGGTTGTCAGCAAAGTTTTCTCACAGGGCTTTGTGGCCGACTGCTCAGCCCCACTCTGCTGCTTCGATTCCCTTTCAGGGAATATGATCTCTATTACATGGAGAGGCTGGAGTATTTTGGATAAAACCAGTCTCATTTAAGGAGGTAATGAGCTGTGAATTCTGCCGAATCCGAGGCAGATTATTAAGAATAAATTACAAACCTTGTCGTACAGAACTAACAGCTCGCAAAATGCTCCCTCTAAAATAGCCCAAAGGAGGACATTTTGTGTTCTGAATTAAGTGCATCCTCTCGTTAAATTCTCTTCTTCTCTGCTACACGCACCTCTTCATTGTCTGGAGAGGGGAGTGTGCATGCGTGCGTGCGTGCGTGTGTGTGTGTGTGTGTGTGTGTGTGTGTGTGTGTGTCAGTACCAGGTCAACTATGAACATCAGGTATTAATAATGCAGCGCAGGAAGCAACCCCTCTGACTGCAAAGTTGTGCAAGACGACTCTGCATCTCTGCATCTGCCCTACAACTGCCAGCGACACATCCCAGCACGGGCTGGGAGCAAATACGACAAAACAACCCCCGAAAAATTGCTGGGTCATGTGCACCAGAACCACCCAGGTCCACCTGTGGTATTGGGTCATTCATGCACCGCCTTGCTGCCTCCGGACACTTTGACCTCCTTGATTTCATCGTAAACGCTCCTGGTGAATTACTCATGAGCAAAGAAATCATTAACGTCCTTAGAATCAATAAACATTAAGAGTTTATGCAGCAGTGTAATTACTTCTAAGCTGCAGTTCATCATTTAAATGATACACCAACAAGCTCTGGGGTTTATTCGCTCTCACAAAGCTGTTGATCTGAAGATGCTTTGGGAAAGTAAACCTTCATTAAACTTGTTTTTTCCACACCAGACTGAATATCAAAAACATGCAATTACATGTAATCCTCCGATGAGTGAATGAGGAACAATAAACAGCTGAAACCTTAAAATCCCATATTTCAGGGTTTAGCCTCACATCAACAGTTTTCCCCAGGCTGGTTGGCCCTCGGCCTCGGTGTGTGCGTGTGCGTGTGTGTGTGTGTGTGTGTTGTAGGATGGATTGGTACATGTCCAGGGTGTAATCCCTCATCTCACTCAATGACCCTGCAACCCTGCATTAGGAATAACTGAAAGATGATAGGAAACGTACAGAATTCTCTGTCTGTGTCCTCTGGGTACCGCGCGCTTAAAGTGGTACTGATCGGTAACTCTGGTATCGATTAGAACCTCTGACCATGGAAACGTTAATAACTGAGCAAAGTACCGAATGAGCAGAGCATGTTGTATCAGCGTCTTCAGGACAGTGATGAACAGCTGCTCGCTCTTGGCTCCTGTCAGAGCTGCTGCGGTCTCTGCGTGTCGTCCACCTCGGCTCTCCTCACACGTCCCAGCTCTCCTCAGAAGTTGCAGAAGGACAAACAGGGTTCATTAGCCGCCGATGAGCCGTTTAGGTCCAGACAGTGAGAGCACAAGCTAATTAGCAAACAGTGACCAGATGGGACGTAAAACCATTTGTGCCTCCAATGTGAGCTGTCTTTGTGTCTGTGCTGAGGAACTGAACGAGCCCGCTTCAGCGTGACAGGGAGACTTTGTGGGTATTAAGCAGAGGTTGTTTGTTTGTAGTTAGTTGGCGTGGTGACGGTTTGACTAGCACGTGTTGATCTAGTTTGTATTTCCGCGGCTGGTTGTGACGTTAGCCAAGCAGCAGAGCACAGTGAAGCCCAGGAATCTGAGCCAATCAGTAGTCTGAAGATTGTCTGAATCCACCCATATCAGGGCATTCATAATTATATGTCACTTAGTAAAAGTACAGTGTTTGTGATTATAAATTGTGGTGCAATTTAGGACTCGGTTCATCATTGAAAGTCATCTATTTTGAAGTGATCTGCTGTGGTGCGTTTGGTTCATGGACGGGTGAATGACACATATTCAGTGTGTTACTGTGGCCTAGGACATTAAAACTAAAGGGATGGGGGCTTTTCTGTGCTCACTCAAAACTTTGCTGCATTGTTTCATCGCTAAAAAAAGAATATGGAAATATTTATGAAAATCCAGTTTGACACCTTTTGTTACAGAAACTGTGAGCACTATTGTGTTGACAAGGCTGTCAGAGTGTGTTGGTGGGGATATGGGCTCCATCCTGGAATAGATTCGAACTGTCAGCCAAACAAGCTAGGCCTGCGGTGGGACAAACGCATACACGCACACCCGCCACCGAGGGTTCGGAGGCATGGCGGTGAGTGTGAAAGAGCAAAATAAGAGCATCAGGCAGAGGGAACGCTGGTGCGGGAGACAAAATGCAACATCTACAAATAAGTGCTTCCTCAGCCAGAGTTATAAACACGACATTCCTAAAAATATTTTCTCATGAGTAGAAATAACATGAAAAACTCTTTGCAACCATGTTTCCGAAAACATAAAAGATTTTTTTTTCCATGAGTGAGTCGGAATCTTTGATTAAAACCCTGGATTGAAAGGTGTCTCCTGCTTTCCTGCCTACTTCTGTTTGACCTTTGGGAGTGTGAGAGCATCCTGGGAGAGGATCAGAGGCTGCAGACAACATTCACACGTTCCAGCAGGTGTGATGTGTGAGGCCAGGGGAGAAGAGGCCAGCACGGACTTATTATTGTCATGTTTTGGGGAAACTTTCTCCCTATTATAGCAAAATCTGGTGTCTAAGTTAGAAATTCTGACTTAACTTTGCAGTATCATGCATTTTGGGTTCTGGAGACTAAATTCTCCAAATTCTCTGGTGGGTAAACAGGACTTCTGGAGCCTGTAAAGGGAGCAGCAGGTGATTCGCTGAGGCTTTGATCAGGACTGTGATCCGGTCCTGCAGGCGGAGGAGCAGCAGTGCAGTAAGCATCACCTGCAAACATGAGCGAGAAGTAAAGTCTGAATATTTAAAGAGATTTCAGACGATGATCTGTCCGTGATTATAATCTCGTGATTTAATTCAGTGGACCAAAAATGCTGAGGTATGATGGGTCCATCTAAAGGTGTTTTAGAGGAACAGGCCACCACAGGATCAGCAGAATTCTGCTTACCTGTTGACCCATTTATTCATCTAAATTATTTAGGAAGGTGCTCCAGAAATACCCAAGTGCAGCTTCAGATCTAAGGAATATTAATGTCGTCCTCAAATTTTTAATGGATCTTTAGAAATAATAGATATTAATTCTGATTGTTTATCCAACTAGTTTAAACCCATCCAGACTCGCTGATGGATGAGCTTGTGTTCCAGTGTGTTCTAAAATCATTTAATCAGCATTTGTGATTCATTCCAGGAGCTGGAAGCATAGCCAGGAATCCCTGCGACATCCTGATGGGAGAAAGCCTGGAGCTGATGCGCTGGCAGCCGACCAGAGGCTGACTGGATTTAAAGACTGAACAGCTGCTCCCAGGTTCTTTTCATTCTGTTCCGCTCAAAGGCTGAAGTCTGGTGTCACCGCAGGTCCATGTCAGTACCATCTGCACCGTGTTCTCAACCTGCACACAATCTTTTAGAGGGAAGGAGCTCGTTGTCCTGTGGGTGCAGGAGCAAACATTCGAACACTCGAATCTGCGGAGTTTTTAGTGTGTCTCAATTGCTGCTGACGCCTGCATCAAACCTGAATATTTGTTAGAACTTTGTGGCGCGAACATCTCGGTCAACAGCTCAGACGCGGCTGGTTTCCTATTGTTGTTGTTGTTAATTTGCTCTCTCTGACATCGTCCCTCTGTCCCTGCAGGGTGAATTGGGCTTGTTGTGTCTGCAGCTCTGAGCTTGGAGATGCTCCACTCTGACGCTCCTCAGAGCCTCTGTGGCTGGGTGAGGAGGCTGCGGGGGGAGGAAAAACCACCTCGATGCTCACCTCCTCTTCACTGTGACACTGCTGCATGTCTCCATCCGGACTGTCACTTGCACAGTCGTACAATAATGCCGCCTCAGTGAGTTGTCACGGCAACCAGCATCGACGACAGTTGATTGTGCTGAATGAAAGCGCCCCACAAGTGAAGTGCAGACATCTCTATGAATGATAATAAAAAAAATGATCTGGCTGTGGGTTGGTGCTCTTTTATTCTACTGACCCAAACACACCAGGGAAACAAACCTGATAGCAGGTTCGTTTCCCTGGTGTGTTTGGGTTTAACTCTCAAACAACCCTTTAAAGTTGTGAAGGAAATCCAAAATCTCCTCACTTATCTAATAAACTGCCTTTTCTGGTACTCATTGTGTAGCCTATACAAGAAGAGTACCCCCTGCCACACACACACACACACGCACACACACACACACACACACACACACACACACACAGTTTCCCGAGGGAAACACAGTCACACACAACACCATGACAGGATGCTGCATTTGCTGTCAGTCGTAACAGCATTACCGGGGGCTGAATGAGACTCTCCAGGGATTTCGAGAGAGAACTTTGTGTCTCAGCCCATGACTCTGATATACAAACTGTGAGTTTTATACTTATTCCAGTGCATTTTTATCCAGTTGCTGTCTTGGTATTTTAAAACCTGTTTAGTAACATCAGTGAAATGACCTCTTCCACTAAGCAACAGCCAGTGTCCTGTCCAGAGGATCTGGATCAGCAGGTGCGTGTCACTCCAAGTGAGTGATGGGATGGATGGATGTGCTCTAAGCAAGAACATAGAGCACATCCATTTCATCATCTGAAATCCTAGAGCACTTTTTATCCCTTTTAAAAAAGGGATAAAAAGCAAAACATAGTTTTAATCTCAAATAGGGTCTCTTGGAACAGTGCATGTGTGTGTGTGTCTGCATGCATGTGTATACCTTCACGAAGGACAGCTCCAGGTGTCCTCACCCTAATGCCTGCAGCTGTCTGCACATCTGTGCGTTTGCGTTTGTCCATCAAGTTGCGTTTACGTATTTCATGGTTACACACAGACAGAATTCATAATTTTTTTTTCCCCAAGTGAAATTTATCTGAGAAGTCTGTTGCACAAGGTTCCATAAAAAGGCTTTAAACTGTTCAGTGTCTAGAAATTAAGTCTGTTATTACCTGTATAATTGCAAACTGGCAAAGATAGGAAAAAAGAGCTTATTTTTCTAAATGTATATGATTAATCATAGGTTTCTGTGCAGCACAGCTAATAAATGCCAGTAAGCAGCTGAGCATCAGACATGGGCGACACAGCGCCATCTACAGTTAGATCAAAGAATACTGCAGGGAAACATAAACACGCAAACACAATGGAGAAATTAAGTTATTTTGGAACTTTTTTGACTTCTCTTCAACACTTGTTTACGTTATGCATGTGAAATGACCTGCACTGTGGCCAAAGAAGAATCAATGATGGACATCAGACACAAACATTATCAGCTTTCACACTGTTTTTACAGGGATTTTAATGAAATTTTAAACAAATATTGATCATTGGCCAAGGAACAAATGATTGCATTTTGGTGATGTCCCGGAAATATGTGGGGAAATTACCTGCTTGGCGGAGAGCTGCATTCTTTAAAGAAATATTGATCATTGGCCAAGGAACAAATGATTGCATTTTGGTGATGTCCCAGAAATATGTGGGGAAATTACTTGTTTGGCAGAGAGCTGCATTCTCCAAATGTTTTCTAGTTTTGTGGTCAAAACTACATTTGAGCCGTGCAGAAAGTTCATGCTTCAGAATCAAGATGCTAAAGTTAAAACTACGTGTGTAAACATACGGACGTAAAATTTTGTATTTTCACAGGAGGATATGGAAAGACCAGGTACTTTCCGGCAGAAAGAACTGACCTTGCGGCCTCGGGACCACATTAATATTACAGTACATACTTGCAGAGAATAACCAATCAAATATTAATTTATCACCCTCTCTTTGTGTCTGGCCAGGCTCTAACTCACAGTCTGTTCACGTCTTTAGCGCTGGACCTCTGTTTATGCATTTGGTTATTCGGTCCAAGGGTGAGAGGCAAATCAGAGCTCTGTTTGGGGGTTAAATTAAGAATAACAACAGCATTCCACTCTCTTCCTGCTGGAGCTCAATGGGCTGCAGCCACTCAGAAAGCATCCGGTGCTGAGGGAAAACACGTTTTAATGACAAATGAAGGAATATTATGCAGCTCCAGGTGGACTTATATAACCATGGTCTCAAAAAAAGTCATATATACGCATGTTGATCCTACAAATGCTACTGATTCAATGTGTGTGTGTGTGTTTTTTTAAGAAAATTATGTTCTGCAATTACTATAAAATTAAATCCTCGCCAGTTTTTTGTAATTATAAATTCTGTTCAGTTACTACTGTTCAGCGCTTGCGCAGTTGCGTTGCTCTTATTCTGAAAAATCATTCGGAAGTCGAATGCTCAGCCAGGCAAGTACATCCGGAGGTCGGGTAAACAGAGATTTCTATTTCCGGTGATGCGTGCAGGTACTTTACCTTGATGTGTTCTTTATGTAATCATTCGTTTTAGTTTTAGAGTTAGGATAAAGATTGTGACATCTGAGCATGCTAATCAAACAGCTTTAATTCAACTGATAACGAATCCAATGGACCGTCACGCTCCTTGGCTAGCCATCATAGCTGTGTAACGTTTTAGCTATAATGATGTGCGCTAAAGTATACCTGTAAAAACTTTATTGATTGATAGGTAGAATAATTGTTTTTTCAGGCATAGATTTCAAATGACTAATCTTTTGAGTTCGCTTCGACTTTGCAATTTTTACCTGAGAAGCTGATCATAGATTCAGTCTCTACCACTGTTTATCTCATTAATTTTCTTTGTAAACCCTGACTGTCTCTTTAAATTGATGAGCGATTGCGAGCATTGATGGTTAACGGGCATGATGAACAACCCGTCAAATAAGAGCCACATCCTGTATCTTGCAAGTCATGGACAAGTCAGAACGTTTGGCCAACTACAACACAAGAATCCCTTTTCAACACACTGTCCAGCTCTCAGCATCTCCGCATGGGATCGTCTTCTGCCCAGAGAATGCCCTGTCAGGGGCTGCAGACAGAGCTGCTTGATGGGTCTGACCACCTCTTTATCTACTCATCATTCCAGTCTTTATACAAACTCTCTCAGTAATAGAATATTATCCAAAATTCTTGCCCTGGTATTTGTTTTGATCCAGAAATCCCTCAAAAGAACCTGTGCAACACAGCCTCCCTCACCACAGGACCCTGATAAATCCATGCATAACCAGGTGTTACCCGATCAAGCCTCATCAAACAGTCAGGATGTACCTATTAGTCTCCCATCTTGTGGACGTGAGAGCTTAAATACAAACCAGTCTCCGTCTGCAGGAGTGAGTATGGAGTTCACTCAGCCTCCCGGAAACATCCGCAGGCTCTCATCACCCTCTCAGGAGCAGTGTCAGTGGGCTCCCCAACACTCTGCAGAGGTAAAGTGTGTTCAGGGTCATCTTTATGAATCACTCATTTGCAGGGATTTAACTGACCCGATTTCACTATTTTTATCGTTTTATTTTCACAAAGCTGCGGGTACACCAGCCAGTCACTGTGGTAGATAGGATTTTGACTCGTAAACCTTTTAAATATAACTTAATTTTTTTTTTTTTGGGAGTAGAAGATGAGCCTGTTTCTGAACAAGGAGTTGACATTCCATCACTGGTAAGGAGAATTAAAATTTAAGTAAGGCTAAAGGGCATATCGAGCAACACTTTGCAACCTGCTTTTCTCGTGTTTTAGGTGATGCAAAAGGAACACAAGCTGCTTCATGGAGTCAAAGTGAGCATCCTGGTGTTGAGAAAGTGATGCTTTAACCCCAAATTCTGTAAATATCTGCTGCCCTTTGCTTGAAAAACAGTCAGTAGCCTCTACAGCTCATGAATCTCTTGACGATTGAAGTTTATCAGTCTCTTTCGGTCCCTCACGGGTCCAGAGTGGTGGTAACAATAAATGGTGAGAAGCGGAGGTTTGAGCTGTTGAAAGACAAATGATAAGTTTAATTCAAGGACATAAGATCTCCCAGAAAAATGACTGCATTCGGTGTCCAGATGCCGAGGCGGAAGTGCTGAGGAACCGCTCGTGGAAGGGGCGAAGGACTACATCAGGAACAGGATCACCGTCCACATTCGAACTTCCCAAATGATGCTGTCAAACAATAATTTGACAAGGGGAGAGAAACAACAACTTCACCAGCATTACTAGACTAACTGAGAGTATTTGTTGCTAAAAATGACCTAAATTGCTTAAAAAAGGCTGCTAATCTTCTCCCCACAGTTTCATTCAGGAACTACAGCAAAATACTGGCTGTTTTCAACCAGTTGTGATCATTTATGCTCATACCCTTTAGTTATTTCATCATATTAAATAGTTTCTGTATTGATCTATTAATATAGAGGGACCAGACTCATACTCATTTTTAAAGATTTTAATGATTTTTTTTGAAGGTATGTGTTCAGCTGTTCAAAAATGTTGACAATTCACTATTCTCAATGTGCTGATTTTTTAGATTTTGAGAGCCATTTAAGCTTTAAAGGATAGATTGTTGTGTCCCTAGTTCTTTAATAAAAGCAAAACTGACAACTTAATTACTGACAAATTAATTATAGGTTTCATCTTCTGCACAGATATATGAATAATATACATATGTGTCCTAACCAAACTAACAAGACCTTGCAATATATTTTAAAATATAAAACTGACACGGGCAGACAGCAGATGTCACTAACAGTTTTTCAGGAAAAGTTAACGTGTAATCGTTTTTATAGTATTTTACTTGTAAACCGTGCTTTTATGTTGAAAGGATGAACGGAAATGATTTGTGTTGTGAAAATGACGCATTGCTGCAGCGGCTAGCGGGGGTTAGTAAAATTTTAAGCTAGAAATATGTGTAAATTCATCGTTTATCTTTTAACATCAGATGCTTTCAGTATTTTTTTTGTTAAGCCGGTAAAACATTTTAATCTTCTGTCGCAGCGGAGGAAATGGAGCCGCGAACGTTAGCGAGGATGGACAGCACCGTCTCCCCTGATGTATGAAGGTATGTATGAATTGTTTAAACAAGACTTATTGTCTTCTTTTGAAAGCAATTTTCGTTTTCATGTCTAATGTTCATATAAAACTGAACTGTTTATGTCATTTCGATTTTTTTCTCCAATGCACTAGCTGCCGTTTAATATTACTGATTTGAATCTAGCAAACAACAGATTGTGTCGTTTCATGCACCACTGAAGTTGGATTCAGCCATTTTCGTCTATTTATTATCAGTTACCTCAAAACAGTTCATTAATTTGTGTTGTCAGACCATAGGTTCAAACCTCATAACAAAACAAACTTTTTGCAATTATTAGAAAGACCATACAACTTAAATTTTCTTAATTAACGTAAAAAGACGAAACATTTTTTTGTGTGAAATATTTATTTTTTGTCCAAATATTTCACATCATTTCTCTCTGTATCCCCTCTCCAAGGAGAAACAAGCCAGTCAGTGATGGTTATGGAGGATGATGGACGTCCCCACAGCCAATCAGAGTCAGACTCCCTGTCACACGTGGGTTGGCCAGGAAGGCTGGTCCCCACCCTCATGCACCCAACTTCCCAGCCTTCAGCGTCTAACCCTCGGCAAAACTTCTGATCAGAGGACTTGCTGTGACCACTGTCAGGCTTCCGTCACACACGAGCCTCACGTTTCATCCATTGTTTCAGCAGCCACAAACATACCTCCACCGTCTCTCCCTATCTTGGACAAAGGAGCTCCTTACATGACAGACCAAATCCCATTAAACCCAGCTTATAGTCAACACCAAGCAATGTCGCCCCCATTCCTTCTCTCACACACACACCAGATGCCACAGAATTGGTCATTGCAGGAAGAACACATGCACTTCGGCTCTCGGGTACCTGGACCAGATGCGTACCAGAGTCCGGCGTGCTCACCTGAGCCTGCGTTTGGGCTGGGGAATGTGAAGACACCTGATGGATTTGTGAAAAGCCCTGCTTCACCTAGCTCTCCTCTTCATCAGCCTCCAGACGGGGTCTCATCACACTACATAGGTCTGTTCATTTGGATCTTTTGAATTAGAAAAAAAACGAATCCCGGATGCGAACCAGAGACATTATAGAGAAGAAAACAAGCTGTGTGTTTGTTTCTTAACAGTACGTTTGAGGTTTGTTTACCTCAAAATGAACTCTTCTTTCCCTAGGCAACATAAACTCTCGTGATGGTGACATCACAACACAGGTAAGAAAACATAAAGTTGGCTTAAAAAAGAGAATGCTTTGCATGAAATAGAAACAATAATTAATCAAAATTCAGACTGTAAACAATTCAAGTTTTTGCAGTCTTCCAACACGGCGTCTCGTTATGGGTTGAACCCAGAGCTTCTACCTAGTGCTGTAAGTTTATTTCATTACATTCATATTTTCTCTCTTCAGTGTAGTCTATCCAAACCCAAACGCATGCCTCCTTCAGTTGCTCTGTGTGTGTGTGTGTGTGTTTGGTTAGTACTCTTAATGAATGTGATGTTATTTTACTCAAACTCATTGCTGGTGCGTTTCCACGCACGGCTCTCTTTCTGTCTCAGGTAAAGGTGATTGCAGAGGACCAAGCCGAATGGGAGGATAAGGTCTTTGCCTCAGAGCCCTTTTCTCAACTTCCTCCCCTGGCAACCACTTCCTGCAGTATAGAAGACAGGGGTAATCACACACAACACCGTCCACCGTCACCAGTACTGAGGTCACAGAGAACGGCTTCTGTATTCCCTCTAACATCTGATGCAGCTGAATATTAGATGTCACATCAGAAACCTGCTTGCAGCATCTCCGGCGTGTGGAAATACGTAATGTCCAACCCTGGACTTGTCTCTACTTAAAATCTAGGAAATGCCACTCCGCTCGCCATCCGCTCCACCACTTACTGCGTACCCTGTGAAGGTCAAGTAGCCCTGCTCAGCCGGCTGCCCCTGGGAGCTCTGGTCACCCCTCTGGCAAAGCAAAAGCCTGGAGAGGTCAGGAAGGTTGACTTGTCCAAAGTGGACAATTACAGGTTGGATGTGTTTTGACATTTGGGTGTGACTCTAGAAGCCCCTGCAAGTGTGCATGGAGCCACAGTGCATGAAGGGGTGTAGATGGTGTGGAGCCTTCATGTGTCCAGCCATGGGCTGGCTGGACTGTGGCCAGAGGTTCCACTGCCCCTTCTGTGATAAACTCACTGAAGGTAAGCTCGAGAATGGAGAATCTAAAGAAGAGCCGATTAAAAACAACTAAAACCTGGAGCCCAAACCTCCAGTTTCCTGTCAGTGTGGAGGCAAATCATCAGTCCAGTTCAGTCTTTAGAACTTTAGAATCCATGAATATTGTTTAACTTAATACTGAAAGAATTGGATAAAATATTTAAGACATGCATTTTCTTGCATTTTCTGTTCCTTAGTGCCATGGCAACACTACCAGCCCACCAACGGAGTGGAGGGGGCGCGAGTGGATAAAGACAAAAGACCTGAGCTCAGCATGGGGTCGTATGAGGTTCTCAGTTCTCAAAAGGTCAAATTTACTTAAACTTCACTTGTTTGAAATTTTGTACCATTTTATGTGAGAACTCGTGCTGGTACGATAATAATGTTCCGTAAATCCTTTCACAGGGATGTGGGATTCATCATTAGCATTGAGGCTAATACAGATGAGTGTTTTAATAGTCATAATGTTCTTTTAACTTCATCCAGGGTGATCCTGCTGCGCTGATTCTTGCCATAGACGTGTCCACCCCAGCACTGAGAGGAGGACACTTGGAATTTTTAACACAACAATTACTTCACCTGCTGGGTTCTTTGAAGACGTAAGACGTGCTTCCCGTCTGTACAGTAGCTGTCTTCGCCCTTCACTCCACGCTGGATCTTCCCGTAGGGAGGACGGTGGCGCTTTGTCCGACGTCCGTGTCGGTCTGATGACGTACGACGCCCAGGTCCACCTGTACGACCTCAGCCCTGTGCTGTCCCGCCCACACATGCTGGTCATCACAGACACAGAAGACCTGCAGCTTCCTGTGAGGGAGGGGCTCCTGGTGCCCCTCAAAGACTGTAGAGACAGTCTCAACAGGTAACACTGGCAGGCCAGTCTAGGTTTCATGATTACGTCCTCTGATGGTGATGGCGTATCCCATCCGTCTGTGTGTGTGTGTGTGTGTGTGTGCAGCGTGTTGCAGCTTCTTCCTCAGTTTAGTCCTGACTGTGAAGATTCCGGATCGGTGGAGCTGCCAGTAAAAGCAGGACTTGCTGTACTGCGGGTCAGTCCTCTCTGAGGAGAGTTCCATCAGTTTTCTTCAGGGATTTTAAGGTTTTAGTTCCGTATCGACTGTGTGTGACAGAGCAATAATGTAAAGACCCCCAGTCTGATTTCATGTGGGTCATCTTTAGGAGCTGAGCCGTCCTGGTAAGCTGCTGATCTTTCACGCTGCTCCTCTGATGGAGACAAGTCCTTCAAATGTATCCTCAGGGTTCTTTGGCTCCAACAAACCAAAAGTATATACACACACACACACACACACACACATACACACAAAGCCACTCTCTCTCTGCTGTAATCTAACCCTGTTTTTTTTTTTTTCTTAGTCCATTTTCCAGCCATCAGATCGAGCTCTCTCATTGGCCAAGGACTGTGTCGGTCAGGGTTGCGGCGTCCACATGTTTGTCCTCTCTCAACAAGACGTCGGTGGAGCTTGGCCTGGACACATTCCATACCTAACAGGTGGAGCTTTGCACGCTTATAGCCAACTTCAGGTAAATCACAAGCCCCGCCCACTATAAATATAATTATTAGAAAATTGACTCCTCCTTTGGTCAGTTATTACCAAATCAATAGTAATTTCACAATCCAAACTTAATTCCAGAGTTGATGATATTTGCTTACCAAAATGGAGCAGTTTGTTGTTTTGCTGGTTTACGGTCAGATCCCACTGGACTCTACTATTTGTCACTCAGGGAGAACTGGACAGAGAGCGTTTCAGCACTGATCTGAGGAGGACTGTTGAGAGGGACACAGCCTACCTGGCTGACCTCAGGATGTTTGTCAGCAAAGGTCAGACGTGCTTCTGTGCATTTGGGTCATCGCTCAAGCAGTGTCTTCTTTAATTGTCTCTAATTCCACGTTCTTCTCCATGATGTAGATTTGCGTGTGTCAGGCTGTTACGGACTTTTTATCCCAGGGTCTGACCCTGGGCATGTCACCATGGCAACCATGGACCACTTTACCACCCATGCTGTGGAGCTCGCCCACTCCAGAGGTCTAGATGAGACCAGAGGCCTCACCATACAGGTGGTCAATTCTGTTAAATTGACAGTTTTATAACTTTCCTTGCCGCTGATTAAAGTGGTATAACCCTTTTTACAAAGTACATTTTATAGACGCCTCCGTCTAATTCTGTTAAACATCAGGAAAGCCGTTTATCTTATTTTAACTGTAATCCTCTTCTCTGTGTGTCAGTCTGTATTATCCTACAGCACTCAGACAGGTGACAGAAGGACCAGGGTTCACACCCTAACCCTGCGCTGCTCACGCCACCTCCAGGACATTTTCCGCCAGTACCAGGCCCAAACGCTCCTCACTTTCTACTGCAAAAAAAGTAAGCTTCTGAAAAATATTCTCTTCTTGCTTGTATCATTTATTCACAAAATCTAGCAGTTGGGATCACACGCTGAGTTGACTTCCTTTTGTGTTTTGCTGCCGTCCAGTCTACTGTTCTGTTTTGGAGCGCCCCCTGCAGGAGCTGAGGGAGGAACTGCAGACGGATGTAACGGAAGCTTTGGCATCATATCGTAAACACAGCTGCTCTGCTTTGGTGTCTGCTGGACAGGTGAGGTTTAAAAGCATAACTTGCACCTCATCATAGCATTAATTATCTTAAGGTTTTATTTAACATTTAAATCTTTGTCTTCATCTTTCCAAGTGGAACCTGTTCTGTCAGGCTGATTTCACTGTGCTGCTCTACAATCTGTCCTGCAGCTGGTCCTCCCTCAACACCTCCGTGCACTTCCTGTTTACATCAACAGTCTGAGGAAGAGTGACGTTCTGCTGCCGGGCCTGAGGACCTCCGTCCACCAGCGTCTGCAGCAGCGATGCCAGGTGCTCGGCATGGACACCGTCTGCATCGCCACACACTTCTACCCTCTGCTGCTCCCTCTGGTCTGTACCGCCAACACTCGTGTGTCATGGTCCAAACTGAGAAGATTTGTGTCTTGAGATGAGGACATTCTCGTTGTTTGACCCTCGCAGACGCTGTCAGCTGACAGCGTCAACCCTCCGAACCCAGAGGAGCCACTGCGCTGCTCCGCCAGCAGCCTGAAGCCCGCAGGTCTGTACTTGGTTCACGCGCCACTAGCACTGCTTCTCTGGGTAGGCGCTCAAGTGCCAGCATGCACCCTGGTCCAGCTCTTTAACACCAACTGCTTCTTCTCACTGTCCTCAGGAGAGGTGAGACGTTTGACTGTTCTTTTCTCTTAACCCGCTCAGATAACCAAACTGTTTCCATCAACTAACCTTTTTAACTAAAAAGGTCCTCACTCAACGTGGAAGGAGACTGATGTTTTGTACACATGTATGGTCCTACAGACCAAACTGCCAGTTCTTCACAACCCCCTGTCCCTCAGCGTTCGATCCCTCATTAACAGGCTGAACAGCCAGGTCCCCTATACTCGCAAGGTGAGCGCCTAATGATGGTCTGCTTTACCATTCATTCAACATCTTTGAAGCGATATTCCACCAGCTGAAAAATTGTTAGACACTCCGAACAATTTCAGTTGTTAAGATGTGTAATTCGGGCAGCCATCAAAAGATTCTCACTCAGAACATGTGAATGACCGCAGAATTTGTCTGAAGATGAATTCATCACCGGTCTTGTCTCCTGGAAACATCATCTGCCTGCTCTTCTCCCTCAGCTCTGGGTGATTAAACAGGGTGACGCCTGCGAGGAGGCCCTGCAGCGCCACCTGGTGGAGGACAAGAGTCCAAACGGAGGAGCCTCATATGCCGACTTCCTCTACCACCTTCATGTCAACTCTGTCCGGCTTCTGCAGTGAAAAACACACACACACACACACACACACACACACACACACAGTGGCAGAGTTTATTGACAGAATAAAGATGAACAACTTGTCAAGGCTGATTGTGCAGAAACTGCACTAAAATGAAGTCAGCCCAGCCCTGGTGACCTTCAGCTTCACAAATCACATTTCAAAATTTTAAATTTCAATATTTAAAATTCAGTGTAACATCAGTGTTTAAAGATTTAAATAATTCACTTTATTGTGTATTTCCTGATGCATCTGTCATACCAACACCTGATCATTCCTTAGCATATTGTTTTGGGGGCTATTTAGAGTCAGGTGGTCCGAGAGTGTTTGTTTATAGGTTCAGTGGTCCTTGGTCTGAAAAGGTTTGAGAAACACTGCTGTAGACTGAGCTGCCCTGACCAGCCCCTCGAGCTCGGCACCGCTGTAGTTCTTCGTCTCAGCCGCCAGTTCCTTGACGTCAGCGTCCGAGGCGAACAGGTTGAAGCTTTTCATCTCGTTGGTGTAGATGTTCAGGATCTCGACACGCCCCTTCTCATGGGGCGGACTAATCTCCATCTTGACCTCAAAGCTGGCAGGTCTCATCAGGGCATCGTCGCTAAGGTCTGGCCTGTTAGTATACCGATAACCAGGATGTTGTTAAGCTGTTCCACACCGTCAGTCTGAGAGAGGAGCTGGTTGTTTACAGATGGCATCCAGCTCATCAAAGATAATGATATGGAGGCTGATGTTGGCCCCCAGCCTCTTCTGTTCTGCTCTGCTTCACAACACAGTTTGCGGATGTTGGCCTCAGACTCCATCCATCCATCCATCCATCCATCCATTCATCCATTTTCTTCCGCTTATCCGGGGTCGGGTCGCGGGTGCAGCAGCTTAAGCAGGGAAGCCCAGACTTCCCTCTCCCCAGCTACTTCATCCAGCTCTTCCGGGGGGATCCCGAGGCATTCCCAGGCCAGCCGAGAGACATAGTCCCTCCAGCGTGTCCTGGGTCTTGCCAAGGGCCTCCTGCCAGAGGGACGTGCCCTGAACACCTCACCAGGGAGGCGTCCGGGAGGCATCCTGACTAGATGCCCGAGCCACCTCTTCTGGCTCCTCTCAACGCGGAGGAGCAGCGGCTCTACTCTGAGCCCCTCCCGGATGGCAGAGCTTCTCACCCTATCTCTAAGGGAGAGCCCAGCCACCCTACGGAGGTAACTCATTTCGGCCGCTTGCACCCGCGATCTCGTTCTTTCGGTCACTACCCAAAGCTCATGACCATAGGTGAGGGTAGGAACAAAGATCGACCGGTAAATCGAGAGCTACGCCTTTCAGCTCAGCTCTCTCTTCACCACAACGGACCGGTGCAGAGTCCGCATTAGTGCAGACGCCGCACCGATCTGCCTGTCGATCTCCCGCTCCATTCTTCCCTCACTCGTGAACAAGACCTCGAGGTACTTGAACTCCTCCACTTGGGGCAGGATCTCCTCCCCGACCCGGAGAAGGCACTCCACCTTTTTCTCGGGACTGTTCACGACTTTGGGTTTCGCGTGCATTGAGCATCTTATCCATCTGCCTGGCTATCAAATTTTTACCACATCCTGGAGGTCCAAAGAGCACCATTCCTTTCACATGCTTTCATCCCATCTGCTGCACAATGTCAGGAGAAAAGACTCGAAGGCTCGATGGAAAATGCCAGAGAATTCCTTGTCCAGACCTTTTCCCATCACCGCAAAGTTCCAGTCTGGTTTGATGATTGTCTGTTTTACGCATCTGCTAACGATGGTGGATCGTACCACCAGGTGGCTGGAAGCGGTTCCTTTGTCCTCCACAACATCCGCGGACGTGGCCTGCAGATTCTTGGAGAATCCATTCAGGTAGATTTGGACTTTAACTTGCCTGGACATAGAGCTTTTATCTGCATTAACTGACTCACTGCTTGCTGTTTACCTCTGCCGCAAAAAAAAGAAGAGTAAACCACGTTAGACCATTTCACACCTGGACTCATTATTACCCTGCCACATCATTTATTTATTTGAATTTTGTATGTGTGACGCTATACTGTGTGGGTGTTTGTGTAAAATAAAGAAATAAAAGATTTATTTAACCAAAGTATTTACGTGAGCTGTGTTCTGATGGATGACTAATCAATGTATTTGATTGACTCCAGTCCTCATCATATTCAGTAATTCTGCAGAAATTGGCAAGTGTGTTATCAGTTTCAATTAATCCAAGTTTGCATCCTGAAGCATTTTGGATGTAGCCCAACTGACATTCTCGGGGGATCACACCCACCAAGAGGCTTTTATAGCATGTTTAACACTAAAGCAGAAAGAAGCCATTCATTCTGATTTTTCTTTCAAAGTCTTACAAATTAAAGCCATAATTATTATAGTACACAGCCTAATTATGTAGAACAAATATATAATAAATTATTTTCATATTGTTGTTGCCCTTGGGTTAGTAAAATATTTCCTAAACTAAGTTCACACTGTGTGGCTCACATTTTAAAGTTTATAATTTAATAGTTGTTATAGTTTAACAGTGAAACACATCTCACCTTACAGCTTGAGTGCAGACACGCGCACGTGGGGACAGGTTCTGAAGGCACAAATAAGATCGCTCATATTTGCCCCTATTTGGAAATTCGCACTAAGCGAGCTGGAGGTGTGTTCAATTACGTCGCCACACGCTGCAATCCCCAAATTCCCCGCCAGAGGGCAACAAGAGCCGCTACCTCAATGTCCCAAAACTGAAACGCAAAACAAGCGCTGAGTAGGCTGGGTCAAGTTAGCTAGAACCAGCAGAAAAAAAAACATAAAATAATATTGTATCCAAAATAAAGTACACGAACGTTTAATGGAGTTTGGGCTTTACACAACCGAGAAGAAACGCGTACAAAAGAGTCAACTACAATGTAATGGTGTGACTGTAGTTGAATATAAATATGAAAAATGCGCAGAAACTGCACTAAAATATAAAATAATAAAACAGGCCGGCAGAAATATTTACTTTTAAACACAAGATCTGCGTTTTATTGTGAAAAGAAAACGAGGAAATGGATTTGCCATGGTCCGGGCAACTTGACAGCAGTTCTGTGAAGTGCGGTGGCTGTCAGCCGTGAGAGAGTACACCCACCTTGGTCTCTACATCTGTACATATCGCCCTCTCCTTCACTCTGCACTTTTCGTTTTTACCGCTCCAACTGCTGGGCGGGTCCGCGAGTTTAAAGGTTGTTTAGCACAAACGGACCGTGTCTTTTCCGGAGCTGTCAAAGTCGTAGAAGAAGAAGAGGAAGAAGAAGCGCGAGATAAGGGAGCGATATGGCCACAACAACGAGATTCACAGACGAATATCAACTGTACGAGGAGCTGGGGAAGTGAGTATCTGCTCGGTTTACTGTTGAGGATTGCGCGTTGCGTTTATTGTAAAGATGTAACGCACACTGAACAGTGAGAGCACTGAATTCTGGGCAGTGTAAACCGAACGAGCGACTCTGCAGGCCAGCACCAATGTTTGTGCGCCTTTGCGTGTGTATGCCTGTAGTGCACGCGTGCGTGTGTGTGTGTGTGTGTGTGCGCGCGCGCGCTTTTTTTCGGGATGGCAGCTCTCGAAATACGTTTCTGTCTCTAACAGTTGTCTGTTCTTCTCAGGATATTCTTTGCCATGCACAATTCCCATTATTTGCAGAAATGAATACACGCACACGTTAAATTGCAAATTAGAGGTGTCAGAGGTGTGTGTGCGGTGCAGCCGTCTGAACCGCAGACGAAGAGAAGGGAGCAGCGGTTTATTAAAAGCACACTTTCCCTCCAGAGCGTTCCCTTTATAGTGCGAGGATTCTTCGAGGCTCAGGTGTGGTAGCTGTAGCGAAATGACGTGTTTATGGGCGATATTTCCATTTTGAAGAAATAATTGTCACACCAGCAAACCCAGAGCAAAGCTCTGGGCAGAAATAACATTAAAAAAGTGTTATATACATATACTGTAAATATCTGAAAATAAGTAATTTATTTGTTTTCAAATACAAACAAATTCCATATATAAAATGATAGCGTTTTCATTATGGGACTGTATCAGTCCCATAATGAAAACGGAGCATGGCGGAACATGTTTGTTATTTTTGGCATCAAAAGTTGATGATGATGTCATTGAGTTACCCTCAAACTGGAAACCAGCTGAATTTGCAAGCCATCTAAGGCAACGTTTTTGTTTTTAAGTTTCTTTGCTGTTGTCCATCAAAATTTCAGTCTCCGTCTATTCTCCCACCAGCAGCTCTGTTGTTTCTGTCTGGCTGAGATGATGCTGATGAATGTTTTTAATTTCATGTTAAGTTGCCCTGAATGTACAGGACTGTTCTTTGCGGTGGTTTGCTTGTTTTGTGCCCCCAATGGTTACTCCTGGTACTGCAGCACAATGAATTTACTGCCTAACAAAAACTTTTGAAATTCTCATGATCACTAGCTGATTTATTTACGACTCAGCCGTATGGCTACTGTCAGCTGAGTTGCAAAGTCTAGGAGGATAAGCAAGCTGATTGTAGTAGATTGTAGCGCTGTAGTGCCATGCACACTGCTAGCGTCGTTATTAACTTGATGTGCAAGTTACAGAACGCCTCTGAGACAAATGCCACTCTTCCTCAAACACACCCTCTTCTTGCATTTTAGATGATTAAAGTTGCAATGAATGATTGATGAAACAAATTCTGACCAAAAGGCCATAGACCCAGTCGGGATACGAAATCATTCTTGTTTGTGGTTTGGCTGGAGAATCTTGCAGGTCAAAGGTCGCCTAACATCACCCCTTATTGACCATGCTTGCTCTCTCTCTCTCTCTCTCTCACTGTCTCTCTCTCTCTCTCTCACACACACACATTCAGTAATTTTAAGGTCATTTTCTCGTCTCTCATTGTACTTTTTCGCACTAAATGATCATCATAGCGCCGATTAGGCGTATTGTTTAGTATTTACGAAACCCGGCGTTATTAGTCAGGAAGCGTAATAGTCTTATGGTCCCAGTAACATCTGTCAGTGGGACCCAGATGGAGAATAAATGGCAGTTTCGAGGTGATGAATGAATTTTACTCAGAACATCTTTCAGATGGGCTTTCCTGCGTCACCGCTGGTATGACATTGGGGGTGTTATTAGTGATAAATCAGCTGCGAGCACAGATTTTAGATGTGCTAAAATGAAATATTTGGGTTAAAATCTAAGAAATGTTGAAACGTTTAATATTCCTCCTGTAGAAATCATCTGACAACTGAGTGATTGTTGCCTCTTCCCTCTCATGGTGTCACCTTCTGTACCTGACCTTTGACATTTGGCTGTTGCTTTGTTGTTGTTTGTAATTTGTCTGAACAATACTTAAGTCATTTTTAAGATTCATTAACAAATTTCCAGGTCTATATTCTGGAAGGTTTCAAGGTCTTGACTGATTACATGATTACACAAATGTTTAGGCTAATTACTCTGAGGATGATTTCAAAATAATTTTTAATATAATAACTAGGGCAGCTTCAACCGGCTTTTAACATAATCTTTCAGATGCATGTGTCAGGTGGTTTGGCTCGACTCGCACACCAAGTATCTGCTATTTGTAGGAAGGATGTCATGGTGGCGATGCCACAGACGCGAGATATCATGTAACACAGCACTTCCTGGTCTGCTTAACCTGTTCGGTCACATCATACAAATGTAAAAAATATTAGACTGTCATAACAGACTTGAGTGGTAACTGGACAATATTCGGATGTGTGTGTTTGTTATTTTTTTTGACTACTGATGAAATCACAGAAACAAGAAACGGAAACGAATGCAGTGGAATATTCCATATAGAACTCGTGTGTCCACCAAAAGCTCAACGTCTACTTTTGCCTCCATGTTTCACAGGGGAGCCTTTTCAGTGGTGCGCAGATGTGTGAAGCTGTGTACAGGACAGGAGTATGCGGCCAAAATAATCAACACCAAAAAGCTCTCTGCACGAGGTAAGCACGGCCAGGAGGTTCCTTCTGCTGCAGTTGTTGACTGTACATCATGCGGCACAGCCTGTGACATCAGCAGTTCAATTCAGATCTTCAGATTCTGCTCAGACCTCCCAGGCAGCCGCTGCCAGGTTTTATCACAACCGTGAGGAATCTGGATTTGGTTCTGGCTGGCTTCTTTTTGTCCTGTTTTTCAGGAAGCTGGTGAGATGAGTGAGCTTTTGCGGCCCGGTTACAGAGGTATATTGTGTTAGGATGAGTAGGTGGATACGCTAGCCAAGGAGAGGGAGGGAGCGGGCGGGCAAGAGAAGGCACCCCAAGAACTTGGCAGCTGAGGGTTGTACGCCTGTACGGCCTGCATGCCTTTAGCACGGGACTCTCATCTGACTTTTACATCAACTCTCTGTCTCTTGCACACACACACACACACACACACACACACACACACACAGGTACCAGTAGAAGAGACTAAGATTGCATTCAGTTGACTGCACATTTGACTCTGTCAATCGTCTATTATGGCTCCAGGAAAATGACTCAGCTAATCACATTATGAACTGCACTCAGTGGCTCGTATTCAGCTATTAACTTTTAAATTTGGCTGCTTTCGGCTTGTGCTAACGAAGTACCACTTCAGTAAAGACCAGAAACACCATACAATGACCATACAAGAAGCAGAGTAGCATTGATTAGGTTAATTAATGGAAAAGTCTTTAATATTAGGTTGTTTATAAAAAGGGGAACCTGAGTGGGCAGAACCTGTGTGGGCAAGGTGAGACCAGCCAGGGAAATGACCCCAAGACCTTCTGGCTGTGTGGTGACAGCGTTGTCTTCCGTATTGAACAGTCTTTGTTAACATTTTTGACAAAGGCTCATGTAACTATTCTTTCCTCACAGATCCGCCTTAGCTTCTTCTCTTTGAGCACCATCTTGCCACCACTTTAGCACCCACCTCTCCCAAACAGGGGACACTTGCTAGTCCAGTACAGGGCAAAAGGAATGCGGGAGCCTTTCCAGCGATCTGTGGGCTCTGTTGACAGACCTGCAGCAGCCTGGTGCTTGTGCTGTGCTGCCTCTGACACAAGTTTGTGCATGTCTGAGAGTCTCCTGGAGTGCAGCAGCGATCTGACCTTGTTTTAACATTGTGTCAATGTCAGATAACCAGGACAGATGTGGTCGTCTCCAACAAGCACAGTCTTTGGTGTTAAACTTCATTATGAGGTCAGCACGCCAGCCATTATATGTCAGTGGAGTTTTGTTAAGAGAAATCTTTCTTTCTGGGCATAAGTGTGCAGCTCTTCAGTCTGCGCACGGTTGTACGCCTGAACCGAACAGCGATCTTTAAGTGTCAGTGCTGAATATATTCAGAACACTAAAAAAAAGGTTGTGATAACATTCACAAATTCGCGAATTAAGTAATTTACTATGTTTGTCTTTAATCATAAAAAGCTCATGTTGTAAAAAAACAAAGTGTTGCGGCGCGGCAGTGACAGCCAGGCTTGCTGCAGATTAATCACCACTGTTGCATTCTTCCCTCTCTCCCATCTCGTCCTCCTCTGTCCTCACTTCAGCACTCCTCCGCTTCTTTCCCCGCCTCACTCCTCATCTTCTAAGACCGTAATCACAAGGATTACTCTTCACTGTCGCTCTTTAGTGCCAGCATGTGTGTGTGTGTGTGTGTGCGCGAGCATGCACATGTGTTTTTGGAACCATGCATCGTACACATGTGTGTTTAACTCTTTTTCATTGTCATGTCTATTCTCTGCTAAAGTCTGCCTGCCTGCACATTGAGGGTGCCCCCCCATTGTGAGCACGTGTGGGCTGAATCATGATCCATATAGACTGGCATCATTAAAGTCTTCATGTATACACACAGATACACACAAACCCTCACATTGTTTAACAGGCTTGCGTTCTAACTACCATGATGTTCTGATCTGGTTGCCTCCACCCTGTTGCCTTTATTTCCTCTTAAATCAGGATAATGGAGCAAGAAAATGCACGTTGTACAGCAGTGTTAACGATTATGTTTGGTTGTGAAGAACAGTTGGATCTAGATTTTGCAGAATTGGCAGCCTGAATTTAACCTCTTCCAGGCAGATAGGCTCAGGTGGTCTTCTGAGTGGACTCATGTCTGTCTCAAGCTCATCAGGGTTAACCTGAATGTTCTCCGGGAGCCGCTGCAGGATAATAATAACTGATGTCTAGAGAGAGCAAACTCATTATCGCTCTCTTTTTTTTCCCATCTGATTTTATGTCTCCGGCTTTCAGATCACCAGAAGCTGGAACGAGAGGCTCGGATTTGTCGCCTGTTGAAACACCCCAACATTGGTGAGGACTCCTCTGTTTTGGATCCAGTAGTTGGCAGATAGAATACCTGATTAATCTGGTAAAACATAACAGAAGAGCTCTGCTAAATGGATGTATTGGTCTTTTATATTCTGTTTTCAAGTAAAAATAAAAATCATAATGGAAAGAACTATCTAAAGAATGAAATTCAGTAAGTGTTTTTCCTCTTCCAGTGCGTCTCCATGACAGTATATCGGAGGAGGGTTTCCACTACCTCCTGTTCGACTTGTAAGCCCCCCTTCGCTTCTTCCCTACTTTTGCATACATACGCAATTACATAACTCTTGTAACCTCCTCCTGTAATACCCCCCAACCAATACCACCCACGCCTCCACATCCTTCTGTTGGCAGCTGCTTCTAGTTCCCCTGGTAACAGTGAGGGAAGGGGGAGGCTGGGGTAAGTGGGGTGCTGTAGAAAACAAGTACTGAGATATCCGTTTGTGTGTGTGTGTATGTGTGTGTGTACAGGGTGACTGGAGGTGAACTGTTTGAGGACATTGTAGCCAGGGAGTACTACAGCGAGGCCGATGCCAGGTAGGTGCCCCGCTCCTCCCCCACCTCTTCTTTTACTTTTCCCAAAGATCTCTCTCCTTTTTTCTTCCCTCTGCTTTGTTTTCTCCATCTCATCTCCTCTGGCCAATCCATCCATTTTGAAAACGGTCCCTTTCTCCTTTTATTTCCTCGTTGGACCTCTTGGGGAGGTTCTTATTGCTTAGATCAAACACACAGTCCCTCACCTGAGTTGGGGAGCCTGTCAGAACGACTGGCTCTGCCCACCTGTTGTGTTTGTAGGCGTTCTAATCCTTTTAATCTCTGGCCTCATCTCCATTAGCCACCTCGTTTTATCTCTTCCTCCCACCGCTCGTTGACTCACCGACGCGCGTAAAGCGCTGGAAGAGGAAACGTACTTGTTGGGGGCGGACAGACAGTGGGATGAAAGAAGTGTGAGAGACATTTGACTGTTGAGGATGGCAGTTGTGACGTGGGTGTTGATCCATTAAGAAACATTAAAAATGAAACGCAGCAGTGTGAGATTCAGTCAGGAGTGTCCTAGTCAACAGAGAAAGCTCGTTACACCCAATTATATGACAGGGCTGAGTTTCACCAAGAGCGTTCCTAACACTACCGTTTGCTTTGTAAAGGTGTGTTTTACAAAGTGCCAAAAATACACAATCTTCTAGAAAAGTGAGGACATTTTTGAGAAGTAAGGATGATTTTTGAGGACTCAAAGGGCTGTTTAAGGGTTAATTTGGTTTTGAAATTGAGGTTAGGGTTAGTTAGGGAAGTCAGGGTTTGGGTTAGGCCAATATTTATGGTGGTTATGGTTACGGTAAGGAGGTGGAAATGCAAGTCTTCATAAAGATACAACAACAAGGTGTGTGTGTGTGTGTGTGTGTGTGTATGTACGACCGTGTATAAAGCCTCAAACTTAATTTCCTACTCATATTGAAACCCCTGCAGTACATCACCCACATCCACTTACATCCTTGCAAACACAGACAAGAACCTACAATTATGCTTTCATTATTCCTAAAAAATGGAAGGGGAAAAACTCTTTGTACTGAATTTCACTCCTGCCGTCCTCTGTCCGTTGTCCTACCTTCCTTGGAGACCTGCCAAAAGTGGGACTTTAAATAGTTAGGATAATTAGTCTCCCCCCTCCCTCTCTCTCTCTCTCTCTCTCTCTCTCTCTCTTTTCTGCAACGTCTGGATTCATGTAGGTAAATAAATGTGTTGCTTAACCCATCTAGTTTAAACTAACCACCAGCACTATTCGCAAGAACAAGTTCTTTCTTAAATTAAAGACGATAATTAGCACACGGAGCCCCTAATGAAACTGCAGGCAGCAGACCTGCATTCGCCTAAATGCGGGCCAGCCTGAGGTATATTTGCAACGTAAAGTGAGTGATTCCAACCCCCAGATAATGCAGATCAGCTAAATAAAGCAGGACCAGGGATGGAACCAGTAGGCATGTGGTTATTTGTAGTCACCCACCCCACACATGCTTTTAGTTGTTGCCCATTTCTGTTGCCACGGATGATTCACAGGGATGTCATTATTATGTAAATCTTTTTTTTTTTTTTTTAGATTTGATGTTTTAGTCTCTTTTTTTTACCTCTCCTTCTATAGCAAATGGGATTTATGTATAATTTGTGAGCCCACATTGTGAATTATGGAGAACAAGACCTTTGAAATATAAATGGGATAAGATAAGTTGTAATGTTGAGGGAAACGTCAAGTTTGGACCCACTCCACTTTTTTTTTTAAATTGACGCAGGTCACAAGTAATTCAGGCTGAAGTCAGGTTGTTGTCACTGGAGAAGGCTGTAACCAGATCAGCTGTCCACGGCACCCTCACACGTGGTGTTTAAATCATGTTCGTATCCACGGCGTCCATACATGTTCAGCCTCCTTTCCTATATCCGTTGGCCGTCAACAGATTATAAAGCGTTTCCAGTCGACTGATTTTTATAAAAGTTTTATTTAACTGGGATGCATCCCATTAAAGTTGCATAACTGTTTTTTCAAATGGATCTTGGAACCATACGCCCTCACTGACACGAGCAAACACAACATATATGTCACAATATGCCTCTTCAGAGTGGGAGCCAGAGTAAAGCCAGACAGACCAGAGCAACAGAAGGACGCTGCACGGTCGGGCCTCAGCCAGAACCTGAACCCTGAACCTTCTTCCAGTGGCGCAACAGTTGTGACCACTGGTCCATTTCAGTCTTCAGACAACGGCCTCAGGTTATCTGAGACGACCGTAGGTCAGCCCGTGGCCCTAAAAGATCGCATTCATATCAGGAGCTTCAACGTTTAATTGCACTGATTTAATTTGTTTTCTTGGCAAAAGAATGAATGATGCTAGATGATTTTTTTAATCTGTTTCCACGCATTTGTTTGTTAGCTGACGTGTTAGGAAGATAAGGAGGGAATTTTCCTTTTTGGTGAACTAACTTTTAATGTTCCACCTGAATTTACCTTTTTACTTGTATTACAAATATCTTTTTCGTGCGTGCGTGCATGTGTGTGTGTGTTTTGAGCAGCCATGCACATTTATATCTTCTCTCTCCATCCTCAGTAGACAACGTGTGGGTGTGGATCCTGCAGGCTGCCTGTCTCTTTATAACTGCTATTATTCACATATTCTGCATATTTTGAGTTCTCACTGCAGCCAGGCTGCTTGTGCACATTTAAAGAAGTGCTCCATGAAGTGCGTCCAGGTCCGTCCATGTATCACACAGGTATTACCTGCTTTTAGCGACGTGAAGTAGCCCGTCAACAGTCTTCTCCCATTCAGTTTCATCTATTATATGTTCTGTTTCATGGGTTATTATCCATCGTTTTCTCCATTCTGCCATCTTCATCACGTTCTGTCACTCCAGTCTTCCTACTCTCCTGTTTGCTCTTATTGCTATTCTGTCTGGCAGGTTGTTGTTGTTGTTGTTGCTGTTCTTGTTCTTACTCATCTTGTTTAAAAAAAATGAATCTTTGAATTTTTTGTCTCCTTCACCTGCACCCACCAGCCCATCGCCCCTCCATGTAAAAATCTTTTTCCACACTCCATTTTTCTCATCTTTTCTGCTTTCCTCTACTCTGCCACTGGACCCTCCTGAATTTTCCGCTTCATGCTGACCCCGCATGCACGTCACGTGACCTCTCCCATGTTTTCTTTGCCCCACTTTTATCCCTCTGTGCTCACCATCCATTGTGTCCTTCTCTCTCACCCCCCACCGACTGTCCCTCCTCTCTATTTTGTCTTCACAGTCACTGTATCCATCAGATTCTAGAAAGTGTTCATCACATTCACCAACATGACATAGTTCACAGAGACCTGAAGGTTAGTATATGTAGAGGAGCATCTGCATCCAACCCCCCCAACCCCCACCCTCTTAACCTTTGCTTGCTGCCTTTTACGCTTTCTGTTCTGTTCCCTCTGTATCCATCCTTCTGCCACCCTGCCTTGTCTATAGGTGCCGGTCTTGTGTCCGCCCGTCTGACTCGTTCCTGTCCGGTCTTGGTGTATTTATTTTACTCTATCCTTTTGTCTGACCACAAAGGACCACATAAGGAATGCTGCTGCTGCATCAGTGAGCCAGCTTTCCACATGCATACAGACATACAAGCACCAGCCCTGCAGCTGAGATAAATATCATGGCTTCAGCGTGTCCGCCTGATGTTTTTTTTTTTTTTTTTTTTGAAGTTATCACATTTTTCCCTCCCTCCTCATGTTTATTTTCAGTTTTTCAGTTTCAGAAAAACAGAAACTGTTTTTTCTGTTCAGTTATTTTATTATATTTATAGTGATGGCTGTAACAAGCAATTCTATCCAACTTTGGCATTGCTTAATCAAACATACATCAAACAAACATTACCAGATGTACACTTACACTATAATACTAAAAGCAGAGCTGTGTTAAATCTTTCATCATCAAAAACAGCCTGCAAATCTGTAAAGCAAATAATTTCCAAACCTGTAGGTTGAGATGAAACCCTGTACTGACAGAATGTCTGTCTACATGTGAATTTAGGAGGAGTTGTTTCCATTTCGCCTTAAGTGTTTTTCTTTCTTTTTCTGCAAAGTGAATCTTATCTTTGATTATTATATTACAAAATGTCAGGAAGGAGCCATGTATTTGCCGTTCCTGCTAGTATTATTACCTGATATATGATCCAGCCCGTTCATATCGCACTAATATCATTTCATTTTTAATGTGTGGTTAATATATAGAAATACAGAAGCACAGCTGCTTTGTGACCAGGAGATGTTTTATTCATAAATCTAAACAATATCACAAAGCCAGTTTCACGCTGCTCACCAAGCTCACTTAGGGTTTATAAAATTTCACATTGTTGGTGCACAGGAAGTAAAGATGCACAGTCAACACATCATTGTGTGTGCGTGCGTGTGTGTGTATGCGCGTACGAGCAAACGTGTGTGTTTGTGCAGATTAATACCAGCTCACAATTACCGCTCTACAGAAAAAAGAAACCAGCCTGAACCTACACTTGTGTGTATTTATCTGTGTCAATCCCACACACACACACACACACACTCCAGTAGCCCAGCTTTTATAATAACAGTCCTTAGAAGACAGCTACACTGGTCAGAATCATGGCATTGACCCAGAGACATCTTTATTAATTCTACCATGACTCACTCCTTCCCTTACCTCATCCGGAGCCCGGCCACTTACTGTACGTGCTCTCTCTGAGGATCAGAGTCCTCTCAATCCATTCTCTACTCTTGAATCCCCTCCCACTCCTATTCCTTCTCCACAACCCCCAGCTTTTGCACGGGATTGAGGCGCTGCTCAAACTAACATAGCCCCCCTCCCCCTCCCCTTGGTGTTTGCATGCAGTCATTGCATCCAGCAGATCCTGGAGGCGGTGCTTCACTGCCATCAAATGGGCGTGGTGCACCGAGACCTAAAGGTGAGTACTGGGGATCGCCTCAGCGGCCTGTGGAACTATGTGTTTGTGTAAGAGGGCTTGAGGTGTTGGCTCTGTAATCAGAATACATTTCATATATAAATATACCATCATCTGTCATGGCAACAGGCGAACTAAGACATTTTCACTGAACGGCCACACGCACTGGCCCGGGAGACCAATAAATCTGACTTCAGCTCAGAGATAGATGTTGGCTATTGATTAGGAGACCCCCTGCATGGTCTTTGTTACATTTATAGATCATTTAATGGGCCTCAGTGTGCCGAATATGTCAGCTGCATTCAGCTGCCCTGTGTTTTTTCGATTTTTAAAAAAAATTGATTATCTGACTGGCAGCGCAGTCCTTCTACAGTGTTGAGAACCAGCAGTTTCAACTGAACTGCTGTATTGTCAGTCAGTATTTTATATTCAATATTTATTATACGTATAAAGTGAAGCAGCACTTCAGATTTTGTGGTTCACGAGCTCATTCATTTCCAGCCCTCCTGCTGTTGTGTCCTGTGCATGTATTTATAAGCGCATGCTTGAATGTTGCATCGCCATGTGCACGGTGCGCCGTGTCGAGCGGACCTCTCCTGTTCAAATGTCAGTGCCAGCGTTCCAGCGAAGCTGCGTTGTGTACATTGGGACCGGTGTGGCCATTGCTTTATTTAGCTGATGCACCGATCTGCTTTCACGGCCAAGCGCCAGAGAGCGTTTCACCCAGTAGGTCATAGTGTGATGACTGAGGACAGACTGGCGGGACAAGATCCCTTAAATTAGCAATTAGGTTATAGCAAATGAGGTGTTGACACCCCAAGCATGTTTTTAAGTGTTTACCAATCACAAATAGGTTATTTATTTATTAGTTTTTTTATCCTTGCAGTCATTAAAAGTGACAGGAATCATTTTCAATAAAGCATTGTAAAATATCTTAAAAAAATAAAAACAAAGCTCCCACAAAGCCTTTGTTATGAGCCCACCTGGTGTGTGTACACACCAATGCCCTAAATGAAGAGCAGCTACGAAACCAGCAAGTAATACTTGCAATTTAACACGGCTATCATATTACATCAGACTTGTTTGCCATGAGCTTCTATTTCCTGCTAAACACACTGATCTCAGCTGTTGCTGTTGGGGAGCCTCTGGGCTTGGCAGCAGACACACACCAGGTGTCTGCAGGTTACTGGAAAATGACACAATATTCTAAGAATATAATAACATTAAGTATGTTAACAGCTTTGGGGTTAATATTTTTACCCTCTTCATGCACAAGAGAGGTCGGCAAGTGAAGCATTGAACGTAATTTACTCAATAATATAAAGAAAACCTGTTTAATATTTCATATTTGTTTTAATCAAGAGTTAGTAGAGGGAGATCCAGCAACTTCTCTGTGGAGGTTCTGCACATTTCTGCCATTTTCCCTGAAGGAATTCATTAGAAATGCCACAGATCTTCCAGATCCTCCATGGACAGAGGCATAAAGGGGAAGAGATAAACACAGGAACATTATTTTTATTTCAACACCCACCTGCTGTATGTTTGTTTGTGAGAGAGACAGGAAAGGAGGGCTCCTGTTACCACCATTCTCGTTGTTGCGTCTTGAATTTGCAGCCTGGATCTTTTGCGTTTCTTAACCTTTTTAGATGAGAGCAGCGTTTCCACCCACGTCTGCTCTCAGGGATTGTCTTAGCGCTGCAGCGAAGCCAAGTTCTGACTCCCTCATTTACAAGAGTAAATCCATACCGCACAATAAAGCATACAGATATACCTTGCATACAGCGCAAGCTGGAAGGATTTTTAAGCACACTTTTCGGCGTAGTATTCCAGAGCTTCTAAGCAGTTATTTTAACTGTTAAGTCAATACGTGAACTGATCTGTGTGAGATTTCACGCTACCAAGGCTTCAGTATCTTATTTCCAAACCTATGGGTTTAAGGGTGTATGAGGATCAATAACTGGGAAAAAAAATGTTAAATGTTCAGCTCTGATATTTCCGAACGTCATGCTTGATGCCATTATTGAAGCTGTTGAAGTACGATAAAGGTGTACAGGGACAGAATGAGGAGGAGTGGGGGCCAGTCCCATTATTAGAAGTATTTTCTGACAATGAATAATGAGGCTGAGTGTCTTATCTGGGCCACAGAGATGGAGTGTACAGGCCTCACCAAACCTCTGGAGACTTCGACAAAAAAGCACCGCACTTAATGGAGTGACGTCCATATGTGTTGTACGCTTTTGTGTATGTACGTATCCTGCATCAGGGTCTGTATGCATGTGATCCTGTCTGCCCAACACTTATCCCGCTATAGTCTCGTAGGTATTTTTGTCTTTTTCATGAGCTGTTGGTGATGTTATGTCTCTCCTTCTACACTGTAGCCTGAAAACTTACTCCTTGCAAGCAAATGTAAGAACGCTGCAGTGAAGCTGGCCGACTTTGGCTTGGCCATTGAGGTTCAGGGGGATCAACAGGCCTGGTTTGGTATGTACAGCGGACACAAACATTCAGCACGCCTACATTTTACATCTACTCTCCATGTTTTACCTTTTTTATAAAGATGTAAATTAGGCCTCTGTTAAAATATTGGCATGTGTAGCTTCCCTATCACAGAAGAAGCCTCAAAAGAAGGGATAAAATGTTAAAAATTTCTTCTTTTAATTGTAGAATTACCTCAGATATATGAACCTGTCATTTTTCTAATCTTGTAGCTACAAGAAACAATTATTCCAGTGTTTTACATTTACCTTTAAACAGAAAACACTGCTTTCTACCCTCCCATCAAGTAATACGTCCTCCTAAAAAATGAATGCATGGAGGTGAAGTGGAATATATGACTGAGAGTGAGTGGCGCAGATGTGTCAGTCTGATATCAGCCCTGCACTGATCTTCTGTCAGTCTGCTGCACACGTTCATCACTATCAGCACTGACCTTCAAACCTGATAACTGTCATTAAAATGTCTGAGCTGGATTTGTCTCATATTATCATACTTCCTGTACAAGCACAGACACAATATATCACCTGAAGTTTGTCAATCAGTGTGTGCGACTGTGTGTGTCTGTGTGTTTATCTGCAGGATTTGCTGGTACACCAGGATATCTGTCCCCCGAGGTACTAAGGAAGGAGGCATATGGTAAACCTGTGGACATCTGGGCCTGTGGTGAGTTGTACACCACATGTACATATGTAACACACACACACATACACACACACACACACACACACACACACACACACTTTCCATACTTTTGCCCTTCCTAGCCCTATTTAATGTATGCATAACCCAGACATACATCGCGGTGGTAGGACCCCACAATGTTCTGACCTCACTTATGTGGAGCAAACAGACCAGTGCAGAAGTGTGTTTTCTGTTCCTGTGTGTGTGTGTCAGGGGTGATTCTCTACATCCTGCTGGTGGGTTACCCTCCTTTCTGGGACGAGGACCAGCACAAACTGTACCAGCAGATCAAGGCTGGAGCTTATGACGTGAGCCGTCTCTTTTTTCTCAACACATCCCTCCTTCTCTTGTCTCCAAGGGTTTCTCCATTTATATTTCAGGATGTTAAAATGCCCTGGCAAAATAAATAGGGACAGAGAGACGCAGACGTGACATTTAAGGCTAAATATCACAGGGTTCAGTGGGTTTACAGTCTCTGATCAAAGTGCATAGGTTCTGTTCTAAGTGATCAGGCCCAAATCCCCCTGGGTTATATTATTAATGTGGTGGGGTGCCCTTGTTTTGTTGCTCCAGTTCCCTTCCCCTGAGTGGGACACCGTCACCCCAGAGGCCAAAAACCTGATCAACCAGATGCTGACCATCAACCCAGCCAAGAGGATCACAGCTCAGGAGGCCCTGAAGCACCCATGGGTCTGCGTAAGTGTCCCACCTGCTGAAGACATGCACCCAACAGTTGTTCCGTGCATCTTTTATGTCTGCTCCAACCTTCCTTCTTCCTCGTCTCTCCGTCATGCAGCAACGGTCCACAGTGGCGTCCATGATGCACAGACAGGAGACTGTGGAGTGTCTGAAGAAATTCAACGCCAGGAGGAAACTCAAGGTTTGTTTACATGCTCAATCTGGTCCTCGCATGCTGTGAATTTGGCATTAAAAAAAAAGTTATCGTGTCATTTTAGAAGGGGATATATATTTGAAAACTGATATTGAATACCTAATTAAGTGCTTAACAGTACCAATACACTGCCAATTATTGTGAAACTGTGAGAAAACTGTTTGTACTCACTATACTGATTTCTTTTCCTTTTAGGGGGCAATTCTGACAACTATGTTGGTTTCTCGAAACTTCTCTGGTAAGTGCTGTTAGGGCATCAGAGTCAGTTTGTTTGCACTGGCAGCTGTAATTATTAATTTAAAAGACACGTACGTATGTAGGTTAACCGTTATCATGTTCATCATTTCCTTTATTCATTATTAAAGCTAATATTATTTCCTTTCTAACTGCCATAATGGAACCATGTAACGACATCTTGGTTTCATTTATATTAGCATTCATGCTAGTGGCAACATTTCAGCAAAGAGGTATATCTAGCTGTTAATTTTTGTTCCTACTTACAAAAGTGCTTCTCTTATGTTGTTTGCACTGAGAAGACAGTCAGTAAATCATACACTAACGCATTCCATCTCTTCCCGTGTGATCGCTGCCCAGAAACTGAACATGTGAGGCCACCTGAACTGAAAGAAGTTTTCTCTAGAATCTACTCTACAGCGTGGATGTGATTGATTCTGTACCTGTCTTGTGCATTTGTTTATGAATCACTTAAATTGATTAAGAGACTTTTAACTGGACCACTGCACACGCAGTTAACAACTAAGATTTACGCACGTTGACAGTGTAACAAAAATAGACACAGTATAAAATACAGTGTTGTTCTGGTGAGGTAGAAGGATAGCAAAGCATCTTTTATTATGTGTTTCACTGAAGTCTGTGTGTGTGTGTGTGTGTGTGTGTGTGTGTGTGTGTGTGTGTGTGCAAGCATGCTGCATTAGTAATATGACAATAGTGATTACTCACAAAGCTTTTCTGACCACATGCACACATGGCTGATCTTCATCGCTGCCCTTAAACAGACGAGCTCATCCTTCCTGAGCCATATGCAGGATGAGAAGCACCTAGGATAAAAAAGAAAGAGACTGACAGATGAGATCATTCGCTTTAACAGCAGTTTTGTTCCAGGAAATTGCCGTCAGTTGATGAAGCCTAAGAGTGACAACAGTCGAGAGTATGAGAGTTCACTCTCCCACTCGAATTAAATGAGTAAAGTCATTAGTCATCACCAGCTGTTTCTGCCCATCTAACAGTTCTACCATGTCATGATGCCAATCATCTAACTAACAATAATCCTCTTTTCAGGGACATTTAACAGCCAGAAGGTCGAGTTTTGTGACTCTTGCTGCTCCAAGCGGAGGATGTGACAGAATTATGTTTTAGTGTGATTACTGATGGGAATGAACTGATGAAATAATCTTTATTTATTTTTTTCTTATGGAAGTGAAAATCCAGATGCATCAGTTTCCCCATTTGGAGTAACTGATTCCAGTTTCTTTGTTTCTGACCAAATCTTGGGGCTCTAGTTGGAGGCCTGTGTTTATGAATGAACCTAATTTCCCCAAACTAATGCGCCCTGTTTATCTCTGCCCCACCCACCCATGCCCACCCTCCTCCTACTGTGTCTGACTCACTCCTTTCTTGCACATTCTTTTCTTTTGCCCCCTTTTCTAAATGCTATTCCTTCTATCCATCTTTACCCCCTCCTCCCTGTCCCCCCCCCCGTAAACCTGCTCTTTCCTCTTGTCTGGTTGGGTACTGGACTTTTAACAGTGGGCAGCAAGCAGACCACCTCTCCAGCCTCTGTCACCGCGGCCGCAGCAGCTGTGGCTGCGGCCACCGGCGCCACCGCAGGGCTGGTGGAACAAGGTAGCACGGTGGCCTCACCTGGGGGGGCTCCTCTCTGTACTCCCTCTCCCACTCTGTCCCTGTCTTCTGTTCTCTCTCGGTCTTCTCTCCCTCCTCCAGCATGGCAGCTAAAAGCTTGATGGCTGATCATGTGACAGAGTGAATCTGACCTGGATCAACTCACCTCTCATCTCAAAATATTCATCTCTGAATGTGGCCACAGCACGATCCTGAAATCTCTTATCTCATTTTATTGCCTCTTTTACATTGTCTTTCTCCAGCAACACAAAAATCATTTCTCCCGTTGACTTCTCCCTCGACATCAATCTCTACCTCACCAGCATCAACCCTCTCTCCCCTCGCTTGTTCTTCCCTCTCTCCTCTTTTCTCTGTTTGACAATGACACTGGAAGGTTTGCCCCTGTCACTTTAAGGAGGGAACTGCCCAAAAGCTGATGCCGAATGCTGCATGGGGCGCTCTAGTGGTGCATGCGCTGAAACAGGATGTGGGATAAGGGTGCATGATGGAGACCCTGGAGGATGCAAGGCTGGGCTGGTCCTTGTGACACCAAGTGCAGCTAAAGCTGTTGCTTTGCACTTTCCCGAAGTTGCTCTTGTTTCCATGTCTGTAGCATCACACACTGTGTTAACGTGGAACAAACACAACAACCGTTTCTGGGGGGAAACTGGAATGGCTGGGAAGAAATGTCTGCAAGTGCAGGCGATGAAAAAAGTTAGGCCTTCATTTCCTTGACAAATCTGAGGCTGATGTTTCCCTGCAGCCTCCTCTTGAGGGACAGAACCATCGTCAGTTTGTTGTGGTGGTTTGAGAGCTCACATGTGAGGTAGATTCCGTTGATCTTCGGCATCAGGAGGTATGCAGAAGCGAACTGCTTGTGTAAGGAGAAAAGAGTCATGTGAGGGTTGAGCATGAGCTTCAGAGACAGAAGCAGTGCCTGTGTCCTTGTTTCTGTAGACCACAGGGACTCTCCAGTCCTCTCTGTGCCCCTCTGCTAAGCTCCAGTTAAATATTAATAGCGGGCTGTCTCCTCCTGTCAGCCTCAGTCCGCTTCACCGCTTTACTGGATGCATCGATTTTACATATTCACACACACACAGATGCCACCGCCGTCTCCTCCATCCCGCCTTGTCTCGGGCTGAAGAAGAGCAGCTGTTTTCTGGTCTTCAGAAACTTTGCATGGGTTCCCCCAGCTCCAGCTCAGTGTTTTTGCTTTGTTTCTGCGACATGCCCATCCCCGCTTTGCCTCTGTTCTTGGTACATCTCCTGTGTTTGTAAGCTGTGTTTTATCGCCATACTTTTGTTTTAATCTCTCCCTCCTCTCTTTTTGTGCATCATGTGTAATATTTGCCAAGGTAAGGAGCACCCCTTGCGCCCCCCACCTTCAGTTTGATGTCACAGGTTTTGCCATTCTTACTCTCCTCACACTTCCGGTCTGCTTTTACTCAAACCTTCTCCTCTTCTACTAAGCCATCAGAGAACACAAGAGAGTGAACTCAACAATATTCTGACCTCATTTCCTCTCTTTAGTAAGAACCAGCCTTTGGAAGCCTTTGGAAGAAGAACAGTGTAACAATAGAGCACTCACATTCACGTCGGTCTCCTGATTGCAGAGTGTCTTTATTGCCTCTTTTTTGTCTGCTGAAAATGGAAACATCTGTTAAAATATGCCAACTATGTCACGAGTACTCTGCAAATTCTAAAAGCTTTGTCACACAGTGCTGACAGCACGGCACAAATGTAGCAGACGTCACTATTTTAGTTTTAAATTAAAACGATAATTGCCAAGCAAAATGGGCAAGTTCCCCCCTGAATCAAACCGCCATCGCAGCATCTTTTGGCAAGTGCGAGTTTCTTTCGGTGAAGTCTGCAGCCTGTCTGCCCGGCATCACCGTCTCCAACAGCTGTACAGCTGTCCTTTTCAAGTCCACATTTGAGGCTTTTTTTTTTTTAGAGGCCAGAGCTGAGGAAGCTCACCACACTAAATTCTTAGAAACTAGGTGCTGTGTTTTTTTGTATTGTTGCTAGGCAACTGGTATTCTTTTAATATACACCATATGTGTATCATCAAAGCATTTTTTTCTACATATATTAACGTTCATATTCAAGCCTCTGGAGCCATGAGATGTCTGTTGTGACCTTGTTTCCTACCTATAGTATTTAACATTTCTTCATAATTAAAGACAATAGGTCAGCCTTAAAAGCCACATTCTCAGCAACGCACAGCACTTGTGACCATGATGAGGGTCTTGTTTCAGACCCCCCGGTTGAATGTGTGTGTGTGTGTATGTGTGTGTGTGAGAGATACGGTTGGACCTAGCCGTGACAGTGCAGTTAAAGTGAATGCCCTGCAGACCATCATCTGTTGTCTGCACAGTTTTCACTATTCTGAGGAATTATGGGTATTATCTCCTCTGTCTTCACTTTTATTTCTCTTCTACCCTCCCCAGTTTCTACTCCCTTCTTAGACCTCATTAGAAAGCAGATTGAAAACTAATCTTCCTTAAGGCCCCAATAGAATTCTTCAGGCACTGATTATAGGTGGTACATTTTTATTTCTCTGACAACAGGATGTTAGTATTGTTTGAAAAGCTCTGTGTTCCGATCTTAAATCAGTGAAACTGGATAGGCAGTTTGCTGAAAACGGAAGATTTGCTCCCTCTGGCCTCCCAGATGTGTCATCGGTGGAATTGGTGAAATCACAAGTGAAGTAGAGAAGTGACCTTAGCCATGTAAGCCCTTCAGGAAGAGTCTGTTATTTAGCTGCAGCAGTCACAATGTTGCTCCTGGTTATCTTGAATTGCTTTAGTTGCTGATGTTGTGCTACTTTGCTAACCTTTCTCCTCATAAATGTTGAATTAATTTGAAAAAAGTTTGCTGACAGTGTAAGATGTCGCTTTGACTCTGCGTTTCTGCTGTTCTCCAGGTCTGACATGGTTTTGTTTCTCATTACAGCAGCTAAGACCCTGCTGAACAAAAAGGCTGATGTTAAGGTAAGGACCCTCACATCTCTTCTGCCTTCTCCTCCGTTCACTCAACTTGATACTCCCTGGCATGATTTTCCAGACAGAAACATGAACTCTTGCTCTTTCTAATGGCTTTCCTCTGCACTCGCTGCTCCGCCCTTTAGTTTTTTTCATCTTGTGTCCTCTGTGATACTGAATATTATCATGTAAGAGTTGCCCTCTTTCTCTGTGTCTGTAGAAATGTGCGTGTTGCGATGTGCTTTTGAGCACACATCCATGTTTGCTTGTGTGTCACCTGTCTGATCTCCAGCCTTTCAGAAGCTTCCTCCATTTTAAACTTGCCACCGTTTAACTTGCTGCCACCCTCCACTTTTATTAAATGCACCCATCTGTCAGCCCTCTTTCTTCAATTTTTCAAATCTTCCTTTGCCTCTTATCTCTCAGTTTCTGAATCTTCCTCCTCTTTCAGTTCTTCCTTTTCCTGCTCACCCCATCTGGTCTTTAACCACCCACCCCATGCTTATTTATCCTTTAATGAACATCTCTCACCATCCCACGCTGCAGTAGCACATCCCACAGAGCCATGAACGTGTCTGCGGTGTCATGTATGGTTTTGTGTGTGTGTGTGTGTGTGTGTGTGTGTTAGATGAAGTTTTGTGCGCACGCGCGCACACGCGGATGGATGTACATGTGTGAATGCAACTGTGTGAATACGTCACATTTGTGTGTCAGTTGTTAGCAACAGTCTCAAAAAGTGTTAGCAAGTGTGAGTGTGAGCGCATTTCTACATTTAGCATGCATATGTGTGGGTGTTCAGATGCGTGGCATGTGCATGTGCAGTTGTGCACGCATGTTCGTGCCCTCACCACCCCACGGCACTCCTCTTTCTCTCTGCTCATTCGGTTCAGGAGGGAATGTGACTCCAGTTCCAGGAATAGCTGCCAGTCTGGACCCTGGAAACTCAGGCGACAGAAATAGGCACTGACTTGCACTGCAGCGCACTCATTGCCTAGCAACAGGCTCCTCACACACTTTCCCCAAACCATTTTCTAAAGGCGTCTTTTTTGATCTCTGCCGCTCCCGCTCTCCTCTTTCTGTTTTTTTTCCTCAGTTTCTTCCCTCCACATGCACATTTTGTCATCTTCCTCAGTCTAAAACTTCTGAAAGGTGAAGGCACCTAGCATATTTTCCTCTGCCGAACCTGTTGTGCTCAACCATGCAGTCTTTGTCTCCTTGGCATAACTACACACCACGCTGAATTCTGACACACTGACAATTTTAACAGTTCAGCCCCTCTTTAAATATGAATTAACGAACACACTCTAAATCATCTCAAAGTTTTAGTAGAAGGCTTTAGCATTCACTTGCTGTTCTTTTCCACCTTGCTCTCTTTTCATCCAAATGTTGTGCTGACAGAAGGCTGCATTTTGCCATCTGCACAATGCTTCTGTGATCTTCTTCCCTTTCTTTTGTGCTCTTCCAGATGACTTCCTCCCAAACTACTTCTTTTTTTTAATTATACACACACGTTTCCTCCCTCTTTGCTGCCGTCAAAGAGGGCAGGCTTTTCATTAGATGACTACTTTGTACCAGCACATTTACATTTTATCATTGTTACTTTATCTTTCCCTTCCTTTCTTCTACCACCCGTCCATGTGTCTGTTCATCAATAAATTCATCCATCCAATCCCTGAGGACAGAAACGAAAGTCCAGCTCTACTGTCCAGTATATGGTGAGCATGCTACGATTGTATTTGTCCAGCCTTTTTTATGCTTTCCCCCCACATTTTATCTCTTTTCCCTCTGTTTTCTACCTTTACTTCATGCAGTTATATATGGCAGAGTGATGCCATGCTGCTGTCTGACAGCACTCAGGTGCTAAATGTCACATTTGAAATGCTAGCAGCAGCAATAGAATTACAGTTTTAAAACCGCAGAGGCCCATCTGCGGGTTAAGTCGGCGACAAAATTAACTCCGACGTTATTCTGAAAACATAATAGGACCAGGATGTTTTAGTTCCATCAGCTTTTCTCCAGGGAAACTGCTCCAGATCTATCAGACACACACTTTTAGAAACAGAGGCGGCGCTTTTGGTTTGGATGCAAAACCCATCCAAAAAGAAAGAAGAAAGTATCTAAAGAAGTAAGCATCTAACTTTTTGAAAATAATAATAAGAATCTCATGGTTATTCTACACACCGATCATTCCTCCTGTCTTTTCTTCCATCCTCTACTTTCCGGTCTGGAAACTGTGAACGCCCTGACCCACCTTCTCTGTTGGTGTTCTTGGAAACTGGGTTGCGTTTGGAGTTTTTTTTTTTTTTTTTTTTTTTTTTTTTTGTCCGCACTCACCTGTACCTCTTTTGCAGTAGTTTTTCCTTAAACATTTGAAGTGATTTTTGATTTTATCACCACTTTGGCCATTTTTCTCACTTGACTTGACCTCCTAATGCGGACATTAAACCCTTGAGGTAATTTATCAGGGAAGCTTTGAGAAGGACATCTCACTCTGTTGGAATTACATTTCCTGTTGCTGAAGAGAGGAAGAATGTTGACAGCAGCTTTGGGTGGTTCATTGCATACATATGTGTGTCTACTTGGGCCTGATGCAGTTTGTATGTGTGTCTGTGTGCTCTTGCCATGTAAACTGAACTTCCATGCTGTGTTTTCCGTCTGTGTGTGTGTGTGTGTGTGTGTGTGTATATATGTATATATATATATATATATATATATATATATATATATATATATATATATATATATATTGTGTTTGCTGATGTTGAAGTGCCCGCTCTCCTCTCGAAAGACATCCACCCATTCACACAAAATTAGCCCTCGTTTCGTCACACAAGTCACTGAATTGCTTTTGGAGTCACTGTTTTGCTTTCGAAGATGAAATACCTATGATGCTTTCAGTTCAATCTCAATTTGTACTACATTTCCAGAGAAGAATGTCAACTGTTGCACACTGCATGCTAAACACAAACACGCTTTGCTGATGAGAGCTGGTGTCAAATGGAAATGTGAAATTCAATGTGGCTAAATGGTGCAGTGGACTCACTGAGTGTGGAGCCATGTCAGAAGTAAGTGGCCAGATCTGGCCAAACTTTGGACTCTTCTCCTTCTTGACCACGGATAGGAATGCGGGGACGCAGCCTTGCATAGCAGTGTGCATGGACACAAACTCACAACTCTCTGCTGTTAACACTGTTTTTGTGTCTCCTCACTCTCCTTTCCTGCACAGCCCCAGACAAACAGCACCAAAAACAGCATAGTCACCAGCCCCAAGGGAAACATCCCTTCACCTGCTCTGGTATTTACCTCTTAAACCCCCTTCAGCTACTCTATGTATGTGTTTGCATCTGCTGATCCCGCTGCCTGTCCATCCTTTCCCCATTTGCCTACTCCTTCACCTGTTTCTCTTCTGTCTGTCTGTCTGTCTGTCTGTCTGTCTGTGTTGTGGGTTGTCATTAATCTTCATCTCATTGCCGAGTTATTAGTTGTAAAGGTCTTCAACCAGCAGGCCATTCCAGGAACTTTTCCGCTGTGGTAGGCCAGGAGGCAGATTTGCCTTTTGGTTGATACCGTGCTGCCAGGCCATTTTCTCTGTCTTTTCTCTGTTTACCTGAGTGGACCAGACAGCCGGTGTCTGCTGGGGCTGTCGGTAAGCGTTACCTTTTCCATCTTGTTTCTGCCCCTGCTGTACAAGTGGGAAAAGTCTAAAGCTCCTTAGATCGTTCTGGTGCACCACAGAATCATTTTTGTGCTCAGGTTGTGGAACTCACTCGGGTCACATGGAATAGAAAGCATACTCCTGGGCCCAGACAGCTTGGTTACACGTGTTCTTACCGCACATCCGGCTGTGACAAAAGAATTCCATTATAGGACAGATACTCACACATATCAGAAGAAATCCTCATTTAATATATGCACACGTTTGCAGAAAGTGAGGTAAATGCTTCATCTTCAGTTTATATCTTAATACCAGAAAAATGTTGCACACATATTCTGAGTGGCTGATGGACATATTTTATATCCATGTGACGGATGGCTGTCCTGTCTGACAGACATTTTTCTGCTGGATATGTATTTAACCAGAAGTGCTGTTTTGTTTATACTCCCTGGTAATAAATCACTGGCATCTGAAGCCTGGTCGGTGCTCTGCATCTGTGCCGGCAGTAAATTTGGCTGGAGAGGCTCTATTTTCACAACGTGCAGTGCGTCCAGGGGTGTACTGTGCTCAGACCCTTCCTACCCGCCACCATCAGCGCTTTGATCTCAGTCATCGCAGGCTCCCGAGTTGCACCCCAGAGATTGTTGCCCCGGGCGACAGTTGCCATAACGACACCGCTGGCATCACGACCGAGAATGCCGATGATTGGTCATCACGGAGGTGTCACTTCCTCTGGGGTTGGGAAGGTTTTAGAAGATGCGCACGATGGGCACACGTTTGCAGGACGTCAAATGGAATGATTTATGCTGGAATTATGTGTGTTTAAATTCTGAATCATGACAGACGACTGTATTTCTGCAGGACGTTCAAAAAACAGTTAAAAAATATTTAAGACTGAAGAACAGACGCTAACCTTTCTATTGGAATGAGTATGAAGGGCAGCAATGTCCCGCACATGTTTTTTTTTTTTTTTTTTTTTTTTTTTTCTGGGTGTGCCGTTGCCATGCAGTGTAAAAATTTCAGGCAAATACTTCCAGAACATATTTGTTTATATTGTCCGAGTTGAGTCATTTCCTCTTATTTACAGTTCCCATGTCCTCGGCTGTCTGCACGTCTGAGACCATTTAGAATTATGTAGGGCAGTGAAAACCACAACCATAAGGACAAGAACAAAAATAATCAAAACAGTTTGCTTTGCCAGTTCTTACTGTGTGTGTGTGTGTGAGAGTGAGTGTGTCTGCACACGCTCCATGTGCAGAGAACAGATCTGACTCCAAATTACTGGTTTCAGACCATCCACCCACTTGCTTGGCTTTGGAGGATTCTCCATCTCTCCTTTGTCAACTTTAACAAGCACCTTTGTCCAACATTGATGTCACTCGGTTTTATCTTTATCTCTATCTACATCTTTATCACACTTTTTTCTCTTTCCCTCCCCCTCTCATCTGTCTCCCCTGTCTCACATTTATTCCGTGTTCCGCCACACCCATCTCTGTCTTCAGGAACCTCAGACAACTGTCATCCATAATCCGGTGGACGGGACGAAGGTACATCAACGTCCAGCCCCCACCTGTCCCGTGTCTTCTTTGCCATACTCCGCCTCCCCCTTTTAATGCATGCTTGTGTGCTTCGGATTCAAGACTTTTTAACCATTTGAATCAAAGCCGTGTGGTCTTGTGACTAGTCTTACCCATCAGCGGGCCTTGACACACATTTACAGCCCACTTTCTGACAGCCTGGCAACATCACCTGGCCAAAAATTAGGCTCATTGTGTAATACATGGGCGTGTCCTGTATGGACGACCGTGAGGGAATCTGCAGCCAAGTATGACACGTTCACAGTCTTTAACATGCCTGAGTCTGATGCGTCATGACAAAGACAAATAGACTCAGTTATTACAAGTGAACCTTCTCTTTTTCAGACTAAAGGAGGTGCGATCGCACCAATAGTGATGTTTCTAATAGTTAAGGATGCTCCAACAGCTCTTCCTCCACACACACACACACACACGCTCCCGCCCCCCCCCCCCCAGTTCACCACCTGCTCTTTAGAAAGCTGTGAAACTACTTTTGTGCTTTGTGCCTGTGATGATGTGCACTTGTGTTCTCCTAATGAGGTCAGCATGTCTCCTCTACATGCATGGGAATTTAGGCCCATTTAATCTGCTAATTGGAAATGAGAAAGCTAACGTGTCCTCTGGCGAAAGCCTGAGAAGAAAAAGCAACACCCAGGCACACGGAAAGGTGGCTGGAGGGATGGCGTGCTGCCCCTCTCAAGACGACAGTACTAGCGCTTTTCCAGAATCGTCTGTCGACCGTTTGGATGAATGGAAAGCGCATCAACGAGCACGTTAAACACCTCGCCTGGGCTGTTTCGCTAACATGTACTGACTTGGCATTTATAGAGCATTTTGGTGACGTTCTATAAACATTATCCACATAAATGGCCCGTATATTTTAGGATGGCACAACATGGCAACGTATATTACCCCTGCTGGCTCGTGTTTTAATAGTCTATCACATGTGCTTGTGTGTAGCACCCGTGTACTTGTGTATACAGCTCAAGCGTGTGGGTGATGTCATGGTTGAAGCCAAACCGACTTTTGTTTTTGGTCTCTGCTCTCAGGAATCGTCAGACAGCAGCAACACCACTGTGGAGGATGAAGATGTGAAAGGTAAAACTGAAAAACACAGCTGTGAAAGACAACCCTTTCAGCTCCTTCACTGTCAGATGTCCCAGCAAACCTGGGAGAGACGTCAGTCAACTAAATTAGGAGACCTGTTGTAGATACCTAACCGAATTACTTACTGCTTATAGATAAATATATTGATTCATTTCATTCAATCATTTATGGAAAGTAGAGGTCGGTGTCCTCCAACTGTGTAGCTAGGAGGATGATTCAATCCAAAAGTCTTCTCCTCTTCCAAGCTCCCAAATCAGGGTTCCAAATGCCCCGCCCATGTACCAGGAGTGGAAAAGGGCAAGGGCACCTTGATGGGTGGGGGGGGGGGGGGGGTGTTTAAAATTAGCCCTGCTTTCAGGAAAAGGAGACAGTGTGACGGGACATTAGCAAAAAAAAAAAAAAGCCATACTGCTCTGCTAGCGCCACCCTTAGATCACATTAGTCTCACACAGCAGTTTGAGCCGAGAAAGCGGCTGTTTGCTCGGTCAGCTCCAGAGAAAACTACAAGATCCAGGTGAGAACGGCGCTCTGTTTGGAAAAGTTTCTGTGGCATCGGTTACCGCTGGTTACAGCTGCTGTGTAACCCAACACTGCTGCCCTGTGGTAATCTGAACACGTATGTTCCGCTGCGCTCTGAACCCGTAGCACTGCTGCTTTCAGCTGCTTGTTCTGCTGACTTGATTATTGATTAGTAGACTTTTAATGACAAATATGATAATTGTCTACGGCTCCGAGAGCTCCCGATCATCCGAAGGGCGCGGGACGTGTGCTTTCTCTCGTGCGGTTTCCTTCGTTCAGTTTTAGCTTGAACCGGTTTGAAGTTCTGCCGTGCTGTCTTCTGTGGCTTTTCCCTCATTCCTTTTCTACCTCTCCATCAAACGCCATCTCATTTTCCTGCAGGAACTCCATCTTTACCTCCCTTCCTCCGTGAGCGTTGGCGTGTGTGTTGTGTTTTCTTTCTGCCAGCTGGTTAAACAGATGAGCAGTATTGAGTGATATCAGCTACCTCTCATTATCGCGGTTATCACCGTCCACACATCTGTCCTGCGCACGCTCAGAAGACTCCCATTAAATCCGAACCATGCGTGTATCCTGGTTTTATGGGATCATTAAATTGGATGATGACAGAATCTGTTTCCAGATCTGTTGAAAATAGACTGTAAAGAAGAAATGTAATCAGATGTTTTCTTTTACCTGCTAACCTTCCTCCCTCCAGTCAGGCAAGTTTAGACTTGCTCCGGCCCTTTTTTAGGAAATGGAAATTAGAAAACATGAATGGGAGATCTGTGCTGTTTCAGCTGTGTTTTTGTTCCAGAAGTCTCTCTTTCTTTTTGTTTTTCTAAACATCATCATTTCCATTTGTGTCCCTCCTCATCCCTCCCTCCTGAACCCAGCTGCCACAAAGTTTGCCGACCTGCTGAGCTCAGTTCGTAGGGGCTCAGGGCCCTCTTCTGACGGGGAAGGGAGATCCAGCACCCCACCTCCCGCTGTCCTCACTGCCCCCTCCCCTCCACACACCCCTGCTGTCCCCATGCAGAGTGAGTAGCAATGAAGAAAGCAGGCAGAGCAGAGGACAACCCAAACATGAGTGACTGAACCAGACCGTCCTAAAGTGTCCATCCATTCATTATTTTTCCTCATCTGTGTATGTTGCTTTGCTCCATCATCACTCATCCACTCATCCACCCACCCTGCCATCCCTCCTTCCTGGACGCCTCTCAGTGTCACGGCTCACAGACCTGGTCAGCAGTGTTCGCAGGGTGCCAGCACCCGCTGCGCCCGAGGCTGAAGCTACACCGGCGCCTGCCGCCAGGCCCACCCCTCCACCTGCACCCACCACCTCCCCACCTCCCCCTCAATCCCCTTCCAGTCCGCCCCTGTCTTCCCCCCAGAGTGAGTACGCGTCTTAGCTCCGCACACGGCAGCCGCTCGTGCAACACGGACATCTAACGGTGTGATTTGTCGTTGGTACGTCGCTCTTAACTGCTCGCTTGTGCGGCCGTTTGGAAAGTCAGAGGTTGGTTGACCTGGAATGATTGTGGCGATGGATTTGGCCGTGTCTGGTGCTAGGGAGTGAGTGAGAGTCCTCTAACGCTGGTCCAGTTGCACATGTGTTTGGTCCACGGAAATATTTAGCATCTTCTCCAGGAGATCATTTGTAGGTGTAACTGGCATTGCTTGTTTATATGATTAAAACTGATCCAACATGAGATTGCAGCGATGATCACCTCTTCCTGCCGTCCTGAACAGCACGCAAGCAAGAAATCATCAAGATCACTGAGCAGCTGATAGAGGCCATCAATAATGGGGACTTTGAGGCATACGCGTGAGTCCGTTTCCTTCCTAAAATGAGCCTGTGGGTGTTGGATGGGTTCAAAATGTGCTGTTTGGTTTAATTTCCCTCATGTTTTTTTATCTTCAGTAAGATCTGCGATCCTGGGCTGACTTCATTTGAGCCAGAAGCTCTGGGAAACCTGGTGGAGGGGATGGATTTTCATAGATTTTACTTTGAAAACCGTAGGTTTTTTTTTTTTTTTTTTAAACACAAACAATGATCAAAAGTGTTTAATTGTTGTTTTGCATCTTCAAAATTCCTTTTTTGGTCTTTTCAGTTCTGGCCAAGAACAACAAGCCCATCCACACCACGATCTTGAACCCCCACGTCCACTTGATCGGGGAGGACGCGGCCTGCATCGCTTACATCCGCCTGACTCAGTTTGTGGACGCTCAGGGTCGGCCGAGATCCAGCCAGTCGGAGGAGACTCGTGTGTGGCACCGCAGAGACAGCAAGTGGCAGAACATCCACTTCCACTGCTCAGGCGCACCAGCGGCGCCGCTGCAGTGAGGTATCCATTTCCTGTCTTTAGGCTAAGATAAGCTAATGTTTCAATTTCACAGGGCCTCAAGCTCCAGTTTAACTTATTTTACATTTTTCTTTTCATTTCCAAAGCTGTATATTTATGAATTTGCCTTGGTGAATAGTTTCTTTTCTTTTCAGGGTCGAAGGTCAAAGCTCTGTCTGTCAGGAACGTTCTGCTCACGGGATGAAGACGATTGGGGGGGTAAAAGAACAAGTTCAGTGTCACTTTGGGCCTCCTCCCCCTTCAACAGCAAACCTTCTCTCACTGGACACCACAGCCCCCAGCATGCATCTTTTCTCTTTACCACTACTGCCCCCTGTCTGTCACCTGCCGTATTACACGCAGTCTCGGTTTCTTCATCTCTCCACCACGCCGGCCATCTGACAGAGGTGTGGGTGTGTTCAGCACTCCTTCCGTGGTCTTTTCCCCACTGTCTGCTGTCCTGTGAATACACACTTGTGTGACGCATCAATACTGCACTGGAAATACAGTATGTAAAGTTTTAAGTAGAGTTCTTCTCATATATTATAATTAAACATTTGCCATTGTACATGTTATTTGTATAATTTCAACTTCTTTATGCCCTTGGTTTCTTAAGTTGGTGGAATTCTCTTTTATTTGTTTGTCACTTTTTAAGACAGCATGTTTTTATCCATAGTAACAGTAGCTCTTTTTTTACTGTTGTAAGTGGAAAATAATATTGGCAGGTTTTTGTCATTTGCTTTGTCTGTATTAGCTCAATGTGCCCAAACTCACGCTGAGATTTTCTTGGTTTTTGTTTCTTTTTGAGGTTTTTACATCATTTTTTTCTTTTGATTTGAAGCGATATCTGAGTAGAACATGTGTATAACTGTATTTCTGTCTGTGACTCAGGCTTGATGACTATATATCATAGTTAGACGGATTGTTTAATCTGTTAATCAAAGACAAGCAACCGATAATGAGGGTTTCGAAATTATTTTTCTCTGAACACATAAATTGCACTGCACTCTCCATCCTGACTGGTTTTAAAGTGACATAAAAGTACACTTTTCCTGATAAATCTTATCATATTGTGACACCTAATGTTGGAAAGAATTTATTTTTATTTAGGAAAAATAAGGATTCATAAAATATGATTTATAATAACCTGCAGATAATGATATGTTTGGATTGTTTAGATGAAATAATATAAAAAATATACCTGCCACAAAGGGATACTTATTGAAAAAAATGTAGTTTTTTGTACAAATTCTTACAGAGAAGAAAATATTAACATATTAAAATAATGCACCACACATTTAAGCCTGTGAGACAATGTGTGATTATATGATAGAATAATTGTGATATTTTCAGTGTTTCTGTATGTCTGATACCACCGAGTGTGTCTGTTTAAAGCGCATCATTACTGGAGAACTCGCACGGTCCAGTTTAGAGATAGCCAGGTTTCTGTTGGGCCGTGTGTGTGTGTGAGTGTGAGATATAAGGACATATAAGTCCTCTGCCTTGTACCCACCACTCTTTTTTTGTGGATGACGTATTTTTTTTAGTAGATTTTAACAATAGTAAGTGCTTGTGCCAGGGGGTGGACGGGGTTGATCCGCAGGACTTTGCAGCATTGAAAGGTTTGAGTTTTAAGCTAAGTTTAGCTCCTTGTACTTTGCTCACCGCCACTGGCTGCCTTCTCGTTTGTCTCACCCCTACAGGTCAGACCCAGACACAAGACCCGGCAGTCAGTTTGGTAATGAGTCCTCAGGTTTAATTTAATTTAATATTTATTTATTTATTTGGATACTTTTTTTGTTTTTGCTTGTGCGCTTGTGCAGCTGCCATCTGTCGTGACACAGAAGGACACTGGTTCATAATCCGTGACTTGTTTTTAAAGGGGTTTTACACTCATGCTTGTGTTTTCCTGTGATGATAAACGTGGCCTAAAATACTTTTTGTTGTTATGATTCTAATCTGAAAATCAAAATGCAGCATCTTTTTTTCTGAGTTTTTTCTGAGTTATTGTATTTTACTCGCATTTCATCGTTGCTAAAAGGTCAAAGGTCATTTGAAAGCGCTCTGACATGCCCCCCCTCATGAGGAAAAGACAACATAGCAGCATGTACAGTATAAAAGTGTTGTTCTTCTGTTCTTTGTGTGTTTAATAGCCTAGAAAATCAGAATAGGATTGACACATCATCAACGTGGGACTTTTTCAGTATTACACAACTGCAGCAAACTTGCAGCCTAGCTTACCTTTTCTTTGCATGACAGTCAGCAGACACTTGTTTTGGGGTGTTTTTTTTTTTTTACTTGCTCTATCTCTATTGTTGCTGCTTTTTACGTACAGATAGCCATTTTTGCCTGAGATGATATAATGAAGCTATGATAAGTGATGATATTAATGAGCGACCGTGCTGGTGGTGGTGATGATGATGGGGTGAAGATTATCTTGCATGCTTTTTTTAAAAAAAATTGGGCTCTGTGCTGTCAGTGCAGACTCGTTGCCTTTGTAGCTGAGAGAAAACACGAAACATTGAAAAGATTTGACGATTAGAGGCAATTTAGAGTAATTAGGGTCTCCAGCAGAGGGCGCACAAGGCAAGGCACAAACCCATAGATGGAGGTTATCGATGATTTTAGGTTTAGGTTGAATTTATCATCACAACTTTTAAATCAGAATAATAAGTGACATCAATGCGAATAATGCCGATTTCAGTCAGGTGGCAAACTTTGACTCTCCACTATGTTCTTTGTGCAGCCAGTGAAGCTGCACTGACAACAGTTGGCTTCCTCTCATTTTCTTTCCCTCGTTCCCACACTGATTCACACACGTCTCTCCTTGGCTATTTCTAGTCGGTTTGTTTTTGTCTATTTGGGTTTATTCTGTATAATATGATTAATACTCAGATTCTTGCTCTCTCTCTTATGTGAAACGTGTTTCTATAATTTTAAGATGTGTTAAGGTGTTATCAATAAAATGATTTCAATAGAAAGATCAATTAAGGTCTAATATATATGTTTTTTTTTTTTTTTTAACTAAGTGGGATTTGTCCTTCATGTTCTCCCAGACTCTGAAGGACAGCTTCTGGCCTCAGAGTCGCCAGTCCAGAACCCTCTTCATCATTCATCTCTGCGGACCACAGCTGCTTCTCGTTGTATTTAAACATTCCAGCACGTTTCCGCCAGTCGTCTTGCCTCTGTTGTCCTGCACTTACGTGGTCACGTTTCAGCAGGTCCTTCAGCTCACCTACTGCTTGGTCTAGAGGACCCACCCAGGTGGAGAGAAAACCAGACAAGGTAACCTTCAAATTCAAGTGTTCGCTTTTTTTGATTAACTGATTTGATTATAACTGCAATTTTATTAATGTACTTTATTACTAACTCCAAAAAAACTCCATGGTTTCCAGTCTTGAAACCAAACATGGCCAAAGGTGTCTGCATTAACATAACAAACCTGGCTGTCGTACCAGTTATGGTTTTCCAGCTGTATATTCATAGGTACGTGTATTTAATGTTTTAAACTACATGTTTGAAAAATTAAATGTCATAACCGACAGTCACTGAGTAAAAAATGTATTAAGATAAATTAAAACAAGCCTTTTAATTTCTACAAAATGATAATGCAACAGTGCTTTCACACAGAAAAAAGGAAAACTCATTAAGTTTTCTGTTAAATTGTGCATGCAGACAGAGCAGGAACAAAGGAAAAAAAAAAAATTAAATATCCACAACAATAAATAACTCCTGTTAACAAATAAAATGGGTTTGGCCACCATCAGGCCAGTTTCACCATTCTCTCACTGGCCTCCCACAACTTTTTTGCCACACCAGCGTCTCTCGCAAAAGACCGCAGTGAAGCTGGTCGGCAGTCGACAAAGTAACCCCCATTGTTCTTGGCTGCTTCGTCTGACACAGCGCAGTAGACGACAGTCTGAGCTCCGATCTCACAGGACACAAAAAACATCCACATGATCACCTGCATCAGCATCCTGAACAGGATGGAGAAGTGGGAGGTCCAACCACTTTGAACAAATCCTGGAGAAACACAAGAAAAACAAACCTTTTTGATTTTATTTAAAAAATATAAACACTTCCAAAATCATAAACATCTGTATACACAGCTACAATTATTTAATTAAATGTACTTATTTATGCATACCTTATATTTTTTTCAAACTGTAAAATGACAAATATACCAGTACATTTATTCAAACAATCTTGGGAGTTTCATCTTTACTCTAAAACGTCAGATTAAATTGAAAATTAAAAAAAAGAAACTCACCGGGGTGCACCGCATAAGACGTCACCCCTTTCCCTTCAGTGATCCTGGCCAGTTCCTGGCTAAAGTAAACGTTGGCCAGCTTGCTGCGGCAGTAGGTGAAGAACGGCAACAGATTGTAGTTGAGGTCCTGGAAGTCCAGCTTCTGGTATTTGTAGTTGGAGCACGTGAGGGTGATCACCCGGCTGGGGGCACACTCTTTCAGGCGTGGCAGGAGCAGATTAGTGAGGAGGAAGTGGCCCAAGTGGTTGACTCCAAAACACATGCTGAATCCGTCATCCGTCCAATCCAGGACACTGGGCATGCCTGGAGAGACAGAAAGACAAGAGCAATGAAGAGAGTACCTTTGCTCTGATAACTGAGGTCACAGTTAGGTTTCATCTTTACAAAAGCAATCAGAAGAAGCAAAAGTATTTTAGTTAATTTTGAAACTGGCTGTTATTGATTCTCCTGAATGCATCTGAGTGAACTTGTGTCGTTACCTGCATTGTTGATGAGGATGTCAAGTCTCTTCTCTCTCTGGAGGAAGTTCTTGCAGAACTCCCTAACAGTCTTCATGTTGGCCAGATCCAGCTCCATGTGAGAAACATTAAGGCTGTGACTCTTAAACTTGATCTCCCTCACAGCTTTCTCAGCCTTCTCCACATCTCTGCAAGCAATGATGACACGTGCACCTCTCATTGCCAAGGCAACAGCCGTGTCCTTGCCAATACCAGAATTCCCACCTGAAAATAGAAAACAAATAAGTATTTAATATTAAAGAAAACATCAGTGTTGATTCCTTCAGTTGTCACACTTTACATTAAATAATATGCAGTACTATTGAGTACCATTTAATCGCATTCATATATCAAGTCAAACCAAATATTGGCGTAAAACAGATACAACAAATACGATGAGATGTTTGCAGCAATTGATGAGACATATCTCTTTACCTGTAACAAGAACTGTTTTACCATCAAGTCTTTTCAGGTCGGTGCAATACCTCCTCCTTTTCAACCATTTCAAAATAAAAAAAGAAAATAAAGATGCGATGATGGTGTAGAGGAAGTACATCTTATTCTAATGTATGTTTGGATACTTGACCAAAAGCAGCAACCGATGTCTATTGAAGCCAGAAGCTAACCTCATCTAGCGAGTTAGCTTGAATGCTCCCGAGTAAAACAAAAAAAAAAAACCGAAAAACTGCATTTTTCCTTTAATGATTCTCCATTCAAGTTCCTCTTACAATAGGTGTGGCGAATGTTATTTGCGATAAACTAAACAAACAGGACAGCTTTTTATTGTTCGTAACCATCTAATTCATACAGCATTTACAGTGATGCATACACGTACGCACAATGCGCATGCGTTATATGCTAACGCAATATCTCGCGATATGTGATATAACACCGCAGCAAAAACACGCAAAAAAAATAATAATAATCAAGGATCTAACAGTTATTAACCAAACGTGCATCAAAGATTCATTTAAAGCTTAGGTCAGAGACATATAACTGGAAATTGAATGGTGCAGAGTCTGCAGACTTTTGCAGTGGCGGTGGCTGTATCATCTCAGTTTCTACTTATATTCCTACTGAATATATGAGCCAAACAATGGCTGGTGTCAAAATGATTATATGGACACTTAGTCATGTCTGATATGACGTTAAAGAGCTTTAATATGCTTTTTTTCTTTTTTTTTTGTGTGTGTTTTTCTTTACTGCACATAGTGCAAACTCAGAGTGTATAGTTGTCCATAGATTGCTGGAACTTATTATCCAACAAGATTCCTTTGACCCGGACTGTGTTTGTGATTTTTAAATTGGAAGCATTTGTGCTCATCATCAACGTAGTTATAAACTCAGTTGTTAATACGAGCCACCACTAGATGGTAATGTTCCCCTCAAAGTTAAGTCTCGGTATTGGCAGAGAAAGTCAACATGTGTGTTGATGTGTAGTTTGACATAGACCAGCATTTTAGAAACCTTGAAAAGTAACTAGTAACAACTTATGTGACAGCAAAATTGGATCATATTAGCTCTTGAATTACTTGGTTGGAAAAGCGGATGTTTTTTTTTTTAATTTTATTTTTAAGGGGTTTGGCTTAATCAAACCACTGGCTGATGGAAACTAGAGAAAATAGGGAAACAAAGGAACTTGACTTGTTTTCCACCTCCACTTTCATCACTTTGTGGTTTTAATCTGGCCCCCCTTTCTTCTTTGTCAGTGCTGCAAACAGAGACTTCCTGTTATAGTAATCGGGACTGAATTGACTTCATATGTCAGATTTGGAGGCCCATGTAACAACCGTCTGGGTCACAGCTGCACAGCACTGACTCATTCATTATGCTAACGTAATAGCTTTAAAGCTCAGGTTATCAACTGCAGAGATGTTTGGAAATGTTTCTTGTTAGGCTTTTTTTTTTTAATAGATTGTATTTTACCAGCAAAACACCTCCAATGTTAAGCCAACATTTTATTTCTCCATCATGAATGCAGTAAATTTCTCTATCAAATGCTCATGTGATGCTTACATTTACCTACAGCATCTGACGTTCCACCCGCACAAATCTTTATGATCAAAGTCTCTGTAATTTACCTCTGTAGTTAATTTTTGGCATTCTTTGATATAGCCTGGTTTGTTTCACATGTGTAAAAGCATACTTGGCAATTAGCTTAATTTGGATTCTGTGTGCGTGTGCAGGACACTGATGTTTGTATGCACATTTATATAGATGAAACACATATGGTACAAGATGGCGCTTTACTTGCAGATACCCAAAGCAGGCCATTTAAAACCGTGCAACAGTGATCACAGACGCTCTGACAAACTCATTACACAGATGAGATTTAGCAACTGTCAACATGGCCTGAGGAGCTCAGTGGCAGGTGTTACCTACAAAGCCCCATTTAAACGTGACCTCCGGTCATATAACAACACTAAACAGAGCGAAGCAGAGATGCCCCGGATGAACTCTCCTCACAAGAATCTCCGTGGAATGATGTGCAGGCTGAGCAGCCAGGCAACTGTGGTTAAAATGAAAACATGTTGCCAAACAGTAAATGAAATACCACAGAAGCCATCCTGACATCTTTGACATAAGACTGAGGTGATGCTGTTGAAATGGAGCCTGTTAGCCAAAGTAACCATATCAAAAGAGGAGCTCTCCGTGATTGGGAAAGTCAATCTGAGATGCATGCTAACCTTTCACTTTTGTGCATCAGCGTGCTGTGTTTGCTGTTGTTGTTAACATTTTCAGATTGCATGACGGGTATTGAAGAGGTGAGGGTGTGGACTGAATGAGGGGAAGGTCATAGAGTTTACTGTGAGTAGTATTTTCCTTGTTTGAACAAGAGTCCTGTCTCAGTGTAGGATACATGCTAATGTAAGGATCAGCTCGTCCTGGGTTCAGATGCAGTATTAACAGATTTACAAATCCTCTCTCCGGAGATGGAGAACTCAGTAGTATTCAGTGAAGGCATCCTTTGTATATGTGGACATGTTGAAATGCCAGTGACGCCCTTGGCTTCGTCTCAGCTATTCAGGTAGCTTCTCTCAGGTGTGTGTTCATGCACCCAGCTGCTGGCTAAATGAAAGAGTCTCTCTGTCATGTGACTTGAATTCCAAAGATACCGTTGAGTCAGACAGCGCGAGATACTCCTAACAGTGGTTTGGTCCAAACACTGTTACCAAGGAGAAGAGAGTCAACATCATTATTTTAAGATGATATCAGCTTCGCCAAAAGACTCTGTATCTTCTGAGACATGATAAGGGAGGAGCTCAGGGGGGGCGATCGGATTATGAAAACAGTCCTACATCTCTGATCGCTATCAACTGTTTGGAATTTCTTTTAGAGATAATCATGAAACTGTTGAACTTGTTTTTCTGTTTAAAACTGGTGAGTTCGGATGAATGAGTGATGAACAAACCAAGCACGATGTGCATAAAAACAAACTCTTCCTCTTATGATGGGCGGCTTTCACTGCCTGTGATATGTGTCAGTGTTAATCCTTTCTCTCTGCATCGCTCCAAAGCCATGATTGTTCCACGGATCTTTCACGGTGACAGCTTTGGGATTTCACCAGCAGGGCATACAGAGGTAACTGTTATGTTAATACTGATTTGTGCAAGCGAGAACTGTAGGACTGGTTCTCATCCACGATGCCTTTTGCTGTCAGTGTTCTCAGGCTGATGGAATTTTAGTGTCCTAATCAGGCCTGTAACTACGCCTGTAGTAAACTGGTGAGGCGTGCATGAAAGGATAAGCATGAAAGACTACATTATTGCTCTACTGATTAAAGATCTAGGGTTCATTTCTCCACGCTAACACTCTGTTGATCTCCTGGCTTTCAGACTTTAATTTCTCTCCTGCTTCTGACATTAACGGATAACATCCGTAGATGGAAGCATGGATGGATGTGGTTGGATGTAGTAAGAAACAACAATATAACAGTATTAAATTAAATGTAATGCTCTTCTTTTTAGCATTTAATTTGTCACTGCTGGGTGGAATATATGAGAGGTAACACTTCTGCTCCCATGTATCAGTCGTTTTGCCAGTAATTTGAACATGTTGCAGAATTTCAACAATTACACTTGTACATTTCTTATAGGTTTGCACAGTTCATATCAAACGGGGGGGAGTGGGGGTAGGCCCTGGGTACACGAGCTAATTAAAGGCTTGTTTCACTGGGCTTGAAGAGCTTGTTTGGATTTTCCCCCTGATATTTCCATCAGAGGAACAAAAAAAAAAGTATGTGTCAGCAAGCAGGAGCCACCTTCTGCTCCCAGCAGCACTTGGGGCAGCTGTGTGATGAAACTTCCATCCAGCCAGATGGGTGCACACCTGCCAGCTTCCTACGCCTTGATCCTGGAACTCCAGGTGCAAAACTTTGCAGAGGAATGTTAACCTGCCAACAGATGTGCCGGAGGTTTAGTTTCTCATAAAGGTGACGTGTGTACAGAAGCAGAAGCACCTAAAGAGAAACCTTGTCCATTCCTGGAGTGTGAGTGATCATGCTAAACACCGACAGGCTGGGGACCCTCTCCAACCTACATGTGCAGACTTACTGATTACTTCAAAAGCTCAATTCAGCAACAGGGCTCTTGTTGTAACTTGGGTCATGTCTGGATCTGTGACACGTAACCCTTTCTGTTCTTGCATCGGTACTTTCCACATCCTGGGTGACTCAACAGGTTAAAACAGGCCTCTTCTGCCTCGCCACAGGAGCGAAAAACCACCAAACAGTGGGATGTCAGACTCTTTGTGCGCACCATCGCGTCTGTTATGTATCACATCAATGAATAAGACTTGTTTCCATCCGAACCTGGCCAGTGAAGCAAGGTGAGCTGTGTCAGTTCACCTCGGAGTATTTGGAAATCAATCTGAAGTACTTCCTTTGAAGCAAGTCAAAACATCAAGCCAAAGTCACTCTGAGAGTATAAACGTCTGCCAAAGCCCTAAAGGCCCACTTACATTAAAACGCTGCATCAAAATCAAATGGGTTCTTATTGGTCCATTTCCCACTGCCCCCGTTACAGCCACCCTTCATCGAGATCAGTGCAGCCTGTTTCAGTGAAAAGTGGTGTTAGCGCAGCGAGATGGCGACCAGACGGAGGTCAAATGGAGTTGAGAAACATTTTTACTATGAAAGGACATCATTTGAGGGACATATTGAATTAAAGATTGCATTAGCTCTCAGATGAGATGGCTGGAACGGCTTCTCTTTGGCACGATGTTTAATGCAAGATTAGGGCTGCCGCACAAGGTGATGGGACTTCATTTTTGTGAGTGAATGCAGCTCACAGGACGGGTATGTGGGCTAAACATCCAGTGTGGTGTCACTGGAATGAGAGCAGAGGCGAAAAGAACAATTACAGCAGAGCATTTTCGTGTTGTTATAAATCTTGTAAGCGTGTGTCTGCAAGTATTGTTGACAACAGACCTCTGTCAGGACATCTGATGAACACAGTTCATGAGGGCCGCAGTTCCATCAAGATCTAAATTTGATCCCCCTGAACTTGTTTATCTCCACTGTAGAGTGAGGGACATTGTCTCAAAAGCCAACTAATCTGCTATTATACTTCAAACACATTTGAAGGCTCAGGGCTGGTGACTTTCAGCGTTTGTGTCTCAGCTTGTGAGCGTGCTAAATGAGCTGCTAAGATTTAAATGCATTTAATACTACAAAAAGAGTAGCAAGGTATCAAATGTCTCTACAGAGTCTGGATGTGGTTATTATTTTATTATTCCTTGAAATGCTGCCCTGCCAGGTGGTGCAGAGGCGAGGTGAGAAAAGCCTGTTTCAACTGCAGCCAAAGTTTCTTTATCAGATTAAAGGTGAGGCTTTGATTCTGTGACCCCAGGACATCCACCCTGTCGGCTCTGAACGTTTCTCTGCTGTTCTCTCTGCACGCTTTGGGTCATTCTCTTGCCTCTCAGTATTGTCTTGCAGAAGGAACGGAAAGGGCGTTTGCTGCAGGAGTTTGCGATCCTCTGTGACCTGCTGCAGACAAACACCCCGTCAGCGTGATGCTGCCACCATCATCTTTGACTGCTGAGATTGTGTGTGTGTTTGTGATGAACTGCAGAGGTTTACGTGGGCCATAAAGCTCCTTTTGTCTCTCATCAGCCATCCCAGTTGATCGTAGGGATTTCCAGGTTCGTCAGCTGTGTGCCCCATAGGGCAGAGGATATGGAAATAACAGTCACTTGTGTTGTTTACTGACACGGCTGTCATCTTTTGAACTGATGACACCATCAGACAAACCTCAGCTTGTGGTTCAATCTCCGTTCTGTTCCTCTTGTTTTTGGAGGACATTTGGAGAACATCCAGCTTGCTGTCAATAGTAGAGGGACTGAGGACGATGGGAAAGTGCCAGGGTTGTTTTTTCTGAGCCTGCTGACCGAATTTCTGATCTCGGAGGACCCGATCAATGTCGAGCGGACATGATAACAGCCACGCTCTCAGTCTAAAACAGGACCAGATGTGTTCTCGCTCTTGTCAGATGTGAAGCAAACCTGGTCGCCTCTTTGTCGAAAGCCTCTGAACTCATGTGCAGCCTTTGTGTGGCTCGCAACCTTCAAACAAAAAAAGGTTTCGCTGAGTGAGGAAGAACGAAAATCCTCAAACGGCAAACATGTTCCGGCTCTTTGACTCATGCGGATACTGACTTGTTGTCCACCTAATGTGGTTTATGACAAATTTCTGTTCCAGCCGGGTGGCATGCATCATCTGGTGCAGCCACATGTGGGCCAGACTGTCATCTCATGTTACCCCCGCACCTTCCTCTCCACTTTGAACATTACTCCATTCAGCGGTTCCAAAACAAACCCCTCACAGAGGTGAAAGGCAACGGAATGACGCCGCCCCACGCTGCTGATCCTGAGGAGTGATAGGTGGGGTTCCTTTTGGATATTAATTGAAACAGTCTGTTCTTGCTGCACATGGGGGTCTTTGATGCTTTGATGTTGTTTTTCTGGATAGGATGACTGTTTCTGAAGTTGTGCAACAGTTTGTTTTGGGTTTGGGTCACAATTCCCGTAGCCCGTCACAATCTGGGCTTTTTCCACATTATCAGCTCTGAATTGACGCTCCGGTTGTGTAATCTCTAAATGGATGTAAATTTCCCTGCTTTCATGTGTCAGTCAGCGCTTACAAGAACTGCCATGTCTGTTTTTGAAGTCAGATGCTGATTAATTGCATATGGATGAAAGTTAAGGGTTTTCATCTCAGCGGGGGCCTGAGCTAACTCTGGCATATTTACACTCACATAGCACCCCAGCTACCCAGTGTAATTAGTTTAATCAAATTCAAACAAAAGTAAATGCTAATGTGCTCTGTGGCGGCATGTTGCTTTCACATGGGACTTTTTCCATTCCTCAGATCTGATGTACATCCCTGGATTATGAAGAAAGCCCTCTGAATTGTCTTTTGGTTGAGGCCTTTGTTTTTGGGGTGTGTTTTGTTTCATGTCAATTCCAGCTTTGCAGGTCTGCTTGGATTCTTACCGGCTAATACCTGACAGCCAAGCAGCTCCTTCTGATGTTAACTCCTAAGTTTAAAGCACAGGTTGGTACAAGGACGTCTCAGGATTATGGTGTTGGCCCAAACACAGACTCTCTTGTTTTATTTTGCAACCTGAGTGCTTGAAGATTGTAGCTCCACTAATCTTCATTTCTTTAATTTGAAATGACTTTTTTTTTTTTTGCAAGATTACGACACTCTTCAAATGTCCCCACAGGTTATTGATAGACTTTCTGCTAGAAAAGCAAAATATTAAACTGAAGGAAATACGTCCTGCTGTTTTACGGTGACCCGTGTCTGAGTAAGAGGAAGAAATCTGTACGAGAATGTAATTTTCTATATATAATCTGAATTTACAGACACAAGAGTACATCCAATTTCTGCTGTCTGTCCATGAGCACATATTGAATTGGTCATGTTGCCTTCGTGGAAAACCCCACTAATATTCCAGTATCTATATTCCATACACGTTCTGTACCTTACTATATGACGTCACCCCAGGCACACCCGTAGCTATTGAACCTTTTGTACAGTCAACACAGTCAGGAATCACAGAGAGTGTGAGTCCTGTTAGCGTGTTAGAGAATATATTCACAATGATGATAACATTTGTGTAGTTATTCTAATTTATTATTATTCTGCTTTTGGAGTTCTTTTATCCCCAAACAGACAGATAAAGGCTGGCTGTCACATCACTTCCCTGGCGGAGGCAGTTATTCACCGCTTCAGAGAGTTAAGGCCAAAACGAAATTGTCAGAGATAAAGTCATTGACGTTAATGCTAAAAATACTTAATCATCCACAGCTTCTTGTGTTCCACCTTCTTGGCCATCAACCTCAGACTTACATTCCCCGAGGCCACGTAATCCACTGAGCAACCAGCGACCATTAGGACCCGAGGCTCAGTTTTCATTGCAGTCACTTCTTTTTTATAACGCACCACGTCATTCTTTCAGGCCACAGAAAAGGCAGATGCCTTACTTTTTACAACACCGCAGATGAGCATAGCAGAAAAGCACAGGCCCGGCGTGCCCAATCCACTCTTGCAGTCCAAGACCGTGCCCAACACAGGAAGTCATTAAAAAGAAAATCAATCAGTCGGCACTGTGGAAACCAGGGGGGGACAAACCTCCATGGAAAGCTTGCGGAGGGGCACGCTGCCAGGGAGTGAGATGCACTGTGCAGCTTGGACCAAATATAAATTCACTGCAGGCTCTTGGAAACTTGTGTTTTTATAAACACAAGAATTGTGTGATTTTCCGATTCGGAGTGATTCAAATGCAGAGCGATGGAGGGCACCAACAACAGGAATGCGAGGACGAGGGAAACAAATAATTGTCAGCGTTTGCCTTTTTATTTGCCCAGAGAGGAAGTATTTACCAACTGGAGGTCACTCTGATGCTGTCAAAACATTTTCGTGGCGATAACCCCCACTCGACATTCCGCAGTGATTTTTGAGTCGACAGAGCGTAGTCAGTGCTTTATGCCTGGATCGACAGGTTTCATGAATAAAGATGTGCATCATGGTATTTCTTTGCAGGGAGCCAAGATAAAATTGTGCCCTCTCTCTCTCGCTCTCTCTGTCTCTCTCTCTTGTGTTCGTTTCCCTTCCCAGTGAATTCCCATCCCATGGCCCTGTTGCACTAATCTCTGTTTCTTCATTAGTTTTTCTTTATTGTCCCTGACTGCAAGTCTTGTATCTATTTTATGAATTGTAATTTAATTTACATGTCTCTGGCTGATGCGCTGCCTTTTAACATTTGTAACATTTGCTATCTTTCCATTTTTTCCTGACTGTTTTTACTTAACTTGCTGATTTATTGCCGTCAGACACAAACAAGAGTATCTACCAAGGGGAGAACCTTCAATCTCTTAAAGTAATCTGTCAAAGAATAACTTTATCCCACAAATACTTTGTCTCAGTGTGTTAATCTGAGTAATTCCTTGCCTCCAGCACGATGCTAGCACCTGTCTGTTAGCAGAAGAAAACTGTCCCAGCAGGCATGGGAATCCCCATCCAATCCAGCTCCAGAATCCCCCCAGATCATCAAAAACTCTGTTCTTGCCTTCAGAGATAAAGCTTCCCAATCCTCCCAAACCATTACATTTAATGATCTACTTAACTAGCCATGTTACACTGAAGCTGCTTCCAAGAAGAAAGACAACTTCAAAAGGCAAATGTTGCTCTCCACTTGGTTCGTGTTTTTCCTCTTTTCTTCTTCTTATCGCTCATTGTGGAACTTGCCTGATGCACAGATACGATAAAGGAGGAATTAAATCCCTGCTGTGCATAAGTGGAGTTACATCTAAGGGTTTGTTTGTGTGCGTTTGTATGTGGTTTTGTATTCTGAGGTCATGCCAGTAGTGCACAGACGCCACACACATACAGTGTACATATCCCCCTTTGTCAGCGCACTACATGTCCGGTCTTGCCTCAGCATCTCTTTCTTAAGCGCATTAATTAGAAAGATGTAAGTATTAAGTGACCGCAGCACACGCTGCAAATAAGTCTGCTCGGTTTCCAGGGATTTTAATAACGTGTCATAAGAGGCTCCTGTAGACTTTTCAGTACTTGTGCTGGTTGTGCCCACGTTCTTAGGCCAGGCACACATGTGCTATCTACTGTCTAGACACGCTTGCTTGTGGTTTTACTGATTATTTCTCTCTGTGTTTGGATTGCAGCTGATGTCCTTTAGCTTTGGCTTTGCTTTCTGAGCCAGTTGTCATCATTTGCTGTCTCCTTGTCCACCAGCAAGGTCAGAGGCTTCATAAGTATTCACCCCCTCCACACCTCAGACCTGGCCCAATTAAAAAGACGCAGCATGGCCGGCATCATCTGATGAGCATTGTTATTCATACTGATTAAGTTATTCAGCTGATTCCTGCTCACCCCTGCAGTTATGATGCAGCAACCAGCTTTTTGAAGAATGCCTCAGTGTTTGAGATGTTAGAGAGGAGAATTGTGGTGCATCAGGTCTCAGGCCCATCATAAAAACAACTTTAAACAGGAGTTTGGAGCTGTCTTCCCATAAAAACTTTCAAACTCTCCAAAGGCGCGTGCTGCACATGCAGCTCTTGCTGTATTCTCTGCCTCAGACAGGCCACAAAATCTAAGAAAATTACAATTTATACCGATCTGTTGCCTTAGATCCTCTGTGTTATCATGTAGGAGAACATAGCTCTCCGGTTGTCTTGGCTTTCCTTGATTTATGTGTAAAAACTTGCTCGCACTGAGGAGATGGAGCTTCCTCTTCTTTAGTTTCAGAGCCTAAATGTTTGGTTGCTATAAAAAAAAATGGCGGGTAGAACATTTTTAACCTTCTTCGATGGGCAAACCAAAGCGTCGCACCCTCAAACTGTTTCTCATCTGCTGTTGACGCTCAACATATGGACGCTTGTGGTTGTGACATAGAATTTCCTGCGCAGATGAAACCAAACACCCATCAGAGGATGTTTGCAGCGTTGTTGAGTTTGTGGAAAAAAAAACGGTGCAGTGTCAAAACAAGTCTGGCCTCCACACAACCCACAAAGCTTTTGGCCCGAGCTTGATTTAATGTGTTGGGCACATTTTACAGCTCTTTGAAGACACAACGCACCGCTTCCAAATGTAAAGACGTTTTATTTTTTGCTGTTTTCTGGTAAAAACAAGCTGTCTTTGTTTCCCAGCTTCGGCTCTGAACGCGCAGACAGCGAAGTCTTGTACCGATTGTCTTTGCAGCAATTAGAAAAATGTGTAGAGTTGTATTTTAGAATCTGAGTCTGATGGCAGTTTTTGTTGTTGTTGTTTTTGTTGTTGTTGTCAGCCCGTTTGTCAGCGTTGCTCCCAGCCTGGTCTGGAATGACTCAGTGTAAAGATATTTTCTTGTTTGAAAAATCATTTAGGGCAATGAGTTAGAAACTCATGACCTCAGAGGCAGCAGCCATCACAAAAGAACATGTTTTTGATGAACTCTTCAAGTCTGCCATTGATGTTCCGCAGATGCAGTTTTCCACAGGCAACAGCCCTCAGTCATTTTCTACATTTTTGTCTTTTTTGATAAAGGATGTTTTTATTTAATCAAATGTTTCACTCGCTTTGGCATCGTCGGTCCTGATTGGTCAGAGTATCTGATAAAATGACCATGTTTTAATGTCAGCGGGGAAACATTTTGGCTCTTTGTTTAGGTTTTGTCTCTCTGGTGTTTAGTGTTTGCTCTCACAGCTTCATGCAGCTGTTTTTAGTAAAAAACAAAAAAAAAAACTAAAAGGAAAATAAGAAGCTTTGATAAACTGACATGACACCCAGAACGATGGCTGAGGCACAGTTGGCCTTTATCAGGACGAACCGCTGCTAATCCAGAAAATGGACTGACTGCTGATGTTGCTCAGTTTCCCTGGAAATGTGCATTTTTAACAGAAGAACTTCCTCCCATTTCTCCAATTTGCATATTAATAACAGTTACATAACGCCCTTCAGCTTCACTGCATGCTAATAGCCAGGAAATCATTTTACACTGTGTGTGCTGAGGAATTATAGCTTCTTCTACATAAAAACTAGCTTGAAATAAAGTGGAATCGATAAAATAATGGACAGTAAAAGTTTTTTGCTATTATATTATCCAACTGCATGCTTACATTTATGTAATGCTCAATAAATCTGCTGGTTTCATTGGAGTTCAGGCCAGGTTCGGGTTTACAAGAGGAAGGATGTTTTTTTCTTGAATCTTCAACCATTTAGGTCCTCCCCACTTTTGCCAGAGTGAATGCAGTAGATTTCCATACCAAGTCAGAGATGATGGCCGTGTCATCTCAGCGCTGTATGAAATGAAGCGTTTACTAGGCAGAGTTTAGCCTTTGGAACTGAGACCTTTGAGCAAGGTGATATTGCTTAAAATGAAACCTGGCAAGGACAGAATGAGAAAAACTGTCAGACAAACAGTAAACTGGCACCCCTTGACGACCTGCATTACAGTTCACAGCCTGTCCGGGCTCAACTTTGAAAGTACGTACCACAGGTGAATTTTACACGTATACCTGGATTTGTATCAGCCAGTTCCCATCAACTGGATACTAAAGATCTCTATACCCCTGGGTAGGAATCCCTTTTCATCATAAATAACTAGAAAAGCACTTGGAGCTAACAGACCTCCGCCATGCAGCTTGTTTGCTTTATGATCAAAGCCCCTTAGCTTTCTAGTTTGGACTTTGACCTTGGGATGATCAAAGGTCAAAAGCCCTCCAGAATCTGGAACATCACCAAATATAATCCGTTGTCAACATTTCATCAAAATTTCATTAAAATCTGTTCATAAATGTTTGAACATAAATGTTATTTTGCCGAACCCTCACAAACAGATGCTGGCTGTCAGATAAGCTCCTCCCTTGGCGAAGGTAATTATTGATAAATACAAGTGAGATCTACATTACCTTACCATCTGTAATGCACCTATTTGTATGACTGTATCAACATTTCCATCTGACTGCCGATGCTTTTTGCATCTCCCTCCAGTGCCTATTATTTCTCTTCCTCTGCTTTTCTTTCTTTAAAGGCGATAGAACTGAGCGATGTTACAATAAACATTCCAGAGGGTGTCACCCACCCACAGCCTAATTAAAGACTCAGGAGCCCTGGCAAGATGGATGGTTTGTGTCACAGACGGAGGAGGAGGAGGAGGAGGAAATACGGTGGAGCTACTGTGGCTGCTGGTTATGTGCAGGTGGCTGGATGTAAACTCCTGCTTTTAAGTTGGCTTTGAAGACGGCTAAGCCCAAGGGCCTATGCAGGTGTGTGTGTGTGTGTGTGTGTGTGTGTGGTGGGGAGGGTTGTTGAGTGAAGACGGAAGGGTTGTACTGGAACAAATGGGGCCAGAGGGGATCATTTGTCAAGAGGGGCCAACATGAGCAGAGCGTTGACGCTGTCATGTGTGTTGTAACCACTAAAGACATGGACCATGCAGACACTGATGTCGTGGTGTGCGTGCGTGTGTGTATGTGCGTGTTGGGGGGGTCAAATGCTATCGACTTCAGACACTAACCAGGTTCGTTGCTTGAGTTATCGATGAGTAGTCGCATTGATCCCCGGGGCCTCCTCCTCTGGAGCTGACGGCAGGTAGTGTGTCAAGTGTGTTTAGGTCTTCCTTCACAGACCGGAGGCGGCGGCAGGGATTATTTTGGTACTGGAGACCCCGACGGCCAACTCGGTGACTCAATGGTTGCAACAAAGTGGGAGATAATTTCTTGTCACGCTGCTGCCAGCAGGCTCATCATCAGAGTGTAAAACACAAATCCCCAAATCGCCCAAATCTGGCATCAGAAGGGAAGCGTTCACTTACTGGAAAATGCTAGTTTGGGCTGGGTTTGGTTCACCAGAAAACACGTTTTAACAATTAGTTTGGGTTTGGTCTGCTCAGAACTGGGCCATCTGGGTCTTCCTCCGTCTTTCCGACACTTCCGACAAATTTTCTTCCCCGCAGTGTTGAAATGAGTCCATATATAACAGAACAACACTCATCATCCGTATGATCCGTCAGGTTTCCTACCGAGGCAAATTACTGATCATTTGGTCAATAATTCTGGCAAAAAACCAATTCTTTTCTTGGGTTGATTTCTGTCATATGAAACTAATCTTGTTATTGTCAAATATGTCATTTTACACACATTAATATGTTGTATTTGTTGTTTGTGTTGGGTATTTTGATTGAGCAGACAAGCATCAAATGAAAATGCAAACTGGGATTGTTCTGGCATTTTCACTTGTTCTGACCTGCATCAGCCAATGGCCACAGAGACACTCAGAGGGGTTAAAGTCAATTTCCATGCTTATGAGCTCTCGTCTTTCTCTTGAAGAAAGGCCAGAGATGGAATTACAAAGATGATCTGTTAATGTTTGGATATAAAAATTCCCATAAATCTAGTGGATATGTGTGTGAAATTGTCTCAAAATGACAAGAATGGAGACATTAAAAACGCTGCCTGAAGAATATGATTTCAGAGATCTAGAACGTAGCTGGAATATTTATCCAGATGCCAAGAACAAAAGCATAGCAGGGGAAATGGATGCGACCACACAGGAGAGAAATGTGGCATTCAGATTCAGGGCCTGGCGCTCATGTTTACCCAATACGAAATGAGGACCTGATGGATTCTTGACTTTTGATTTTAAGAATTCAACTTCTAATTCAGCTCTGCATACCTCCCTGTTTGCAGGGAAGACGGTCATGGCAAAGTCGAATACATCCGAGGATCTCATTCCCTCCTCGACTCTCCGGCCCTGGCCTGCTTATCTGAGCAGGGTTCGCGAAAGGTGAAGCCTTCAGGTCTCCCAGCAACCACCCACGGTCAGAGTGCAGTCAAGACGTATCTACTGTGAGACAAGAGCAAACATTGTTGCTGCAGAGCTGAAAGGTGAAAGCTGATCTAATCTAAAACAAGCTAGCTAATCTAAAACTCTGTGACAAAAAATCTCTGGAATCTGTGTTCATGTTTTGTAGGTAACCTTCAGAGGGCAGGAGTCAAGTCTGCCATCAGCCCTACCATGCTGGACCTTCTACAGGTTAAGGTATGTCCCTGACTGGATTAGATTCCACATTAAAAAATACTGAATTAAAGTTAGTCTAGTCAGAAAGAGTTCATGCAGCCATGTCTGTGTCATCTAAGTGACGACGGACTTCATCTGTCCAGCTTGTCTCTTTGTCCCGCCGAGTTCTTGTCACATCTCAAACACTTCGTGCAACAGAAACATCTGCTCTCGCGGCTGTGACAGAAACACTCTGGAGTGGTCAACAGGCCTCACACACCTCCCGTCGACAATGCACCAAACACACAGTTCACTGGTGGATGAGTGAGCTTGTAGCATTTTAGCATGTAGCATTTCATTAAAACAGAACATCAGGCTTTTTCCAGTTAGCGCCATCAGTCTACATACATGGTATGATTCTGGAATGCATGCAAAACTGCTTTCATTCCAGCAATTTGATGAATTTATTAACTCCCAGTTTAAAAATGTCTGATTGTGCTGTATAAAGGGGGCCATGATTTATCAGCAGAGGCAAACAACCACGACAGAATTACAGTATCTCCAGCAGACCACAAGGAATGCAACCAGGCAGCCTGTACAGACAAGCCCAACATGTGATCTCGCCCTCGCTCCCTCTCTTGCATGCACGCATACACGCACACACAGGACAAAGGAAGCTACCATAACTTCATTAGAGAGGTGGGGATGAACGCTGTTGAGAGAACCCAAGTCCATTTTCATATTAACTGTTCTTTTAGGAATCTGAAGGCAATTGCAGAAACTGCAGATGCATTTTTCAGCAAAAACCGGCATCGACAATTGAAATCTACACTGATTTTATAAGCATGTGTTTATTTGTTATTTGTACATTTTTTATTTTGGTAACAAATGTACACTAATCACAGCTCATATGTTACATTCACTTAATATTTAACTAATGTGGTGTCACTAAAGACATTTGCATGGATAGATGTAATAAACCTCTTCATTTTTTGCTACAGCACAAGTGCAGTTCCACCAGTCAGTGTCTCCAGGCTGTACATTTATGTTTCTCCAAAGGGCACACCTTGTATTAGATTATTTTCCCTCTGCACCAGATCTCGACGTCTTTGGTTTTGGCAAAATAAACATTGAAACTTTCCTCTTTTTACCCTCCTTCAAGAGTGATGAGCTCATACTGGATATTCTATTTTGGGGTTGGCTCGCTGCTGCAGGTTTGGACACTTCCTGACGCACAACTGATGTACCCAAAGTGAACACACGGGGGTGCTGTTTCACACTACAGGCGAGTCAGGTGTAAAAATGACCACAGAGGGCACCTGTTTCTGTCCTCGCACACTGGCATAGTGATAAAAGCTTGAGTTTAAATATATTTATCTTTATTAAAGTTTGATTTTATTTAACCTGTTTAATTTAGATACGCAGGCATTTTATAATAGAAATGTAAGAGACAATCTGCTCATTTAGTAATTTAGAAATTGAAATTCATACCGACAAAGAAGCCTTTTAGTTTTATACCCCCAAGGTAATTCCAGTTACTTCCACGAATAAGGCTTTATTTGTTGTTGCGTAAAATGCGTGGACGTGCAAATATTTGCTCTGACATATTGCGTAAGAAGCGACTATAATTGCTTTTCGACAGGAAACATGCAACGTTTGTACAAGTACAAGTACAAAAACTACACAGAATACCCAGTATTCCTTCAAGAGTCGTGTGCAGATCTTTCGCACTTGTAATCCCCGATTTCAGAAGCCCATCCATTAGAATCTCATACTGAGATCCTTTGACTTGTGTGCAAACATAATAAGACCCCAAGTTAAAATCCATGACAATACTGTCATTATGCTCCAGAACAGACTGTGCAACTGTTTGAATGTTTACGACCAACTGTGAAACCCTGCAATTCCAATTGCATGTCCCGGCCTAACACACATGATTTTATATTTTAAATGTAATAGAATCTAACACGCCGAGTCTCGGAAAGATTTTCTACGTTGATTTAATGTCTGTTTGGTTGTTTTAGATTTGATTAAAATTCAGGCGGGGAAACACTAACTCGACCCTGGCCCCTCACTAACCTGTGTTTTGCGCCACCCTCCGAGCCCATGCATCACAACCCACTGTCTCCTCCTCCTCTCTGCTGTCTGCCGCTGCAGGTTGAATCTGTTGCCCCTGTTTCCTGTCACATGGTGCCTGGAAATAGGATCCCTGCTTTCTACTATCTGTCTCCGTCTTTGTGGTGTCAGTGCAGTTGTGGCTGTCGGAGCTGCCTTGAAGTTCGGGGGACTTTTAACGGCAGACGGACGGACGGACGGACGGTCAGCGCTGCAGCCCTCCAGTCTGCGCATCTACTCTGTCCGCCTGGGTGCACTTCACCTGAGAGCCCTTTAATCACACGATGGATTCCTGGACAGTCGCCTCTTCCTTCCTCCTCATAGGGCTTGTTTCTTGCGCGGCTCTGAGTGCGTTTGACACCGGTAAGTCCAAAACTTTTCTTCCTCGCTGCCTTGAAGACGTTTTGCGATTATTAGCAAGTCCAAAGTTTTGCGCACGGGACAGTGTTTGAAGAGATGTTTAACAACGCGCACAGAGTTGATTTTGAAGACCGATAGTTTGTTTTTCTGCCCTGTTTCCCAACAAGTCACATACGGCCGTTGCAGAATTTCATTCAGAACTCGTCTTCCCTGTCTGCGTCTTTACGCGAGGATTTACGATCAAAGCGAAAGACGCGGAGTGTTTTGGTCTTTTCTGTCGTTGATAGAATGTTGCTGTTGATGTTCCTAATGTCGGCTCCCTGTTCCTAAAGTAATCCAAACTGTTCCTTCGGCCAACTCCTGACAAATGCCCGTTTGTGTGTTTAGAAAAAACCCGTCATCACGAAGGTCTACTGTATGATTCTAAAAGCTGAACGTTTAAACGATGACCTCATGGCTCAAAGCGGTAGTTTTACGCACACTCTGGCCCTGTCCGTGTGTTTACATGTCACACCAGCTGCTCCTGACTGATCGGTCCCACTGTCGTGAATAAAAAAAAAAAAAAAAAGCGAGAAAGAAAAAAAACCCCCAGCATTTTCATCTCCATGATAAAATCGCCTTTGGTCGCGCTGCATCATTTGCCTCTGTGGCTCATAATTCAACCGTGCAAAGATCAGTTCCCGACGAAATGATCTCCGAACCCTCAGTCACCTGATATCATCTCTTCCTTTTGCCTTCAAAGTTCGGGCTGATACGTGCGCACTAATCTGCAGAACTTCAAAGTTCCAGCCGCGTTGCAATTCAAATGCGCCTTTTTTTGTCGGATTATTCGGATGAAATGTGAATATTTAATAATGACCACACAGACGCCCGCTTGCTGTAATTTGTGCCGCGTTTCATGTCGAAACGGCAAATCCTCGTGTTTTTCTTTTTAATTTTTTTTTTTTTTTGCATCTTAATTATACCCTTGTATTTCAAATTAGAGGGTCCACCATCTGGACCAGTGCGTAACTGCTCCCATGTGTACCTATGTATTAGCAAAGTATTTAAAGCCACGGTATTCCCCTCATAACACATGTGCAGAAGAAAGGCAACATTTCTGATCAGTTTAAGACAAGAGGGTCCCATTCAGCATACATTCAAAACTGAATGTTTTCTGCAGCGTCTGCTGTGTTGTCTGGTATTGGCTTATAAAACCTTTAATTTCTAGCGAAATGGAACTGCATGCTAATAACTGCCAGACTCATAAAATCAAAGTGGAAGGCCTTCTTTCCAGAGAAATTCATTCAGAGAAGATTAGGCGTCGAGGCGACCCAAACTGTGAGGGAACCTTTGTGAGGCTGACGTATTAGATATGTGCCTTGAATGTCGCTGGGGTGTCTGGGAAGAAATGTATCATGCAGACGAAGAAATAATCAGTTTTATTCCTACCCAGAACCAGGTTGAGGTGTATCGATGTCCTGTGGAACAGCAGGTGTGGCAGTCCAAGGAAGTTTTCGGGCAGAGCTTTTCCTGCCCTGCAGACGTCACGCTGAAGATCAGCCAAAGTGTTTCCGACTCGAATGCGCTCAGATGTTCCCACATGCGGATGAATGAAACCATGTCTGACAGGCGGGAGATGACGCATTCTTCAAACATGAGCGTGGGTGACAGGTGACCCTCCCTACCTGGGGCGTATGGAGGGAGGCGTTTCGCCTCCACCTGAACTCAGAGGATTCGCCACATTGTTGTGTCTCCCAGCGCCTCCCGCCGCTCCTGATCCTCCTCGCGCAGACGCACGCCAAAGCCGAGGCTGTGAGGACGAGGCGTAATTGACTTCGTCTCACAAGCCCTTAATGAGGCGCCGGGCTGGTGTCGGGGTCCTAAGCACGTTTTAGCCGTTTCATCAGCGGCGAATTCTTTTGGTTGCCGTGATCCCGGTATCCGTGACTGGGAAGCCGGCGGTGAAAGTGGTGGCGAGAGTCACGTTACAGTTCACCATGCGCCAACATGTGCCTCTGGTTTAGGTAGAGCCTGCATCATCAGCGCTGCCGCTGCGGAGAGCCGGCTCGTCTCTAAAGCACCTCTTCCTGTCGGTGCATGTCGGGATAACCTGTAATCTGTCACACTGGCTCAGGCTGTTACGGGTTAGGGGATGATTAAAGGAGAGGTTTGGCTTATCAGGCGGCATTTTCACGGTCTGCTGTAGAATGAAATAAAAAACCAATATCACTTTAACATCTGTGTTATGAATATGAGGCTGGACTGAGTAGCTTATTGAAAATAACGGGGTTTGTTCGTACCAACACCTCTGAACCACCTAATCAATGTGCCATTCCGAATTTACGTTAAACTTATTCAAACACCGATTTGTAAAATAAATGCTGTTGAGGTTAAGAAACGATCTGCTACAACACCCAGTCAAATTAAATCGGTAATGCAGGAGTCAGGACCGTTTCCAGCCTCCGTGCTAAGCTATGCTAGCTCTACTTTGATGCTATGGAGGTTTTATTTTCCTGTTCTGGTGCAGTTGAATACTTCCCAGTTCAGTCCTGGTGCGATTGTTCAAAAGAAAGAATCATTTCTCCCAGCACGAAGCCATTACAAGTTTTGTTGCAATGGATAAAAAGGAGGAATTGCTTTGATTTAAGTTTCAACAGGCAGGAAAAACCATTCAGATCTTGTCCTATTTTTCACACTAATTACTAGTGAGAGCTTTTTAAAAAAGGGTTTTTTTCCTCCGGCTGGACTTTATTCCTGCTAACCTTGAGAGAGAGCTGTTTCGATCGTGGCAAGCCGTGTCTTGAAGAAGGACCGAGCTGTGACACTTTGGCAAATTGGAATGCACTCTCATTATGTGATCTGAGGAAGACAGCTGTCAAAAACAAGAGCCGGTGAAGGAAACAAAAGGTTAATCACCAGGCTGCGGCCCTCCAGCTGAACTCTGATCAGAGGAAGACAGAGGTGTTTCACCTGCGGCCTTCTGCAGCTTTACTGCACATGCATGAAGCAACTTGCAGAGCAACGCTGGAATGACTTGAAAAGAGTGACTTCTGCTTGGCTGTATTGTTTCTCACCATCCTTTTCTAATTTGTAGCTGATGGAGAGATCAGTAACATGGATTATATTTTAATCATCCCTACACTATGCTGCTGCATAAACAATTGCGCAGGAAACCTCAGTGTCACATGCAAATATTCATGTAAATATCAGCCAATCCCTGTGCAAAACCTGCGGTGAACGTTTGAGTTTACTTTGGATTCAAGACACTGTGATCTCCCCAAGGGCCTTGAACCCACCGTTTGTCATTTAATTGACGCTGGCCAGGACGGGATGGTGTTGTTCTGGTCTGGTCTGGTCGGGTCTGGGAGGGCCTCCTGCTCTATGGGAGGAGAGCTTCACCCTAACAGCAAATGCTGTATTCACCAGTTTGCTGTAGGATTGATGGTAGTCAGTGTTCCACTCTTACAGATGTTTGACTGAATATCAAACGCTGACAGTGCGTGTTTTTGCATGCATGTCCTCACCTGTGTGTAGAAAAACAAGTGAAAGGATAACAGGAGATTCCATCTGCCAGGCCTGCACTATTGTGTAATTTTGTCCAGTTCTTCCAGCTATTTGTGTCTTGTGGTTATATTTTATTATCATGACTGCAGATGATGAAAGTTCAGGTTCCGTGCAAGGTAGTTGGGGTCATATAACATGATTAGATTTATGAGCAGATGATATTTTTGGGTTTCTGGGGCTGAAGGCAAACAACTGTTGGAGATCCATCCTGTTATAATACTGATTCCTTTTCTGTCACCCAGCTAATCAATTATTTAGCTAATAATTTCATCGGTACATGTGGATGTTTGATCTGAACCATCTGTGGACTCATTCAAAAATGTCTAACATACACACACGTGCAGACACACGTGCAGACACACACACACACACACACACACAGACAGAGCGAGAGAGAGATAGGAAGAGAGTCAGTTCACATAATGCAGTTTATGACTGGTCACACTTTTTAACCCCAATAACACCAGGATGTGTGTGTGTGTGTATGGGGGGGAGGGTGCATGTGAGAGAGGGAGAGAGTGAGATACTCCGGATCGGCTGTCAGGAGAGTTAATAACAGGCCATCATCAGCCAACATCTGAGGCAACACGAGCTTATGTTGGCAGAGGTGATCCTGACGGAAGTCTGCTTGGAGGACAGATGGAGGGTTCTCACAGAGTTTGGTGCACGGCTCACCCCAGTGTGGGTAGAGGGCGGCGTGCATGGGTCTGGGTCTCAGATGTGGGCCGTGTGGTTCCCCCCCTCCCTTTTTCCGTTTCAGAGATTAAGCTTCTGTGCTGCAGATGCAAGTTCAGGCGAACCACTGGTGTATTTTGTGTGCACATGCAAGTGCACGGACACACACACACACACACACACACACACACACACACACACACACTTAAGCATCTCAGTCTATGATTAAAGATATGCCTCTGTAAGAACCAGTGGGAGTTTCAGGCAATCAGAGTAAAAGATATTTCTTGTGTTCCAGATTTTGTCCTGAAATCCTCCTGAGTCGAACAGACAGACAGATAGACAGCTCTCTCTTCTCTTCCACTCTTGTTAGAAGGAGACACCAGTTTGGCAGCTGTCCTCCTCCCCTCCGGTCTTTAAAGATATTGTAAATCTCTCTCTTTTCACTCAAGGGCATGCAAAGTGTCACCAGGCAAAGCACAGCCTCCCGGGAGCACACGGTTGCGTTTACAGCCTCCATTCTCATCACTCAATGGAATCACAAGTGAGTTGAGAAATGGACTAATCTCCCTAAAACTTTAGTAGACTCTATATAACTTTATCCTTCTGTATCGGCAGTGGCCGTTGGTGTGTTTCCACAGTAAACCCACCTGGACCTGTGTTCGGTTGACACCATGAATGATCCTTTCCACCCGCATGGAACCCTCAGGAACATTCATTGACAACAAACAAGACTTTACATTTATTATCATAACAAAGCTCAGGAATGTGGATCTGATAGCTGATTAAACAGAGAGTAACTCCAGTTATGGAGGTTTGTGTACACTGTGAAAGCTACAGTTAAAAGCAGCTCTGAAATGTTGGTAGCAGGAACAGGGTATTTTCTTTTCATGCATCCCAGCTCTGGTGATGATCCTCGGCACGTCTTGAATTGTAAAGACGGGCCAACGTTCTTTCATTTAAATGGCAAAAGTATGCTGAATCTGGCTCAGGCAAAGGGGGAAAACCCCTCGTATTTGGAAAAGTGGCATTCTGGTTCGGTCCATTGCCCATTTGCATCCTGTTGACCTCAGGGTGGTGCCCTGCGAAGGTCATGCTGTGGGCGACACCCTTGTTCTTTCATGCCAAGGGATTGGACTGCCCATCAAACCACCAACCACTAACACAGTGGAACAAACCTAGTTATTATAAACACAGTCGTGCTTATTATCATGCCAGCGTGATTCTCATGCTGTTGCCTTCAAAGACTCACATTCGTTTGATCAAAGTTAGGCCCTCCCTTTACCACACTCCATTTCTTTTTTTCAACTCTTGCAAGGTGAATTTTTTGAGGTGGTGCTGGTCACCATCTGCTCGGGCCACCCAGCCTGCAGACGGTCAGGCCGGTTCCACCTCCAGGATCTGTTGATGTCAAAGGTGAAGAGGAAAAGCCTTGCACCTGGAGGAAACCTGGAGATTTAGGCCACCAGGTCCCTGTCGGCTGAACGCAATCAGGTTTTAAAGAGAAAAACATTGTTTAGGTGGTTTTTGGTGGCCACACAAGACTATTTTCTCCAGCTGAGCTCTTCAGTTGCACTTTTGCAAAGCTGCATCACGTCCTGACGGAACCTGACACCATTTTTACATTTCAGACTTTCGTTTCCAAATTGTTTTTCCTCCCTCAGAACTAATTCCCCCTGCGTGCATCTACCTCAGACAATGCTGCAGGAGCCGTGCACCCGGGCCTCCTCACGTACCTTGACATTTGCGTATGCACGGCGAGACGCTCTCCAGTCAATGCTGAGTGACATTCTCGCTAAGATTTGCCGGTGTTTTCTGCATCGGTCAGAAGCCATCAGCTAGAACACACTCCAGGGTGAGTGCACAAATCGGCACCATAATGAAATACCGTCCTGACTTATGCTCTTTTAGGAATTCTATTAACTTTCAAACAATACAATTGTTTTTATTATCAGAACTCAATTTACTTCTCAAAAAATACTTTTATGGCCCCAGGGAGGAACTGGCTGATGCATGAATACAGTATATGAGAAAATAATATTGGTGTTTTGATGTTTTTGGTGAGCTGTTCTTCCCTCATGTTTCCATAGTTCTGTGCATAAACATGTACTTAATGCTGCTGCTGACTCAGTGTGGTCAAGGTCAATTAACTGTTGTTTATGTTGTAAATCTCTGCCATGATTAGCTTCTTGTTTTGGCAAAGATCTCCAAATTTTGAAACCGCCACAGCACTGCGGTGTCGCATGTGATTTTGTGTTTTGAGAAGCACAACCGAGATCATAACAGGAGGATATTGAATTGCTACTGTGTTGAGACCTGACCTGTCCGGTGAACCAAGCTCTTTTTATACTGTTATGCTTGGGCCTGGGCCACTTAGGTCTGTGTTCTCCTGTGGCAGAGCAAAGCCAACCACTTTAAATAAATGCTGAGTAATATAGGCGCTGAGCCTCGGGCCCTGTTTAGTGTCCGTCTGCAGATGTTTGTCCTAGAAGAGGCAAATTGTCGCCTTTGCTCCTCGCAGGAAACGCCCACCCACAGCACTGATTTCAGTGGACATGGGTAAGTGGACAGAGCAAACATTTGGACATGCGGAAGGGAGCAGACGCAGCTAAGTGGACAGCAAACAGAGGAACAAAGCTGGTGGTGAGCCGCGCTAAGAAGCTGTGAAATGTGTGGTACTTCAGATGATGTGCTGAATATCACGGTTACGTTGGGAGGCTATTAGGGCGTCTCATTCCGTGTTTTTCACAAACACCCATTGTTGCTGGAACTGCAGAGTCTATGATATCCCATGGCTGAGAAAGGTTCCTACCAAAAAAAAAGTGAAACCTAAGTCGCCCAGAGGCTCCGATTTAGCCGTCCTGCTCTGAAGGTGCATACAACCGCTTGAGGTGAGCACAAAAGCCGCAGCCTACCTGGCACCAGCGCCAGGCAGAGGGTGGTCACACTCCACCGATGCCATGAAATTGAATCCCCCGGCCTTCAATAGATCCTGTGTAATGACTCTCCTTCCCAGGGAGGCCGGTGGGATGCCCCCTGTCTTTTCCTGGAGCCATCTGGTTCCCAGTACCGCTGCTGTTCCCACAGGCGGATGGACCCCAGTGAGAACGGATCACTTTCACAGTGGAGATTGGGATCTACAGGGTCTGAATGTAAATGAGTGCGGTCACTTCTGCAGCAGCCTATTGTGCTTTTGTTATTGTGTTCTTGTAAATGCGCTCTGTTGCGGTGAATATGTGACGTCTTCAAAGATGTGATTCAGCGAAAATATCTGCTGTCTTTATTCTGCAACTGATTATCTTATGGATGAGTGATAAAACCTAAACATAATTAGCGATCATCAACTCTGATCTGAGGCAGTAATTGATTGTTACAAAAAGGACAAAAGGCATGAAGCAGCCCTACGTAATGAGCCATCAAGTCAAACTTTCCCAGATTAGAAGATGGAGATGCCAAGGAACAGCAAGGCAACGGAGATGTGTCTGCATCTGCAGTTTACGGAGATGAGCAGAAAACTAATTAGTGTGAAGTGTTTGGCATTCTCTGAAATGTCATTGGAAACAGAGGGGAATGCGAGGATGGAGTGAGCTCACCCGCCACAGCCATCGAGAGGCTGGTGAAAACGTCTGATGTATCAGACTCGTATGTATGACTAGTCTTTCAGCCTCCAAAGGCTCCACATCTGCTGTTTCAGGTTTTCTGAGGTCAAACATCAGTGAAAATATTAATTGACAAAAAAAAAACTCGTGAAATTGATCATTAAACAACAAACGCACAGATCAATTTTTGCAAACAGAATTAAAATGTTAGATGACCAGATGTGTCATTGTGTCACCCTTATTTAATGAAACTGAATGATAACCATCATGCATTAGGTTCCCCCCACCCCCCTCAAGACGAATTACCTGAATTACATTTTAGCGGACTGTCAGCGGGAAGGATGGGGAATAGTCAGCCAGAAATGTTGAATCAGACCCACAGCTCTCTCCAAACGGTAGCAAAAAAAATTGTTCTGGAAGGAGAAAAAGTGGAATATTATCTGGAAGTTCTTCTCCGTTTCAGTCTAAATAAGAATGAGGCGTAATTGTGTCGTGTTAATAATAACAGCAGTGTTGGAAACCTTGAAAGAATTCAGCTTTCATGTGTTCCATCTGTTCTTCCTCACCTACTTGTGCAGGGCAGGTCACCCCAGACCTTTATCCTTTATTTATCCAAGTCAGACCTCATCTCTTAGACCCTATAATCAGAAATTGGGGGAGGTGGGGAGCAAGGGTTTGTAATGGCAGCGCACAACCTTCTGCAAAAAAGCACTGTCCCATGTTCAGCTCAAACCAAACCACATGTAATTTACATTCCTCAGATACCGCCTAACCTGAGCACAAACAGTGCAATGGAAAACAGGTGTGTGCAGGGACAGGCCCTCGTCTCTCGTGCTTCACCTTTCTGTGACTGTGCTGCCTATCAGGTGGGGGAGGGAGCAATCTGTGCGGACATCACAATATTGTCCTTGGATGTGAAAATCAAACATGGAAGTCAAAATGGAAACCATCTTCCGCCAGAGCAGTCACGGGGAAAAGACACAGCCATGCCGACACTTACATAATCTCACCACAAATTGATTGTTGGCGTGGGGGGGAGTGACCGAGATGTGCACTACTCACACGCGCGCTCGGTGCAGTGGAACGACCACTGGGTGAGAATGGCGTCACTGCAGTGACACTGGTTTGACTGGAAACAAAGGGAGACTGTGTGCTAGTTAATGAGATCAGGGCGGCCCGCGATGAAGGGGTGTTGTCATACACCCCCTCCATTATTGGCTGAAATAAACACATTAATGTGACTTTTGTGTCTCAGCAGAGAAGAATCAATCTGCCTGGGTTCACGCATGCCAAGCAGGACATGTGTCCCATCCTGGTGCAGTAAAATGTTAGGAGGGAGCGCTCATTCGCTCTGATTCTGGGGTGCAGCCATTTTTGTGGGCAGGCCCATGTGTGAGTGTGTGTTCTCCATTCCTTCCATAGAGGATTTAGCTCAAATCTTGTTGTTCTGATGAAAATTGCTATGAATACCCCTGGGGGACATATGAATTATGAGGAGACACCACAGTTGGAATGAGGGGGGCAGGAGGGCAGATTTATGTCTTGTTGGAGCATGTGTTTATCAGGCGACATGAGTAGCCTGTGAGATCATTTTCTGTCCATATGCAAAACACACAACAAGAAAAAAGCCTTAGAGCTCCCCATGATAGCCATAAGCAACAGTTAGCCATTGTGTGCTGTAGTTGTGTGTATTTTTGGATGCATAAGACACGCAGCAGGACATATTTCCTCTTTCTGGAGGCCTGCGCCGGCTGTTTGCTTGCTGGTTAAATGCCCTGGCATGCAGATGGGCCACAGAGCCTCTCTGGAATGAGATTTGTACCTTCAAACACTGTGATGCTAACTTTGTTTTTACTGTTAATTTTACGAGCCGGGGGGCTTTGTCGGCCTGGCCTATAACTGGGGAAATGTGAAATAAACCCGGCGCTCACTTCGGCAGCGTTGTGCACCAGAGGCAGAAAATTAGAGCCCGGGTTAACAATCTGTGGGATCATAAAAAGTGGCTGCGTCCCACCCTGACATACTGCCTTCGTCTCTCTCTTTTCCTTCATTTCAGCTCAATTTCGTTCCCCCTGCCACAGCTGTGCCTGTTGACAACCCTCCCATCATCTCAGTCCTGTGCCTTGATTTGGAATTTAATTAAATGCAGAATTGATGGAACCCAGAATTTAAAAAAAGCCTCAATCCACCCTCACCCCTGTACCTCTGCCTTTTGTCACCTGACTGTCTTCCTCCGGCTGTCTTCTGCACGTTCCCCGGCACGTGTGGAGCATATTCAGTAAAGCTTGTTACCTCTCGCTTTAAATTCTATGTGGGAGTCTGTGATGGTGTGTATGTGTGAGTGTGTGAGATGTGTGCAAGCTGGAGATGAAGAAGCTTCTAATGATGTTATAAATCTGACCTCTTTTCGGTAGACGATCATTAAGACTTGAATAAACAGAGGTTAGGTAACGCGGGAAACTGCACATAACGCCTTATTCACCTTTTTTATTTTTTTTTTTTAGATACTTTCCCAAATGTCCTTTGCATCGTAGCATGCCTCTCATCCGTCACTGCCTCCATCTCTGCCAAGCAAAACTTAAAATCACCCCGGCTTATTTCATCCTTGTGTGCTCACAGAACCAGAACTACCTTTGTTCTCCCTGTGCTGCATTTTGTCAGATAACGTCCCAGCCCCTGCCATAAATTATGCAAAAGTGAAACTTTGATACGCTTCAATATGTTCTCTGATTGATCTTTCCAGCTCACCCGGCTCAGGAGCCATAATACTTAAATTAAAGGATAGAGAGCAGTTTGTGGCAGAAAAAAAAACAAAAAAAAGAAACATGCTTTCCATTTTTGTGACAAGCAGCTTCAAACAGAGGGTTTTTGGCTTGTGTAGCCCACCGCTGGCTCCAGCAGATTAGACTCTTTCCATTACAGAGATAAATCACAGGGGCTTGGGGGTGGGGGTGGGGGGTCGTGGGGTTGGTGTGTGTGTGTGGGGGGGGTGCTTTATAGGTGCTACTCATCAACTTTGGCAGGAACTCTCGCGGGTCTGTGGCTACGGTGGTAGTGCAGTCGGGAGGTGGTGCAGTGGCGGGTTTCTGCAGGAAGAATGGGGAGTGGTGGTATTTTGGGATTGAATGAGGTCCTGAGGTCTTTACAGCCTGGTTATCTGACAAAAAGAGTCCAAATGAGGATCAGAAGAAGCTGCCGAAACTTCAGCCTAGTCAGATCTAATGAATATGTGTGGCTGTTTCCATCGCTTAATACATACATATTTGAATGTAGTTTCGCTGTAGACGTAGTACGCTGTGGGAAGCCACAGTTTTTTTGATTTCTCGGTTGTGATTTGCTTAAAGTTAAACATCCAGCCAAAAGTCTGAACAAACACAGACACCAGTTCAGTTGAATAATCACACACACAAAAAAAACAAAAAACGGGTGAGTAAATCAGGACGCAGCAGGCTGACTAACAAAGCTGGTTGACTAATCATATGGTTGGGCTATCAGAGGGCTTAGCAAACATCAGCGTACCAGAGAGGTGTGGCGTGATGCATTAACTTTCCACCTCCGTCCACATCCACACCATCCCCGATGTCTTTATTATAACAGCCTCACCAAATCTGTGGTAATCTGCGAAGCCTGGATAGTATAAACACACCAGGCTTGCTGCCATCTTCTGACATGTGATGTGGGTTTGATGGGGAAATAAATGCTGTTGTGGGAAAGGGGAACAGGGCCTGCTGCCAGCTGTGCCCCTCTTCCTCCCCTCCAGCCGAGGGAATTAGGAACCCTTCACATCTGGCCGAGTGTGGCCCGTCCATGAACTGTTATTACGGCTCTGCCCCACGCTGGTAATGGCTCGGAGTTCAGTGGACGCGCATCGTGGCGGAACGTCAAGATGGAAGTTCTGAACGTCTTATCTCCTCCAGTTTTGCGGTCTTCGGTGTCTACGTTTCTGTCATTCTCTGCAATTTCCTGATAAAGGAAATATTGTGAAGTGAGGCTGTTTTGCTGTCTACAGAGATTGAAACGTGTAATAAAGATGGAAGGAAGCTCTTTATGTCAGCCCTCTTTGAGGAAGCAGTTGTCTGTAATTATCGCTGCTTTTCATCCTTTGCAGCAAAAACAACGAATAAGTGCTCTTGTGTGACCTGGCGAGGCGTTACAGAGAAACCATTATTGGTGAGCTTGTTTGTTTGTGTTGGAGATCACATGACTTGCTTCTTTCGGTCTCTCTCCCTCCCCTTGATTCTCAGAGCATCAAGTGCATTTGAAGTTGCAATGTGGAAGCCATTAGCCACAAACCCTAACAAATATAATAACAGGGTGATTAGCTCTCTCCCTCAGTGATGCTGGGTAGTTTTTGTTTCTTTTCAGTTGCCAGGGTGGTGCAGGGTTCTTGGTCAAGGGCGAGTCTTCCTTTTCCCTTTCCCGGATTTTTTCTATTTGTAGACCTGCGTGTATTTTACAGGTTTTTTTCACCCTTCGCTCCATCTTTCATTCAGTAGTGGTTCTGTTTCCCATCACGGCCTATGATGAAACCACGAGAAAGGCCAGGCCCAAGTGACAAGAGTGCAAAGGTTGCTCGGGGGGGCTGGGTGTGCTCAGACCGTGGTGGTCAGAGCATAGAGCTGTACTTCCTCAAAGACTGTGATAAAATGATCAAATTAAAAGCACCCCAACATTAAATTAGCCTTTTCTCCAAAGCTCGATGTGTGGCCATCCAGAAGGCTCCTCGGTGGACCATTTATCTTTACCATGGCCTCACTTATCTCCACGTCCTTGCAGATCCTACTTCCCGTCCTCGCCGCAAACAAATGATGCCTCCAAACCACACAGAACCCGAACCCCCAGCGTCTCCCTCCACGCGGCAGAGCGCTGCCATACTTACCATTTCATCCTGGAAAGCTAACTTGGCTGCAGCTGTGTGCTGTAATTGCCAACGTTGATTCCTTCCAGGAGGACCATGTATTGAGCAGACGAGCGCTCCCTCATCCTTAAAGTGGGCAGAAAAGTTTCCTGAAGACCGAGCAGAGACATTTACAAAGTCATTTGGCTCGCTGTTTCTCATACAGTGTTGCACGTGGGCACTTTCAGTCATTTTTTTTTTTTGTGCTGGCTTTTGTGAGGGAGAGGAGATATCTGAAGGACGTGAGCTCATTTGAGATGCAGTTGGCTCCCTCGTTGCCGCTGCCTGATGTTATCCTTTTAGACTGAGGCTGCAGCAGGCGGGATTGCTTTTGTGGAGCGGTGGGTGTGATTGGCCTGGTGTCACTGCCAAACTCTCAGTGGAAGCATTTCCTTCTTTTTCTGTCTACTCTGGTGCTGCCGTATACCCAAATACAGTCATTCCTAAGTACGGCAGGGTAGCTGACACATGTGTTATCAGTCCAAATTTCAGCTAAACCAGTGGCATCCTTTGTAAGGATAGCTACACTATCATTAATGCTGTAACATTAGCCAAAGGGTTTTTTTCTCCAGTTTTATGGAGTTATGCTCTCTCTGTCAAAGTAGATTTACAGCCCTGGTGTTTGATATCTTTGCATTCCAAGGCAGGATTAATTTGCTGAGTGAGAGGGGAACCTTTTACAGACAAGCGAGTGGCATCGTAATTGCAGAAACCAGACACCTTGCAGCTTCTTGCCGCCTGTTGAACTGTCATCCAGACGATGGATGGCTGATAAGCTTGACTGAACAACACAGCTGAATCAACTTTAATTTTAAGAATGTTGGCAGATGCAGACTTTCCATTATTAGTGATGCTACCTGAACCTTCTAGACCTGCGAAAGCTACATTTTACGTACAAACATTTCACCCCAAGTCATCCCCAAAGAAAAGAAGAAATTCAAAAGTGGAGGATAAAAAAGGAGAGGTTGAGAGCGGGACGGGCTATGAAAGAAGAGTCAGAGAGAGTCAGGAAACCCTGGACTTGAAGGAGAACAAGAAAGAGCTTTGGAGCCCAGCTGGCTCTCGGAGGGGTATAATGACTGTCATATTGCAGAGCATTAGCTCATACTCACCCAGACATCTTGGCTTGACGAAAGTGGGCCAGCCGTTAGGTAACTACATACATAGCAACGAGAGCCGGAAAGGAACCAAACAGTTCTTTCTTTTATTAGTGTTTGATTGACAGGCGGGAGGTGAAATTGTCGGAATTTGTCGTGGTCTTGCTGGGAAATCTGCTAACAGCCGGATCTCATTTGCACGTGGTTTCCTGGAAGGAATGGAATAATCATAAAAACATTAGAATGTCAGATTGTGGCCTTTGTGGCACTGTTTACATGCAATCATTGCATGTTAATCTTTTATTTAACCAATTTTTATGCTGAATGGTGAAACCAGGAAAAGGGGCTATGCCCTGTCAACCGTTGTGGCTCCGGCAGAACCCTTATAAGATATTTTTCTTCGTTTAATCTCAGTCACTGTGTTTGTTAAAGGCGTCAAGCGCTTTGTTGACAGCGGTCCCTGAGGCTGAGAGCAATGAGCACCGATGGCTCATCGTGCATCTGAAGACCATCCTTAAGGGAGAAAAAAACCTCCCGAGCAGACTTCCTTCAGCTTTGGGAACACAGATCTCTTCCTCTCTTTCTCACCCGCCCTCTGTGGAGTTTACCATATGGTTGTCATATATATGGGAAATTCAAACCATGCTTGCCTTTGTTGTATACAGTCTGTGCCTGTTTTTGTGCACCCACGATGACGTTAATCAGAACAATACAGTGACTGATCTTGGTTTAACACATCTGGCCATATTCTTTGCTTGTGGGGTACATTCCGAAGCCGCTGACTGATATTTCAATCACCTAAGCCATGTCACACATGTGGCGTCTTTTTACATGCTCGTTGATTTTCATCTTAATTGGTGCTAGGTTCCGTATGGCAGACCGCTGTGAGTTGACTTCCTCCATCTTGTTTCTGTCTTTCCAGAGTGTTACACCGCTAACGGGGAGGACTACCGGGGATTCCAGAACCAGACCAGCTTGCAGGGTGGAAAGCCCTGCCTCTTCTGGAACGAGACCTTCCAGCACCCTTACAACACCCTCAAATATCCCAACGGAGAGGGTGGTTTGGGAAGTCACAACTACTGCAGGTGAGTTCGTCACTGTTGCGTTAACACACCATTGGAATCTCTTTGTTGTCCAAAAAATAAACTCACCAGATATTTAAAATGCAGTTCACAGCATTTTTGATCACCAGCATTTCTTTCAATAAAGCTCATGTCTTTGTTAATAGTATAACTGATGGAACGTGTGCGGGATCATAAATCAGAGCTTTGATTCTCTTGAAAAACCACTGAGCCCCCCTCAGTAATTCGGCCATATGGTTGACATTTGTGACGGCTCAGACGCTTTGCTTTGAATATTTTATTGACAGCGTTCAGACAAACATTTTGATGCTTTCATCGCAGAGATGCAAACATGCTTGAAGAGTTTGTGTAAGCAGATCTCTGTCCTTCCTCCAAGGAATGTGAAGAGACACGGCAGCTTTTGGCGTGCAGAAAACCCTTCTTACGCTTTGGTCACACTCCATTTAAAACGCATGCGCTTGCCAAAGGCTTCCCTTCATGTTGTTAGCGTGGAACAAGTGTTTAGATCATACATATTAATTAAATGCTTTGTTAGCCCGCCGGTACAATCTGTGGCTTTGTTTCCTCCAAAAAAGACAGATTTATTTATATATTTCACTCAGCAGCACTTGAAGCTGTAAACTGTGGCCGTCGCAGTAAAAAGATGAGGGCTCGGGTTGATGTTAAGTCTTCCGGGGGTCAAGAATTTGTACGCGCTTCCACCCACGTGCGTGTGGGCTCATAAACATACACGTCCTCACAGACGAATGGGTTTATCTGCAGGGAAAAGTGGAAGAATTTTAGGCTGCAAATCTCCTTTTTCACACGGTGTGGTACTCGGAATTCAACCTTCCTGATCTCCTCATCTCTTTTCTCCTGTCATCTGAAGCTCTCTTTTTGCAGTTTCTGGCTTAAATTGCACAATAGGGCCAGGTAGCGTGGTGAAACTGAGAAGGTGGCGCAAAAACAATGGTGAACTGGGGCATGCACAACCCCGGGGCCAGTTGCTGTTCTCCTAGACAGGAGTTGAGGTCAGACCACAGGTGGATAAGGCAGAGACGCAGATCTCTGTGTGCCTCAGCCTTAACGTCCCAAACAGGAAAAAAAAAAAAAAGTCAAGGCGAACACACTCCCTTGTTGTCCCATCACTGGCATGTTCGCCGGTGGCAAAGCAGTCGAGGGGGCACCACAGTGGTGCTGAAGAGTTGGCCCCCACATTTCATCTTTACAGCCGACCATAAAACAGCCCAATGAAAATGGGGAGAAACTGGGAAGCGGGGCATTGCCACATTATTCCCATTATTCACAAAGCCTCAGCATGAGGACAACAGCTCTGGTGTCCGCGCCGAGGCTCTTTATAGCAATAAACCCCCATTAATGTTAATCATCCTGGGGCTATTCAGAATTAATTTCACAGCATTAAGTGAGGACTGTGGTCTAAGGTCTGATGTAGTATCAGATGCTGCTCAACAGACACGTTACACAAAGACCCGGCACTTTACTACTTAAGAACTTCTTTGACCTTTCATTGAATATAAAGATCCTGATAACAACAGGACACAGAGTCCCGATTTATGTTCATTTATAGTTGGCTCCAGTGGACAGTGACTCTCCCACTCTCCCTGTGGATGAGGCGTCAGTGCATGGCTGAACAACTTTGCTACTAGACGGGTGTGTTTGTGTGTTCTTGTACATGCTATGTATACTTTTCACTATCAAACCGAGGACATGTTCAAGAAGTGAGCACGTTTCGCTGGTCCTCGTCTCCTCAAAAAGCTGTACAAAGTCAAGGCGTGTGTTAAAGGTCAAGGTTAGTGTAGAGGGCTGGATGATATCACTGACAGCAGTGATAGCGTGTGTCTGTGTGTGTATGTGTGTGTGTGTTGCAGAATTTATGCAGGTCCACCATAACTCCCAATGCTTTCGCTTTACATGAGTTGAGATAATGGAAATGCCAGAGTGAGTTGTGTTCTCCACGTTGATTGTAATTGAATCTCCTAGATGTCAGGTGCAAATCCGAGGTCGGGCCGGCCGCCGCCACGTTGTCCATCCTTCAAATGTCTGGATTACATTTGCAGGGTGCTGTTCTGTTCAATGGAAGAGGCTCATAAATGCATTCCGCCGGGGGGATTCATGACATGGAGTTGAAGTTTTAGAAATCAACAGTGTAGTTGCCACAACCAGAAAATGTTAATGAGCAAAGGGGCTGGTCTAACTGGAGCCAAATAGACCACAGAGTGGTAATCACATAATCCAGTTTTCACTGGACGTAGCCTCTGTGGAAGGAATGGTTTCAAATAAAAGTCCAGACAAAGAGGTCTGTAGATGATTCAAAACTTTTTGTTTTTTTTTAAATTCATATAAAATTGAATTCACATCCATCGTGATATTGGAAAAACAGAAACTTTGAAGCCCAATCTAAGTCCAAATAAAACCAAGCCGGCTGTGTGGATGGACACCATGGCGCTTATCATGGCATTATGTTGGACACAGAGACACAATGTTCCGGGTACCAGATTATACTATCAGGTCCCAACCTAAACACGTTCAGGCTCAATACGTGCATTCATGCGGCTCAGCAGCAGGCAGCAGTCTGCATGCTAAGGCATTCAAGTCAATTAAAGCGTCTTTGAGGCAGTAAATTATCTGCTGTTGACCTCAAATCCAGACGAGTCTCGCATCGCCTCACTCCAATCAGCATTACTCCTCGCCCCAGCATCGTTCCCGCTCCGCCACAGTCTCTTCTGTTTCTCTATGGTCTTGATTTAAAAAGCATGCTATTCTTTCCATACACTGCTGGCATTTTTTTTAAAGGGCTGTAAAGTTTGCAAATGAATCAAATCAAGCCTTCTTTATAGCTATTTTTCCTTTGTTTAGAGGTCAGATGGGCTTGCATTCCAAACCAGAGCTGGAGAAGCTGTGAGGTGAAGCAGAGTGTGGCCGTAGTTGGCCCTGCACACAAGTGTGGAGCAGAATGAGTCAGCCAGCGTAACCCTGCCTATTAAGTGTCTAAACATCTTTCTGTGATCCATTTCTGGGTATTTGGGTGTTTCAACATGTTCCTCCACTCTGGGCCAAGTAGACCATCACTGATGCACATGGACGGGAATGTGGGACCCCTAAAACATCTGAAAACACACAAACACACATATACACTGTATTGTATATAAACTGTACTTTTTTTTTTTTTTTTTTTTTTTGCAGCCATGCACAAATGTTGTTACTGAGGTAGACTTGTTTCTCCCTGGTTGCATCCGCTGGTCTGTTCAGCCTGTCGACAATGTTTCCAAGCCCCTAAGAAAGCGAGGGAGTGATTACACGCTGTGCTGGGGGCTTAAGAAAGATCACGCAGCAACCAAACACACTGCCCAATCAAAGGTGGGATCGATGGTCGTAATTCCGTCTCCTTCGGGGGCGCTTCAGGAAGTGCAGTAAATTACATAAATGGCTATAGATTATCTCTTAGAGGAGTCTTATTTCAAGTAGGGTCATTACCTGTTGAAAGGCAGGAGGAAGGAGAAGCAGAAAGAAGATACTCAGAAGAGAGGAGACTCACTTTTTGGAATTTTAACTTCACCAGTAGCCTCAGGAAGCGACAAGACAATCAAACCTGAGCTCTTCAGATGGTGAATTCTAGCAAAAGCTGGTTAGAGATGCACACAGAAGAAACAAGGCTGGGAGAAGCTCTGGGTCAATTTGCATGCTGTGATTAATACAAATGCTGCGTGAATTCCTTCACACACTACCAACTGGCAGTAAGAAAGAGAGCGACTGTTGCAGGGATGTGGAAGGGGAAAAGCTTTAAGGCACTCAAACTTGGGTTCAGCCTAAAAAAGTTCCAACAACGAGGTCTTTGTCACGACCTCATTCCGGGTGTGAAAAGAGAGCAGGAAACCCTGGACAGTGTTTTTGATAGCAGAAGAAAAGAAATGAAAACGCCCTTCACAACTTTGCACACAAAAGGTGAAACGTGATAGCAGATCGCCCCAGGGTTTTTTTTTTTTTTTTTTTAAGATGCTCCAATGAGGTGTGTCAAAAAGAAAAAAAAAAAGCTCTTCAACACTTAACAGTACAGTATGGACAAAGGCCTGTTTTGCCAGATGGATATTTTTTTCAACATAATCTCCAAATAGTGCTAAATAGCCCTAACAGCTCCAAGATGAAGTCGGCTGCATAATAGCTGCTTTGAGGGAATTTATCAGCGCTTCACAACCTCGCCAGAGAGGTCGGGATTGAAAAAGTCGCATGATCACCCCAGAGATACGATGACTGCACAGAGCGGTTTAGTATTCTGTGTTAGGTCCTGCCAAGGTCAGCCTTAAATGACTGGTTAAAAGCATATAGATTCAGAGACCAGAAAATGAAGAAAAAAAAAAAAAAAAAAAACACGGCATCACAGACAAAAGAGCTGCCTTCTCTTTTCTCTGCATCTGGCTTCTAAACAATGAAGCTCCCATCAAAGAGCAGCAGCAGCCTGAGCTGCTGATGCTTGCGAGGAAGAATAAAACTAAGAGCAGCCGGTGCCACCGGGGCTGAGGATGACTGACACGGTCAACATAATCTCCCTTTGAAACTTTAGCCAGTTTTCCACTGCGGCCTTGATGCTCCCGATCGGGAATATTCCCCCTGTAAACTGTCAGACAACAATGTCCAAACATCCCAGGTTGATGTCGGCTGATGCAGGCTAACTCTTGCCTCTGCAGGAACCCTGATGGGGATGTGCAACCATGGTGCTACATCGCAGATTATGAAGACGGAGTCTACTGGAGATACTGCGACATCCCCACATGCCAAAGTAAGAGATTATTCCCACTTTATTGTACTCTTCCTCTCTCTCTCTCTCTCTCATGTCCTTGGGGCCCAAAACCAACCAGTTTCATATCCTCATCTGCCAAAATAGCTTTTATGGCTGCGTACATAATTATTATAATCTCAAAAAATGCCACTAATTGCCATCAGCCTGCCATGTCTGGGCTTGCCCTTATTTTAATGTGAGCTGCCAATCGTGTGTGTGTGTGTGTGTGTGTGTGTGTGTGTGTGTGTCTGCACCGGATCACCCTGTGGCTCTGTAGCCCATTTTGGTGCTCGGTGATTGATGGGGAGGATCCAGGTGTGCTGCCTGTCACATATTTGTGTTTTGTTGGGCCTTTTAGTCATCTCGCCGCCTCTTTATCTCTAATTATTTTTTTTATTGTGACAAAACAAACTGGTTCACTGCCCTCCACCTTGTTTTTATTGCAATTATGACAGTTTCCTGCAGAACAGGTTCAGATGTAGCAGATAGCTACAGGCAACAATGATATTTCAAGAGTAACACACTACTGATAATTACCCACAATGTCCTTTAATATGTTCTTTCCCTTTTTAATATTTTAATAACCTTAACGTTTTCGTGCTGTGTTTGAGGCTGAGCTGCAGCGCTGTGACATCAGCAGCAGGTCAGGAGATGGTTTGGCTTTTCTCTGCAGTAGGTACCAGAAGATCTCAAGATCCTCCCGAACCCCTCCAGCTATCCCAGCATTATCCCGCCCGAGTAGCATGCCTTAACTTAAGCCTGCTGTCTGAACGGCTCAGGACCCATTAAACCATCAGATAAAGCCTGCAGGCTGCACGGACTGTGAGTGGCCCCGTATTTGTACGCACTTCTGCGTGCGTGTGTGGACAGCAGCTCGTTTGTGCCCTCTTCAATGACCTATTTCAGACAATCGTCCATTTAGCTCCGTTCTTCTAGGTCGATATCCCAAACCTTTGTGGATACAGGAGAAGGAGAGAGGGAAGACTTTGTCCTGGCCCTTATCTCCTCAGAAATGAGGCCATCTTTTATTCCAGACGGGTTCAGCCTACACGCCTCACTTCTGACTGGGAGCCAGTAACTCATCCTTGTGGCCCACTTTTAACACTTGCTGGGTCAAATTCGACATTTTAATGTAAAAGTCTCTTTCTGATTCAGCATTTAAAGTTATGCAGGAGTCCTGTAATATGAGAAAAGGCTTGTTGTGTCTGAGGAGATGGCAGTCATGAGGAGACCGGTTGTCCCTGCAGGGACTTTAGGGCGTTTTCAGACCCTCAGCAGCAGCAGCAGGTGATCCTTGTAAAAACTCATGGCAGCGGTTATCATGTGGTGGAACTGTGTCAACATCCCAGACTCTGTTTCAATGTTTGATTTTCTTTTCATTGCTGGGCCACCAAATCCTTCACTGTGAAGCAAACCAGCTGTGCTCTGAAAACCTCCATGGAGGTTAGAAAGTCATTCACAGAGGTGCAAAACAGGTGTAAGAAGACACGATTGTTAAACCCAAAATCGGCTGTTTGCACCGTCGCCTCCTTACCTGAGGACCAGGTGATTTTATCTAGCTGATGTTTCAGTGCTGGCTGATAAAATCAAACAGAAATACCTGTTTCCATTTATTTAACAAGTCTGCACACTCCCAACTTTAAAAGAAGACACGATTAAAAGGTTTAATCGTGTCAGTGAAGCACACACAAGAAGGAGACGCATCTGCTGCAAGCAGTAAGGAGAGTCAGCTCGGTGAGACCGAGGTTTGTCGCTGTTTCTGAGTTCACATGGCGGCAGTTTGCAAAGCACGTGCTGCAAACATCCAGAGAGCGAGGCAAGGAACTCGCCTTTTAATGCAATTCATCTCGTAAGTCACCTGAACATTCGCCACGGAGACGGTGAATTATGGCAGGAACAGGAAACAGCGGTAGGCTACGTCTACGTCTGTGTCAGGTTGTTAATATGAAAACTGGTGACACTTTTTTTCATTTGTTTTTAAAGATTTTTGGCAGAAGCAGTAATTAGCATCCATCTTTGCTATCTCTCCTCTCTTACCCTCAGGTCACATGACGACATATATCTTCTACCCAATCAAAAATATCAAAAAAAAAACATGAATGTTATCAGTATCAGCCACCAGGAGCAGATAATGGCTGTTAACAGGTACGCTGTACCTGCAGCGTGCACCCATCATTTCCTCTGGTTCTGCGGTCTGAACGCTTCTGAGGTGGAACCTCGCAATTCTGTTCATTCTGTAAAGCTCCGTAACAGGTATCCACTGTGTGACGCTTTCCTTTGTGTCTCATTTGGCTTCGACCCCTTTGAACAGGGCCGAGCGTTCTCGACCGCGTCTCGGCTAATTCTGCGTGACGCAGAGTAAAATTGCCAGGGTGACGTCCACGAGCGCCTGACCTGACGGGTGCGCTTTGATCTGTCGGTTCACGGCTCATCTCTCAACGGCGCAGCACGACCAGGAAAAACTTGTTGGGCCGGCGTCCTGCGCCTCAGTGAAGACACGCAGCCATTGTTTCTTTTTCCAACAACAAAGAGTGAAGCACAACAGTTTTAAATTCCCACATCACTCATCTTTTACTGCGCAGCAATTGTACGCATTAACCTTTGAAGAGTGAAATATCACAAAGGAAATATGTCAGACACGTCATTCTGGACAGCTTTCATCTGAAAAGGTGTATAAATGTTTTTTTTTTTAAGATTTCACTCATTCTATCATATCAGATTTATTCAAGAAAAGCAATTAAAGTTTTTCTTATGTTATATGTGAGTTTAGAACCTGATGCCAAGTTCTCCTCAGAGGAACCCCCGTGTTTGGAGGTGTTTATATGAGCGTCCTTTTCTCCTAAAGTCGTCAATATGTTTACACCAAACACTCAGCAGAGTTTTCTGCTGTCGTCTAGTTTCAACAGCGTCTCTCAACACAAACCAATCGTCTCCCTGGATCCTCCCGATCTGCCTGGCGAGCTACCCAGACACACCTTAAAGGCACTAAAGTGAAAAAAAAAAAAAATCGTCCTGTGTTTGGCTCAGAGTTTGATTACTAAACTCCAGCAGAACATTCAGTGATGACACGCCACCGTTTAGAATGATTTATGAAACGAGTCAACGGCGGGAGATCTGCTCGCTGTGATGTCTTCAAGCTTCTAAATGAACCCGAGTTACGCTAAACACAGCAGGCGGGGCCACGGTCGCTCACCCGTGTCCGAGGTGCCTTGTCCTGCACCCACGTTGTCAAGATCCTGACGGCGCTTATGTGTGTTTGGGAGTGTCAGCGTAAACAGGGTGTGACTGCGGGTGAAATTCAGGTGCATCACTGCTGCGATGATGCCAAAAATAACGCTTTCAGAGTCAATATTTAAATTTTAAGGCAGGATTGGGATAATGAGAGTATCTAAGGAAGACAGGAAGGAACAAAGGAACATTTTGTGTCATGTAAGTGTAAATTCTACATGTATTCCTCTTCCTGGCAGATCTTTCAGCCTGATGATAGTCTCTTTTACTGGGTTTTTGTCTGTTTTGTTTCCCTCGAAGTAAAGTCGAAAATGCCAAAAACGGAGGCACAAAGCTGACTTTGCCAAATGCTGAAAGCTGTATTTTTGCGATGCCTCTGAAATTAAAGATGTTAGTCTGGATGAATTTTAATGACTTCTTTTTCCTCACTTATCACTAAGTGCCAGAACTGTAGTTGCTGCAGACTTTTGATGGCAGCGTCAACGATATTTGTGCGTGGATTTTATTTTTTCTTTTCCATTTGCTGCTTGCTGATTAAAAGTATTCTGCCTGATTAAATTGGCGATGCTAATCTTTAGGCCTCCTGAGACTGAAGAAGGGAAAGATGGCAGCCATTCAGCGAGGACAGTATCAACTCTTACCTTATTGAATGTGTCGTGCCCGTGGGCCCTGACGCTGGTGGAGGATGACTGAAGTGGACAAACGTGCGCTGGCCTGATGGATGTGAAGGACAGACAGAGGGGCTTTTGTTGAGGCTGGGGCCCGGAGACACGGCAGAAGATTAGCACAGCCAGATAATGTCTTTCTTCAGTAAACAGTCAGCGGACCTTAAGCAGATAGTTAAATCAGAGCGGGGAGGAAGAGATGTCGGCGTCTCATGGCCAGGCTGAGATTGTTTTCAGGTTCTGTGTTTATTGCGCATTTTGTTCATTGTTGTCGCAGCAGAAAACTTCCCCCAGATGGTCACGCAGCAGATTCCCCCTCTGAAACCTCCCAAACTGCATTCTGGGGCAGGTTCAGGCATCACTGAGGTGTGTGTGTGTGTGTGTGTGTGTCTTGTTTGTTCTCTGTACTTTTTTCACTGTAAAGCCCCTCAGAGTTTTCAGCCTTTGCTGTGAAGACATTCTTGTGAAGTGAGCTAATTTTGGCCATTTCTTAGTTTCTCCCTCAAGACTAAATCACTAAACTTTGTTTATCGGGCAAATTTTATATCCTTGTCAGCCGTGCTTTGTGTATAGACATAATAAGCAAATATGTATTTACAAAAATATATAAATAAGTTAGTTTTTGCCCGGTGATAAAAAGCGAGGTTGGATTGCGGTCAGACTTTTATGGGCTTCTTTCTCTGCCGTATTAAAGTAAAAAGAAGTTGTTTTGCAGACAAATAAAGATTTTGTGCTGTACATTAGAACAAAAGGGGAGTTTAAAAGCTCCACATAAAAGAGCTGCATTTATCACATCGAGCTAATTACTGTGCACGCCCACATGCAACCAAATTTTCCAAAATGAACAGTTTGACCTCAGTGCCTCAGGCTTCAAAATTAAACTACCCTCTAATTTACCTGCCAACTTGTCAGAATTGTTTTTCCCAAAATTAATTATTATTATTATTATTTTTAAAATTAGACTTCTAACCACATTCTTTTCGAACCTATTTAAGGTGTTGAAAAGATTAAAAGATTTCATTTCTGGAAAAAAAGTTATATAATTGTTTGCAAGACTTTTTGTTAGAATGAACCAACCAGGTGTTGATTCGGCATCCTGTCGTCCCTTAGCGAGCGCGTTCTGGTCCCACTCAGTCCGGGAGCTCTGAACTGGGAGGAGATGTAAGTCTTTACACATCAACATCGTCAACAAATCAAAGACGTCAATGATTCGATCTTTTATCGTGGCTGGTTGGTCCTCCCACCACTTTGGTCAGTATGATGTCTCCCCTTTCAGCTATATCAGGTCTGCGCTTACTGAAACTTTGAACACACCCATTGTTATTTCACTCTGACCTTTGACCTCCTATTCAACTCCACCCGCACCCCTCCCCTCAGGGAAAATACCTGCCTCTCGTACTGTGAGGATCTGTTAAACAGAAACCAGAGGACATCAGGTAGATTTAATCACCCGGACTCTCTCTGGGGCCGCTTCGCTTCCTCCACGCGGGTTGGGTTCAATCAACCGTGGCCATTAGGGAATTAAAGCTATTGATTACGACGTGAGCTGCTCGTGTACAATGTTTTCTAATAAGAACAAGTGGACGGCCATTGTAGGAGGGAGAGGATCTGTTGGCCACCTCTTGGCTCTTAAATATAGATCAGCGCAATTCTGTAAATAAATGTAATTCAGTTATTGGATATTAGACATGCGTTGCTATTTTGCCTGTATTTAGCAAGCAAAATAGCATCAATTAATCAATCACTACAGTCCTCCTCAACTGTCAGCGAGCAGCTAGCTGCTGTGTTTCCTTCGTCGATCTGCTTTTCCTTTTGTGACCTGGTATCAAATCTCCTAAAATGATGCCGTTCTCTCGGAATGCTCAGACTATTCCTTTAAAGGTCCAGCTCTTCTATCTTGCCTCTAATTAGATGAGTAGCCACTCTGTCAGGGGCCTGTGCTGCTGTATTGATCTCCTCCATCTCGGTTTTGGCTCATGTGGTGGCCTGACACTGGCACAGGTTCGCCGTCGTCTTTAAAACCTCACTGCACCTTTGCAGTTCAGGGCGATTAGCTGAAACGAGCAGCCGACAACTGTTTGTTTACCTGTGTTACCTGTGAAAAACAACAGCAGGCCAGCACGCATGTGGGCTTTTGTGCGTGTGCAAACATCCAGAGAAGCCTGAAACTATAGAGGATTCAAGCAGGAAGAGCAACCTGATGGACTCAGAGGCATTTTCTGCCACGCGGGTGCTGAATTGAATGGCTGAATTTGTAATAAACCCTCAAAGCCTTGACGCTGACTTATCGACCAGTGCCTCAGCAGCTCCTGACCATCAGACCGGTCTCTACAGGCTTTTACAAAAGGAACATTTTCTGATAAAAATCTCATCCAGAAGCCACAGAATTGACCAACGTCAGATAAACAATGAAGCATAAATACCGCAGAAGAGCATAATCAGGACTCCCAGCCTTTGAAAACAATACAGACGTTTCCACGAGTCGGCGGCGTGTTTATCTGTGTTCGTGCAGGATTCGCTCAGTCAGCAAAATGAATCACAAGCGAAAAGCAGCAGCTGTATTTGTTTATGCATCGATACGTGAGGGATCAAACCGGGAGCCCAGTCGCAGCGATGGCAGACAGACTAAATCGCCGTGAGTGATACGTGCTGTTTGTCTGCTCCAATGCCTGCAGAGTTCCTGGCAAAGTCGTAGGAAGCAAGGCAGCGTGGGTGCATCTGCTCTGTGGAGCCGCTGCACTAAAGGTTGGGTGGGAGTGTTTCCAAGCCTTTAACATACCTGAGTTAAATTACTCACATCAGACCGTTCAGTAGTCGAGGAATGTGCTTTTAAAGTTTTGCCTCTCCTCCTTTGACCTCATCGTTTTTAAAGGAATTCTCCTCTAATGTGGAAGCGCTAATGACGTGTCTGCGTGTGGGTACAGCTTAACTGGATGTTGATGAAGCAGGGATGCTCTTTAAAGGCCCATTTTGGCCCCTGAGAATCCAGCTTTTTACGTAACTCTCAGCGATGCTTCATTTCTTATATTCTTATAACACTTATATGCGATACTGAAGGTAAACGTCTGGGAAAGTTTCAAATGAACCAATGAAGACGTGTGTCGTATTGTACCGGCTGTACATTATGTGTGACGGGGATTTGTACTTGCCTGTCTGAGGTTTTATTGTGCCTCAGAGCGTCATATCTGCTGACATCTCGCCTAATAATTGAAAATATGTTCCATGTCCCACTTGAGAAAACATATTTTGAAACGAGCTTTGCTCTGAGTCCCATTAAACATGAAAACACTTATTTACTCTCCCTGTCTGTCCGTTTTTGTTTTTTTTTTTTTGTCTTTTTTCTTGTTTCTGCCGCTCCTCGTCCTCCAGATGGCATGGGCCTCTATAACTGTAATTAGGCTTCCTTAATGATATGTTTGCCCCCCCAGCTCGTCAACCTGCCTGCGCGCTCCTGCCAGACGCACTTGCCAGAGCCTGCTGTACGCTTGTTCCCCGCTCTCGCTCTGTTTTGGGTCTCTGCTGTTGTTGTGACGAGTGTGAACTTTGCCCGCCACCTCCCGTCTGAGATGCAGCGACGAGGCCGACTGCAGCCTGGTTTGGCTCCGCATCTGCTTCTCTCTCTTTTTTTTTTTTTTTTTTTTTTTGAAACTTTGTGGGAGTTGAGCCCGCTGTGATCTCCTGAGGTTTCCAGCGTTCTGGTCTTGGCTGACTGGAGCATTTATGCACCTTGTGTTTCCTCCTCTTTTCCCTTCTGGCTTGTTAAAGTCTAAAATTCCACCAACAACTTTGAAGTGCTCGAACGCGTTGGCGTTTTTTTTTTCTTTTTTTTCCCTTTTATTGTACGCAGAGATATTTGCACTTGCAGCGGCTGCAGAGCAGATGTTTTAGGGGACACGTTGCTTTGTTTAGCCTGTGTTTTAGACTCTTCTCCTCCACGCTGTGCATCCAGGGATGGTGCAGTTGCGTTCCTGCCGGTTTCTTCCGCACAAGCCTCCACCACCTGTTGTTCCTCAGCTCCAGGGATGAGTGGAGGACAAAGACGGATAAATTGACTCGAGCCTGCAATCTTCTTGTCAAAGCAAAATGAAAAGGAGCTTTCCCTTTAATCTGTCTTGAGCCCGGCAGTGGCTTTTTTTCCCTCTTTGTCAAACGCTGCCTTGAAGTGGTCCCCTCCTACCTGCCTTGCTTGGAGGAAGGTTGCTGGTTCACCACCAGGTGTTTATCTCTGCTCTCTTCTCATCTCTCCTCCTGCAGACTTCATTGCAGCTAATCTGGCGTGTGCTGCAATAACTGATAAAAAAGTAGGAACTGCTGCCACAGCTCTGTCCCATCTCACCCTGAAAATACGAAGCGACTCCAGGATCCTTCATGTTCTGCCTCCAAATAATCTGGCGCTTACTTCTGCAAATGTGCACGTCATAGTCTGGCTAAATCATTCAAAAAGCCGCGTTAATCCATTTATAAAGCCTCAGCGGGGTCGGGGCTGAAAAGGGAATATTGCGTGTGGTTTATTGCCGTTCTGACGGCTCTGAAATATTGAGTCACCCGTCAAACGCGGTTATCCTCAGCAGCGAATTGCAACCGCTGTCAGAGTCTGGCTGGTCGCTGCGCGGTCAGCAAACGTGAGCGTCTCTCCCTCCTTTGGCCGTTTCTCCTTCGTTCTTCCGCCCATTTGACCTCTCCGGGCCGCGTAGTTGCAAACTTTTGCTCCAAAGCTTCAGTCCAGCAGCTTCTTCCATCCAATGATAAAATTCTCAGTCTTTTCAAAGCTGAGTTTGTTCGTATGGTCAGGTGGTCCTCGGCAGGTGTCACACAGACATCTTTCTGACGTGCACATTGTTTTTTGAAAATAGAAAGCTGCCAGAAGGCTCCAGAGGATTCTGGGTTTCGGGCAGCGCTGTTTGGATCGGGAGACAAACAGAACCCGTCAGATTTCACACAGAATCACCAAAGTAGGAAGGCTTTGTTTCTGCTCCATGTTTTGTCCTGCATTTGTTCAGTCTTTACAGCTGCCAGATGCATTCAGACTTGCATTTTTGAAAATCCATCACATGGGATATATATGCAATCTACATTCTGTAAGAATCCGAGCCAGCTGTTCTCCAGCATTCTGGCCACGGAACAGAATGTACTGATGAATTATTTCCCATTTCAATGCAAAAATGCAAGAAATTTGATTAAAGAAATGTTTGAGCTTTACTGGATCTTTATCGAATCATGCTCTTTGTCGTGTCACATGTTTTTCATTTTCTCCCTGTCTTTATATCAGGTCACACAGGCGCATTTTAAACCCCCAGGCAGGAGAGAGACTTTCAGACTGTAATTCGACTTCTGTTTTGTCAAATTTATTTCACCTGGGGTGATGGAAGTAAAACAGTAGTGATCCTGTCTGAACTGCAGTGAGAAGCACAAACTGGAGTGGGATGTGAAGCGCTGGAGGTGTTGTTGACACATCCTGCGTTGATATAATAAATCTGCAGGCTCTAGAGTGTTTAATCTCTCTGCTGGGCTCTGAATGATCTCATTGTGTTTGATGAAGGCGCTGCGGAGACGGACGGATCCGTCCAACACCAGCCTGATCCGCAGGGGTGTCATCGGTCCGTCTCATCTGCCGTCCAGCTGCGGCTTGGTGGCCTGTTTCTGTCATAAATATGTAAAAACTGACACAATAAAATAAAATTAATGTGATAAGAGGCATCAGGATCCACGAGGGTTTAAAAAACAAAGTTTGACGACATTTTTGTGATTACAAGAACATTTTGAAAGTAGAGCCAAACTCTTAAAGTAGCTCTGCAAATGTGATATATTGATGTATTGTCCCTCTCTCCGCTTCACTTTCTCTGTTTCTCTGTCCTCCATCATCCCTTCTTCTTGCAGATTCATTGCATTGTTGTGTTTGTAGAGGGGGCCGTGAGGAGGAAGAACGCTTACGTTAATCACAGACTTCGCTGTATTTAAAAATTTGAGTCGATACTGACACGCTCGCAGGGGTGCACGGAGCTCATGCCTGTAGACAGTAAAGAACAAAAATGGACTAAAGAAAAAAATGTTTTCAAGCACTCGTGATGTTTGTACGGGAAACGTTAATAGTCCACATGTGACACGGATCACATTTGCTGCTGTTTGTGATTAATTCCCTCCCTGCCTCTCTCCCCCCTCCTCTCCCTCCACAGTGCCTGGAAACCTGGGCTGCTACAGAGACAGCGGTGACCCACCCACTCTTTCCGGCACCAGCGAGACCTCCAACAAACTCACCATCCAGAACTGCATTAGCTTCTGCAGGAAGCAGCGATACAAGGTGAGCGTTACCTCGAAAGATGAAAAAAACAAACAAACAAAAAAACACACAGTTTGTGGGGGAAAAAGGGCCAATAACAAGTGTAAACAATGCAGACAGACCAGACAGGCCAGGCCGCCTTGGCCAGGCCAGGCCACCTTGGCCTGTCTGGCCAAGGATTTGGCACACAGAAGGTCACCAGTGCCAACAGTCTGATGAGCAGTGGAGGATGAAATCGCAGTTTTTGCATTCGGCTGTCGTTTTGGGGTTCTCTCGTGTCGACCGGTGGATGATTTATCCTTCACATTTGAAACCAAATTATCCTCAGAGGACCTGAGGCTGTAAGGGGCTGTCACATCCTTCATCTGAATGGGTCCAGATTTGAAACGCTCCTTCCTCACCGAATGCTGCGAAACATCCTGTCAAGTATCTGCGCGTACATCTAAAATGAACACAGGCTCTTCCTTGTTACAGTATGGAAATTGTCTGCGTTTACAGGCGGATTCCTGACAGTTACAAGTGCTACTGTGCCCGCTTCCGTCTGTACCCTCCTTGTTCCCCCATCTGACTTTTGCACCGGCTGCAAATGAGCGGTCATCGGCCCAGTGGCCTCCAGAGTCTGGTGTGTCTGCACCCCGGCTCCGAACGCCACTTGGGGGTGGGGGGGAGGGTCAGAGGAATTCCTGCCTCATGAGGGGAGACAGAGTGGGCAATGACACGGCACCTTGGCTTGTTTGAATTCACTGGGGGGCTTGACAGATTTGGACAATGGCGTTTTAGAATGAGGGACAATAGCTCTTTTGAGAAGGAGCTTCCGAAGCTGCACAGACCACGACGTGTGAAGGACTTCCACATTTTGCAACACCCCTAGGGTGTGTGTGTCTCTGTGTGTGTGTGTGTGTGTGAGTCTTCAGCCCACTCTCAGAAACACACAGTTCCATCTGTGATTTATTTGTTTATTTTATGGGAAATCTATCTTTTCCCCCTGAGACCGACCCACGCCAAGATTGCACAGATTTATGGACGTGTCGCGCAAATGTTGTTTTGCATTGTTGTCGTGACGATTTGCATAACTCCAATCGTGCTTCAAAGCTCGCTGGAATGGAGTCAGGATACGCCTGTTTCTGCGGCAACGAAGTCGACCAGGGGAACCGCGGCGAGTCGCCCAGCACGGAGTGTAACCACGTTTGCTTCGGAGACCACACCCAGCCGTGCGGCGGAGACGGCTGGGTCATCATCTTCGACAGTGAGTGTTGATTTGTTTGTTGTAGGTTTGAAGTTTTTCCACATCTGGAATCTGATGCGACACAATAAACTATCATCGGGTTTACTTTACTGGTGATTCTCCTTATCAGAGAGTAATAAAAGTAAAAAAAAAAAAAAAAAAAAAAAAAGCTTTTGGTTCTCAGTTGGAACGGAACCACAGATCGGGACAGTCCAGAGAATTCAGTTTCATGCTCTTATTTTGGTGAAAACTCTGGACCAAACCCAACTGGTCTCTCAGAGTCTGGTTCTGGTTCAGCCGTTCTGCTCCTCCTTGCAGCTCGAGTGGGCGCGTGCGGTGGAAACTACTCGTCCCCATCGGGGGTGATCTACTCCCCTGACTTCCCTGACAAGTACAGCCCTGGCCGCGTCTGCTATTGGACCATCCAGGTTCCTGGATCATCCGCCATCCTCTTCAACTTCACCTTCTTCGACATCTCTGACCAGACCGACATGGTGGAGCTGCTGGACGGTTACACCAACCAGGTGGTGGCGCGCTTTGACTGGCGCAGCCCACCACGGGAGGTGGTGAACATCACGAGCGACTTCGTCATTCTCTACTTCTACTCGGACCGCACCAACCAGGCCCAAGGCTTTGCCCTGCTTTACCAAGGTGAGGCTGGATTTTCTAAAAACCTACCCCTTCAAAGTTTTTTCACATTATACCTACAGTCTAGCACGTTGTAATTTTATTATTTAGTATCTAGTATTTTAGCTTAGTTTTAGTATTTAGTGTTTTAGTATTTAGTATTTTTCTGAGACTTGCATGCCCTTGTGTGTTTCCACTTTCGAGCTGCTGGAAATGTGAATTTTTCTTGGAGATTAATAAAGTATCTATCTATCTATCTATCTATCTATCTGTCTGTCTGTCTGTCTGTCTGTCTGTCTGTCTGTCTTTGTCTCTGTCTCCGTTTACTGGGTTTGAATTTCAGCAAAGGATTGTAGCTATGAAACCTCTCCAGAGCCCACAGCCAGCAGCGTTTGCATGCTCAGGTGCATGCGGCCTTGCTGGCTCTGCGCCACAGCTTTGCATCCCAACTCTGGCGCCCACCTGTCATGTTGGACCTTTTCTCTTTTCATTAGCTAGTCAATGCCTCACAGCCCTGTGTGATCCGGCACATTTAAATATTGTTTTGTTTTTCAAGGAACTTGCTCTTTTGTCGTGCTGCCACAGGCCGTGGTTTGCTCCGACAGAGCATGTTTCTTGGGGAATTGCACGGCCGATTTTCGTGTAGTTTCGTGAGTCTGAGTTGACAAAACGTCAGATCTTTTATTAAGGGGGGCGGGGCGGCAGCGGCTGGAATTACACAGCGGCTCAGGTGTGGAGAAAGTGGACATAAAAAAACACAGAAGTTAATATCAGTTTCTGCACTTGCACAGCCAATGTGTCCCCTGTGTCCGCGCTCGGTGGTGGAAATGGTCGGTTCACGATGTCTGCTGACGGAGCGCGTTTGCCGAGCCCCGGCAGTTTTGCTTGCACGTGGGAAATATGTGGGTATTGTGGAAACGGCACCATCGAGATTCAATAGTGTGTGAAAATTTAGATGCTCTGAGACTTAAATTAGCACTCAGAGAGCAAAAATATCACTAAGATGCTTTAAATCTAGGGCTGACATGCACTCACACGTAAGAATCGTTCCCAGATTAGCCGATTAGCATCTGTTTTTTTTGTTTCCCGACTTATGACTTTAATTATAATTATATATATCTGAACTCGCCAATATCTGTTATTTTTCTGCTTTCTCTGAGGAGGGATCCTCTGTGTATTCTGCAGCCACACCTCACAATAGTACATTTCACAGCTAACTCTCTTAACCAATACTCAACTACAAATTAGGAAAAAGGACAAATGAGTCACGCGAGGCACATAAATATTGTGATACTTTCCACAGCGCTGGAATTTGGGAGACAGAAGAAGACTCTCAAACATACGCCGTGACAAAAGCATGAAAAGGTGGAGCTCATATTTCAGATGTGGCCCTCTTCTTGAACATATAGAAGAGATGAGCGGTTCTATGCGTTGCTGTTTTGTGGGGCCAACTCAGCCCATCTGGTTTTGTAAAACAGGTTTAAAACAAAGAAAATTTATTGCAAACACTTTCTGAAGCCGGAGTCGGGCAGAGAGGGGCTCTGAGCGCTGCATGTTTATAGCACGCCAGAGTGTTTTTACAAAGGCGAGCTGTTTCTCAATAAATGTTAGCATTAAATATTCACCCGCGAGCGCGCCGTCTGTTCTTTAAACAATATGATCACTAAACCCACTGACTCTAGATCAGTTTACCCACAGGAAAAATGAAATTGTTCTTACTTTAGTAGATAAAGATGGCTACCTGTTTCTTCTTTTTAACAATCTATACCTTCACATTCTTTTTCAGCGCTGAAAAGCCAGGACACCAGAGCGATTGAGGCCGAAGGGGATGAGGGGGATGAAGGAGAAGACGTTTCCAGCACGGCGGGGCCACCGTTGGCTGGCAGCCTCACAGAGAAACCCAACAGCACCTCGAATGAGCGATCCTCCCAGATCCTCTACGTGATCACGTCCAGCCCAGGGAAGCCGGAGCACAGCATGCCAGGTCAGTGGGCTGGACGCGGCGAGACCACTGGCCCCAACGCTAGTATGTAGATACCCACAATACACTGCACCCTCTGCACCTCTCTCTACCTCTGCGGGGCGGCTCGTTGAGCGTGGCCCGCTTTCACTAACAATACTAAAAATCTCAAAAGTTTGATCATTCTGGAAGTTCCAGCCCACAGCTGCTCTTCTTAATGAACTAATTCTATGAGATGCTTTTTTTTCCCTGTCAGTGACTCAGAACTGAAGAAAGTTTGGGTCTCCCCGCTGATTATAATCAGGCTCTATGTGGATAATTTTGACTCCACTAAGAAAGTGTTTTCCTCCAAACGCTGACTTCTGTCTGAAAACGCTGCCTGAAGCACAGCTTCTCAAACAGAAGAAAATAGATGTGCAAGTGCACGGCTAACAGGTGCATCAACAGCGCTCGGTTAATTCTCGTGAATCTTTTCCGCCTCCTCAGTTTCATGTATTCATTCACTTCCTTTGTTAATTTTTTGAATGATTCCGCGTCTCATGCTGGGTCTGTTTCTCTGCAGTGTGGACCATTTATGCCCTGTCTGCTCTCCTCATCCTGACGGTCATAGCCATGTTGGCAAAATTGTTGCTGCACATCACTGTAAAGTAAGTCAGTTTTCCGCAGCTAAACCTGAAAAAAGGGAATACATTTGACATTTACCTGTCTGAAGTTTTATTTAATTGTTCTTCTTTACCTTTCTGCTCAGATCCCCAAACATCCCCACCGTGAGTGGGTCGGACAGCTGCAGCCAAAGCACGGCGTCCTCCGAGCCTTGGATCATCCTCTATCGACCTTCCACCATCTCCCTCTTCAAGAAGAAGCTCAAGAATCACCACAGTGACCTCAGCCCCCTGGTGGGCAACTAGCGCCACTGCTGCACTTTGACCGGACGTTTTCACCGCCCACAACAACTCGGAACGAGGCTCGTGGACACTGGCGCTCTTCGAAGCTCTATGCTAACAAGCCAAAGCTAATGACAACGGACTGAGTGACTGCTGCTGCTGCTAAAAGGGCCTGTGGACCAAAGAGGCCCGTGCCGTCCCATCCTGCTGATCTGCAGGGGGAGGAGTGGGGGGGGGCTGGGGTAGGGCTGTCACTGACTTCAGTGTGGAAGGGGGAGAGAGGATTTCTGTGAGGAGAATGTACAGCTCACAGATGCTTTAGTAAACCTTCTCCATTTTCCATATTCATACACACAGATTAAAAATAGAACAATAACGCCTCATCAAGAAGAGGATGAAGAGGTGGAGACTGGCATATGTATCAGTTTTTAGAATTAATTTTGTCTCCTCACATGGAGGAAAAACACATGCAGTCAGAAGCAGAAACCACCGCCCCCACCAACACACACACACTCCAAAGAATTCCCCTGTCTGTGTTTTGGGTTCCATATTCAAAGGGTTTTAGAGAAGAGGACACAGGGACACACACGCTTATAAACACGGAGGGTATGACAGCACTGGGGGGATGAATCACTGGCAGTGAAACGAACAGATCAGAGAGAATCAGATCCCACTCACACGGGTTCAGGCGGAGAGGAAGATGCGGTGTTGTACAGCAGCGGCGCGGTAGACAGACAAACTGTCATTTAGGGATGCTCGGGAAGATCTGAGGGCTCTTTCCACCTGCTCGTGGGTGGGAGCCTCTCCGGTCTGATGGTGCTCAAGTGCCTTAAGGATCTCCTCTTCCCCCGTCTCAGATTCTGCACATCTGTTTCCTTGGCAGGGAGAGCTGGGGCCCTCTGCGAGTGTCTTCAAAATCACTCAAACACGAGGAGTCGGCTTGTTCAGCGTGGAAAAAAAAAAGGTGGATCGAACACCTCTTCAGGCCGGATCTTTATTTTCTAAAGAACCGTGAGATGAAGATGTTTTCCTCCGTAAAGCACATGCGGCCTTTTTAAGTCTTCATCTGGGAATGAACTGGCCTTTGAAAAGAAATCTCCTTTTCATCTCTGCGTGTGCTCTTGTGTAGTCCTGGACATTTACTGAACACATTGTTCATATTAACTGTCTTTTGAATTGATTTCGGGGAATATTGTATGTTGTGATCTGTGCGTAATATTTATGTCTGCTCCTTCATTTTGTGGCTCAGAAAAAAAACAAGACCAATTGTCCGAGTGATCTTTGTCCTCGCTTGTCGGTTTAGCTCAAAGGTAGAGTTGCTAGTAGGTTTTCCTTTACGTATCTTTATTAAGGCAGCGGTAAATTGGCAAAGATCAGGATGCTTTGTTATGATTTCTGGCCAAAACAAGCGTGTAAATGCGGTGTAACCTAACCATAGGCTGCTGAGATGTTCCTCTGTCCATTAAAGTGACATTTAAATATTCCAAAGGTCAAAATCAGGAGGTTCACTGGTGCAGCACTTGGCCTTTTGTTTTATGGGACTGGATCTTTAAATTGTTCTGTGCAGGAAAAAAAGAAAAACAAATTGATGTGACTGGATGTTTTTTTTTCTTTTTTTTTTTTTTTTGTTTAAAGCCGTTTGACTTCTTAATGCACTTAAATTTGCTTTCACTTCTAAGAGTAACCAGTACTTGTATAAGACGAACCAACGACTTGCAGTTGGTCTTCTGTGAAATGAACAACAAACCGTACTTCCTGCGTCAACCTGAGCACTTGAGATGAAACTGCAGCCTCCGATGCTTTTAGAACTTCCTATCAATCTGGCAGAATTTGGGGCTCATAAAATGCTGAAAACTGTGAGTCTGCCCTCGCCCGTATGCTCACATGTAATTCTTGTTACTTATTCCAGGAAGGAGCCTGTGCCCCGGGGTCCCCGATGTTCAGAGCAGATCATGCATAGAGCAAAAGATGCGAGAGTGCTGGCGAATTAATGCACACTCAAATCAAACAGGAGCTAACGCAACCTGACAGTTCAAATCTAACGAGAGCAGATCTGTTTGGATAGCCTGGTGAATTATGCAAACTCCCGTCTTCTGTCCCGTCTTCCGCCCAGAGATCTACGCCGTCTCCTGAGCGTGGGAAGCGCTCTCGTCCTGAACTATAGCTGATGTGAATGTCTTGTCGTGCTCCATGATGTGAAAACAACACCAGGAGTCCTGTGGGAACTGATCTGGGGGGCTCACACATTGTTGTCATGGAATTGTACATAGCAAAACAGTGAAATGTTTAATTTATACAGTAAATTATTGTCGTTTTGTAAGTGAATGGGACGTCATCTATCTTTTGTACAAGTGAAGTACCTTTGTAGTTTTATTTAATGTGTCCTGGTTGCAGAAATAAACACTGTATGCATGTTTCTTAAGTTGCTATTGGTTCCTTTTTTTTTCTTTTGTTTTTTTTTTTGATGATCAAATCCTTCTGTGACCATCACAAGCTTCAGTGTTACAGACTGAGACCCTTGAGACCCTTTATTCCCTTCAGTACTAAGGAGTTAAACACTGATCAGATATGTGAGAAGACTCCCTGTATGTTTGTAGATGCACACACACATACACACACACACACACACACACACACACACACACACACACACACACACACACACACACACGGAGGCTTATTTGGATCACCATGTGTTACATATTGGCTCCCCTCCGGGATGAGGTCAAGCATGCAACCTGCACGGTTTAAAAGGGAAACAGCAGGAGTTCAGCTTTACAGCTTGGAGCCCATGAAAAAAATAACGAACAGCGATGTTTAATTGGCTGGAAAACATGCACGCATGATTTTTTAAATCTGTAAAGTGTGTTTCACTCATTCTTCCATGCATTGTTCCAAAACTGTTGAAAAGAAATATTTTGTTTCTGAGAACATTGGCAGCAGCCTGTGGTTGTTTGTAGTCAAGATGTTTGCTCCTAAAATTGATGATGCCCCAAATTAGATGGCTCTTCGTCTGTTTCTGATTTAATTGTTGCGTTTATTCTAGAAAATGTAAAACTATAAAGTTATTTTCTGTCTAGGTAATGATTTGTTTAAAAATCACCTGGTTCACAGTCTATGCACGGTTTTAAACTCCGATTCAAACAAGACAGCGAGTGAGAAAATTCACACAACAGCTACACGATAAAGTGACTCTCTTCCTCTCTCTACTGGTCAAACTCCATAATGAACAATCACGTTTGCGAGACTTGGAATTGTTTAAATCTTTGGGGGTAATCTTTGTTAATTTTATTTGGGTTTTGTTTTTGCCGTCAGAGCATATAGTCCATATAGACGATATAGAGACTCGATTCGCCACTTGTTATCTTTGTTAAAAAAGTAAATAAAAAAACATGCAGATTATATTATTGTTTGTGAACATATAGTCAAATATTCAGACACATTTATCAGACACATCATGGGCTTTATGGCAGAGCGTATACTCCATCTTTGTGTATATTTTTCTTCCGGTTACTGACCCGGAAGCACACTGCTTTAAAAATAAAAAGTAATTGCAAAGAGTTTTGCGAGATCTCGCAATTGCTTTTTGGAAGATCTACGATCTAAAAAGGATGTCCCTTTTTTTCCCCCACCTATTATTTCGCCCCCCCCATGTCCCTTAATGGGGTCCCTAATATAAGGATGGTCTTCCTCTTAGTGAGAGAAATTGACATTACAATACTATAGGAGTGGCCACCGTTGAGGCAGATAAATGTAGGTTAGAAAAAGTGTGTCCCCCTGAAAAAAATCCAATGCCCACCCTCTTATTTGTTTCTGCAGCCGGGTCTGCTCTGGGTCCCTGTGAATGAGGGAAGGGAAAAAAAAAAGACCTCCTCCCAATCTTCCCAGAACCAAGCAAAAGGAAGGCTGAAAGATGATCTGCATGAACCTGACTTGACCAGTAGTCAATGGGACAATAGTTGGCAGTGTCTGGTTACTGTCAGAATGAGAAAGTGAGAAGAAAAGAGGACAATACCTGCCACTTTCTGCACTAAGGGGACTGAAGTCAGGAAGATTAAAAGACAGGGAGCCATCTACTCATGAATAAAAGATGGATCCTAGATCTGAAGAAAGAAGTGTGTGAAAAAAACTTTACTGTCCATCACTCTGCATCAGTAATACCCATACCCATAGATGCAGTACCCATACATCTTCGACATGTGCTTTCCTACTCTGAAAACGTATAATTACCAAAATACTTGAAGTTACATAGAATTTAACTAATTAAAGATTTCACATATATTACTTCGCTACGTTAACATAAACTGACAGATAATAGTCAGTATTTGATATAATTGTCGTTGAAGTATTTCTATATTTATGATCAGTGGCAAAGAATAAAGAGAAGTAAAAGTAAAAGTAAATATAGAGGCCTACTGTCACATAACCACGCCCCCTGGTGGAGATAACCCTGAACTGAAAACAATTTTCGCCTCTAACTTCGCTTCTGTGGTATAAAATTGTTCCTCTGGTTCCATCTAGTGGCGATAAATCAGACACAGCTTCCAACTTAGAATTACCGTCTTTGGTTTATTACTGAACAAGGTCATGGTGTTTTACATTAACACTGAGTTTGTTCGACACTAAATCGCCCAGTGTTTGTGATGTAGACTATTCGAAAGGTTCAGCATACGTTTCTTTTTTATTAGGCAATGCATCTTAGTTATTGATTTACTGTATTTCTTTTCATTATATATTATATATTGATACACATGTACAGGTATATTACATTACGTCTTTGCATGTTTATCGTACTTTAATCAAGCTTTGACTTTCATCATAAGACAATGAAGATAGAAGCCCTGAAATTGTCGCCAGAAATTGACGTAGGCCTGTCGCATAATTGAATAATCAGACAATATGGCGGCACCCACAGGGCTGCTAGTCCGGAGGGTGATTCGACTCTCTCGCAGAAATATTAACATCAGTGCTGCCGGAGTTGCAAGTCGCTACACTTGCAGTTGTAGAGTGTCAACTTGTCGTTGTTTTAGCGATTCTACCGCTGAAAGAAGCACACATTTCGGCTTCGAAACGGTACCAGAGACAGAGAAGGCGAAGAGAGGTGAGATACCGGAAAACCAGGAGCTGCATTTAACGTTTTACTGTTTGTTATTGAGGCGGATTTCTGCAGATGGAAACAATTTTTTTTTGGCATTCTGACAAAATAGTGGACACTTAAGCGCATATTTTATTCATGGACTCGTTACATTTGAATTCCGTACAAACCTCCAATGACTTTGACGGCGTGACTTGGGGATATTGGAATATAATTAGAAGTATGGTCAAATATTAATTTAAAATATTACCTGCTTTTCATAGGTTAGTTTAAATATGCAGCATGATTTGTCTCTATCGTTTGTGTTTTGGGGTCCCTGAACAGGTTTCCATCACAGATATTTTTGTTTCAGAAAAGTATTTAAGACTACAAAACATTCATTATAGTCCTACTGATATCACAATGCTGTTTTATTTTAATCTTAGTATGGGGCACATAAAAAAGAGAACACAAATATTTTTCAGGTAGAGAAACATATTTCATTCTTTTTCAGTGTATAAGGTGTTTGAGAATGTGGCACAGAAGTATGACGTCATGAATGATGCCATGAGCCTCGGGATTCATCGCTTGTGGAAAGACACGCTCCTTCGTGTCATGAATCCTCAGCCGGGGGCACAACTCTTAGACATGGCTGGTGGAACAGGTAAAACGCTTTTCACATGTAGCTGGATTAAAACCCTCAACCGGTCTGATGGTGGTCATCCTCCCCCGCAGGTGATATCGCCTTCCGTTTCCTGAAGTACGTTCGTTTTCAACAGGAGAAGCAGAGGCGGAGGGCGACTCGCTCCACGCAGGCTCCATCCTGGCCTGACGATGATCCTGAACACTCTGGAGAGGAGGTGGACGGGCCAGTGGAATCCAGGGCTGTGGTCTGTGACATCAACAAGGAGATGCTGAGTGTTGGCAAGCAGAAAGCAGACAGCATGGGAATCCACACAGGCACGTTTTTCAGAGCTATATATTCTCAGCAGATTTATCCTGATGGGATCATTTCTTTAGTTTCCCGGTGACCTGTGACCCTGATTAGGATTACTTAGCAGTAAAGAAAACATGGACGTTTTAAATTCCAGGAGGTTTTCAGGTTTGTTGCTGATGTGAGCGTCTGAGTGTCCGTCTTTTGGTGGATCAGGTCTGTCGTGGGTGGTGGGAGATGCAGAGGAGCTTCCCTTTGATGATGACCAGTTTGACTTTTTTACTATCGCCTTTGGAATTCGAAACGTCACCCACATCGAACAGGTAAGTGACTCAGTCGTCATGGACCTCGGTGGGAAAACAGATGCTCCCATTTCAACTGTTGGTTTTATGACTCAACCTGTTAACAACCTGTGTAACCGTGTTTATTGTTGTTCCTCATAAAGCTTCTCATTACATTTTGTTTAATGTAAAAGTTTATGAAATATCTCAAACTGAAATGGCTCGTTGTGTCACAAGAAAATAGTCTATAATCAAAGAGATCCTGCAGTGATATCAGATGTCTGTGCGATGCTTCCTGTTTGAGAATCTTTTACTCCTCCTCTTCCTCCTCTCAGGCTCTGCAGGAGGCTCTGCGTGTGCTGAAGCCCGGTGGCAGGTTCATCTGCTTGGAGTTCAGCAAAGTGACAAATCCTCTGTTGGCACGGTGAGAGGAGCTGTCATGAATATTAACCAACTGCACGAGTTACAGACACATTCTGCTGGTGTCTTGCTGCTGCCGCCGCTGCACGCCCAGCAACACTTTTTAACAGCATTTTCACCTCCTGTAACTGCTGAAACTGAGTTCTGGGAGGTATGATGTTGTGATTTGTGCTTAGGACATCTCTTGGATGTCCTGATCACAGAGAGTTTTTCTTTGTATTACCGTTTGGCTCTGTGGCTACGTCCTGGTTGGATGAACACTGCCCTCTTCTGGCAGTACGTGTACGTGTGAAAACTGGCGCGTAGACGGAACAGCTGATATCATCTCCGAGCTCCTTTAGTAATGTGACCACGGTTCTATTTGTTTCTCCTCAGGATTTATGATGTGTACAGTTTCCAGGCGATCCCAGTTTTGGGAGAGGTGATTGCTGGAGACTGGAAGTCTTACCAGTACTTGGTGGAAAGCATCCGCAAGTTCCCAGACCAGGTGAGATTAGACGCTTCGTTCAGTTTGGATCTTGTTGAAAATGAAGCGTTTACCATCCAGTTTGCATAATTTACCTGTTTAAAACTCTCATTAGGAAAATAGTTTTTGCTCATGCTTAAATAAATGTTATACTCAAACATTTAAATGATTATAATTACATTATTAAACTTATTGTATATGGTATTTAAAGGACAGAGGTCAAAGTGTTGAAACATATTCAGTCATCAAGCCAGTTTTTTTTTTTAAATGGAGGCTTAAACCAGTTTTCAGTTTGATTAACAGATTAACAGGGCTCAGTGCTCCTCAGGCACTGTTGGATATTCACAAGATGTAAATTAGGTCAAACAACAAATTCTAATCCTAATTTCCCCCCATCTGCTTGATTAAACTGGGTGCATTTATACAAACGTTGCTCAGCAGGAATTTCCTTTTGCTGCTTTTCTTTGCCAGGAGGAATTTAAAGAAATGATGGAGGATGTGGGGTTCTACTGCGTGCAATACCACAACCTGACCGCTGGAGTCGTGGCTCTTCATTCTGGTTTCAAGCTATGAGGTGTAAAAATGTAAGTTAGACCATCTGTGTGTTTCTGGCTTGTTTGTAGACGTGTAGATTTTTCAAGTTCATAAAAGAAAAACCAAAACAAGGTTACTTGAATAAAACTGTATATTTTACATTTCTTTGTACACTTTAATTACAAAATTGTATGGTACTAAACTTTTAAAATCAGGGTTTTTTTGGTCAGAGTAGATTTAATCGTCTTGTGTGCAATTACCATGTATATACAAAGTCTGTTAGTGATTTCTCTTAAAATAAAAAGCAACCAAAGAACTCAAGCGTTCATACACTCTGAACATAAGACATGGCTTAAAGATAAATATATTAGTAAATAAATATTCAGAGAACATATTTCCATTTATGAAATGTGTTTGCTATACAGATACAGAAATATACACAGATCGATTTCTAGCCTTTTTAAAAAACATTTGTAATGGTACTGACAGAAAATAATTATTCTTAAAAAATTAAAAAATATTAATTTTGTACACTTTAATCTTAAGTGCTAGAAACAATAACAAAAAAAAAAAAAATTAAATAATGACTCAAGTACCCCAAAATGTTATATTCGCAGCAGGTACATCTCTCTACGCAAAAGGCAAGATTAGATTTTCACTTGATTACAGCACTGGGTTAACTTTATAAATAGGGTTATTTCAGAAAGTTTTCCTCTGTGTAGAGAACGTGTATATTTCATAGAAACAGTATTTAAAAACAGTCTGCAGGACAAACAGGAAGGCATGAACGACAAGCATCGATATTGCGAATATGTACGCGTGGCGTGATATGACTCAAATGGATACACTGTGGTATGTATAACTGCATTGTCTTAAAAAAAAAAAAAAAAAAAAAAGTCACAGTACAACAATAAGGAACCCTTATGAAACACGGGTCTTTTGTCCAGCTACTTTCCTTTGGCCTTTTGATTCGTGATAGATCCTCTATATTCATTAGATGATGTAAGTGGCAGCAAAAGCAGCTGTTGTACTCTTGATCAGAAAATATGTCACACTAACTGTCCTTTGATATTGCTACGGGTTTAACCAGTAAGGCTTGCTTTTCCGATCCCATACACCGACGGCACCGTTTGACAGAGATGCAATGCATAAAATGGATCATTTGAACAGAGACCAGTGTTGCCTTGCATTCACATTTCTATTTATTGTTATATATGTATGTATTATATATGTATATAGCTTCTTCTCCTCAAAGAAATGTGTGGGTCATAGACATTAAAAAAAGACCCATTTCCCTGCGCTGGATAAGTGTTTAATTAAAAAAAAAAAAAAAGTCTGTTTTGGTATAGCTATAGCAGTACAACCTGTTTGCGTCAGTGGTTGAAGCTTCCTAGACTGTCAGTGTTTATATGCCCTCATGTGGATGCGTGTGCGTGTGCGTGCGTGTGTGTGTGTGTTCCAAACCGTTGTTCACCAAATTGGCCCAGATGACTTTGTTTGGAGAGGGCCCTTACCCTCACGGTCAGCATGCAGATTCCAGAACCAACCTCCATCCGTATCTGTAGTCTGACTCTGTGTTTGATAACATAGTTTGGGTTAGATGTTCATGGCTGCAGTCGGACAGGAACTTAGTAGACTCTATAGCTCTGGGTGAGAGGCCATATCAGTAGAAATCCACACAATCTAAGATGATAACATTCAACATTCAAAGAGCAAAGTTAGGACAAGGCAGCTGCGGGTTTCACGACTGACTGGCTGACTGATACGGTACCGAAATACATTAGACTGAGCCCCTACTTGTACGACCAGGTTCACCAAACCAGCATACGCTCATTTACTGGAAGTGCTGCTCCCCAAAGCAGTGAGGCTGGCAGAGAGTTGAGGGCGGAACAAGGCCCTGGTCTCCTCCTGACTGTGAGGGGGACCACGATACTGTCCCGAGGTTAAGAACCCCTCCCTGGGCTCGTGCTGCTCTCCCGTCCGCACCTCTGCCTCCACTTTGACAGTAATGGGCAATAAACTGCTTTGGGTTTCTGCCCCTGTGCCCAGTTCACAGTTTGTGTCCTCGGGAATTATGGGTATTCTCTGGTTCAGTTCGCAACAGCCCTGTCCAGAGCAGGCCTCCAAGTCTGCGTGTGCATACTGCACGTTAACGGCGTAGTCCTCAGTGTAGCATCCCGCTGAAGCCCTGTGAACCTTCATCTCTTTGTAGAAGCAGCAAGGCAGCCCTTCATAGTTCACCTGCTCTGAGGAAGGGCACATGTGCTCATGAGCAAAGTAGTTCTTGGTGGCCGAGCTCTGAAATTCCACCACCCTGTGAAAGCGTCCTGTGGTCAGAGGCCCGGCTTGGTCCGAGTCCTGCCCTTTGCACTCCGCGTTGGGAGGAAGTACCTCAAAACAGCAGCTACAGGCTGCAGCCCCAAGCTCCCCCGAATCCTCCTGCGGCCCTTTCGCCCTGTCCGCCCCGCTGTCCTCTGGAGCTCCTGCTGAGGTAGTGCTAGTGTTGTTCTCCCTGGGTTCCAGTGATGAGTGACTGCTATAGCTGGGTTCCAAACTGCAGTTGGAGAGGTGGTCCCCCGAGTTGTACCCCGAGGCTCCAGGAGGGAGCGGGAGGCAGTCGTGACCCACGGGAGCAGGGGGTGACGAGTCCTCGGCAGGATAGGCGGACGCCGCCGCAGCTGCTGGGTCCCCTGTGGAGCCCCGACAAGGGCTCTTACTCCGGTAGACGAAAGGATCGTAGTCACTGCTCAGCGAGCTGCGGAAAGTCGAGCAGCTGCCATACACCCCCTGGTTGCTGACCTCTGTGCAGTCCAACATGGAGTCGCTGGACGAGCAGTGGCACTGGCCCGAGCTGCTGCTGCTGCTGTCGCTACCGGGACAGTCGGCAAGGTAACCACTGCACACGGATCGGTGGCCATGGTAACAGCTCAGGCCAGAGGTGCTGCCTGCGTCGCCCATCCTGGAGGAAGAAGCAGGCGCCATGTGTATAGCCATGGGGTAGAGCAGGCCCTGTTGAAAGGCCCTGCTGTGGTGGCCCTTGTGTGGGCCCCCTCCTCCACCAAGCTGCCCCACCATAGCAGGCCCTTGGCTGCCCTCAGGCTGTTGGGGGAAGGTCAGTCCCTGAAAGTAATAGTGCTGGTACATAGTCTCATACTGTGAGAAACAGGCTGCCCGGGAGAAGTTGCGCCCATGGAACTTGGGCCTTTTAAAAGCAGCGTGATGTGCCTGTGCCGGGTATGCAGGGGGCCCACGGTGCTCCAGGCCACAGTGGTGGGGGTTGAGCGAGTGATCCAGATGCAGACTGGGGTGGTAGCTGCGGAGGAAGGCAGACGTGGACTGGGCCGGGAACAGACCTTGTGGGTCTGGGTGCTGGTCTACAGTCAGCACGGTGATGGGGTTGCCATTTGGGTCCATGCTGGTTCTGGTTGGGTAGGCCGTGACCTGACCGGCCCGGTGCACCCTGCCGGGATAATGGACCGGCAGCAGCACCCTCTGCCTGCTGTGGACGGGGTTTCCAGGGTCCATGCACGCAGGTCCTGGATTTCCCTTTTTTTGCTCTGAAGTGAACAAAGAAGCGTAAAAACCCCAGAAGTGGAAAATCATTCTGTCGCCTCCAGAGACAAAGACTCCAGAGTCTCACCTATGATGTTGTGTCGACAGTGGGGGCACGTGTGATGCTGGAGCAGCCAGGGGTCCACGCATTTCTTATGAAACCTGTGGGCGCAGGGGATGACCCGCAACTCCTGTAAGAGAAAATAAGATGGGGAGACGCATCAGGTAACAAATACAGCAACGACAAACCGAAAAGGAACCACTGGCCATAATTATAATGGCCATAATTACAGTTATCCCTTTCTCTATGAATTTGTGTCTTAAATTATTTTTCATTTATATTTAAAGCCACAATTAACGGCCTGTGGTCTGATGACAGTTACAGACCAAGTGTATTAAAAGAGAGTTTAGCTTATAATGAATAATAGATGAGAGTTATTTGTGAGTTAAATGAAAGTTCCGAAGTCCCAGGAGCCAACTCTGCCTCCCGTCACAAACAAAACTCTTTACAAGTTGCCACACCACCGTACAAACACGCCAGTCTGATGCTCAATGGCACCACTTTATGCAACAAAACAAACAGGAGCGCTTATTCCTTTAGGGCCGCTATGAAAAGAATGCAACATTCTGTATTCAGACACAACTGGTGTGGAGGATTTCCATGAAACAAAGGCGGAGGCATGATGAATATGAATTCTAGAATTCTCTCCCAGTGAGAGCTGTTGTTCTGCCATAAATACTGGCTTAATGTGACTCATCCTCCAGCTTTTGTTGCCTGATTCAGTGCTCAGAAAACCCACTTTGATGCCATTCAGCCTTTTATACCGCCACTTCCTCTGTGCAACCCTGGCGCCGTGCTTTGTTGTGTTTTCTTCTTCTCTTTTCCAAAGAGACATTTAACCACAGAAAACATCAACTATGTCCCTGTGGGCACTGCGGTTTGTCCCCTCAGTGTCCTTGCTGAGGATGAGCAACGGCGTTACAGTAAAACTTCAAAGTCTGAGTCTGGGACAATGATTTTTACAGGAATTAGGAAAGGCCACGCTGGGAAAACAGGAAGTTTAATCACAACCCTCCACGCCGCTGGTACCGTTATCTCTCCAGGTGCTCTGAAAGACGGAGCTAAACATCTGAGAGGCGGAAAGAACGTCACTAAAGATCCCACAACTGCGCTCTCTGAGCTCATCGGGGGGACTTCCATTCTATTGTCCGCCTAAGAGCCTTATGTTTCACGTCTGCAGAATATGTAATGAAAAGAAAACAAGCTGGGTGGCGACAGCTGCAGCCACTGCATGATCCACTGTCTCACACACACACACACACACACACACACTACGCAAACAATAAATGGATGGACTTGATGTTAGTGTAGCAATGACCAAGCACTACTGACCATGATGGAAACTAAGGGAATGAAGGCAGATTCCTAAATCCTGTTCACAATGCCTGACACAGTTTAACGCGAGTTCCCCAAAAGCCTCTTATCGCTAAACCGACGCAGATGGAGCGTGCAGTTCTTCTTCTCACCTCCCCATCCATGTACTTCTCCAGACAGATGGCACAGTCGGAGGTGGAGCTGCTGCTGAGCGAATCCGAGGCTCCGCAGCTGGTCTCGCTCAGGCCCTTTCCCTTGGCCTTGAACTTCCTCGTCTCCATCTTCTCCAAGGCCTGGATGGCCATCCTGTTCATGGAGCTCTGCGTGGAGAGGGAGGGCGAGACGCGGTCAGAGGGAGCGGCTGCACACTTTCACTTTGTAAAAAGATGCAGAATTTCACCTGAATTAAACACAACGGTGTTATTTGTCTTTCTCAATAAGTATTTGATTAAATATGTGATTAATAGGTTGAGGTGATATCTGTTTGTCAAAAAGATGATTTTTAAAAAATTACAAGTAGTGAGTTTTTCTTTTTGCCATTTTAGTAAAGGTCGTTTACATGTGACGCCCTAGCTGACCTGTTAATTAACCAGCAGGAAGTCACGGCCAAGTGATCTGCCACTGCGACGCTGCCCTCATTATACACCCACACAAGTGCCTGCAGGATTGCACCTGCCTTGCTGGGCGTCGCTGCGGTTTCGTTCGTTTTTGCGTGTTTGGCTCCAACATCAAGCCTCTCATCAGCATTAATTAAGTGCTCGTGTGCCAAACGCAGGCCTCCACTGTGTCAACACACAAGAGGAACCTGTCAACGGCGGCGCTTCTGTCACCGCACCTCCCGTCGCAGGCACGCTTGATAAAGGCAAGCGCCTGTTGTGTATTCAGCCCTTTCAGGTTCAAAGCGAGTGCAATTACCTGACTTCTCCTCTGCTTGAGTTTGATTTTGATGAGCAGAATAAGGCAAACCAGCGACACGACCACAAAGAAAGCCAGGAAGATACCCATGTCGAAGTATTCCGTGGGCTGCTGTGGAAGAGAACCACACAACATTGTCAACGAATCATAGCATGTAAGCTGATTTCACTACTCCTACTCGGTTTAGACAAGAAAGTGATTCCAAGACAGAATCACTTCCGTCTTTAAACTGGTTAAGAAAATCCCTTTCTGGCTGTGATTACTGCACAGTCTGTCTGTAATGGCTAAAAACAGCTCACTCAGGATCGCTTATCTGACAGTCCTTTCATTATGTCAAGTCATTTGACCTCAAAGTGCGCTGCTGTCTTATCAAATATTCCACAAAAACAAGCAGCTCTTGGAATATCTGATATCAATCTACGACCGTGCAGCGAAGAAGAAGTCCTCTGCCTCGGGGCAGCGGGTCACGGAAGAAAGGAAAAGGTTCAGATTTCATAGCTGGAATTTTCGCCGGCCGCCTACTTCTGCTTCCCAGCACTGTTTGGTGCCAGGCCTCACCAACACACTGACCTTTGCCTCATGTTCCTCACATGTGCTTCACATTAGTCACACACACACACATTAAGTGTGCAGAGTGTGTGGTTTGGGGTTTTGACTGGAGCCCTTACCCTTGGTGGTCTGTGCTGTATCCGAGCGCGCGCCACTTTCTGCTTGTTGACGATGTTCATGAGCTTCACAGCATCGTTGCCCTTTACGTAAACTACCGGCCGCTTCAGGGGATCCTCGGCCACCTGGTTAAGCTGAGGAAGGAAGGAGAAGTAAAGAACATTCGAGATAATATTAGGATCCAGGGTTTGACCTTGAAATATATGTTTTACGTTCAGTTAGCTATCATGCTAAGCCTCCACCCTGGGATGTGGAGGAGTTCATCCAGGACTGACAGGAAAACTAACCAAAAATTCCAAAACATGGAAACTACAGAGCCTGATGGTAAAAGTCTCCTGTGGCCTTCCACTTCTCTGCTCCTCCTCTGCATTCTCCCATCTCATCTGCTAGCTGGAATCTGTAATTTGGAAAGCCCAAGGGGAGTACTGAAGAGTTCCACATTTGATGTTCCCCTGTGAAATACTTCGCTCCGGTTTGAAAGTGTAGACGTTTCATCTTTTCTACTTCCTCTAAGACACCTTCCTCTTTGCCAAAACAACAAGAGTTTGTGCAGAAGCAGCGCAACATTAAATGAATGCTGTTTGAGGTCAGAATGTAGAATGAGTCGACTTCATAAAAGTTTTCTCCTAATTTCACCCCTAGGACCTTAATCCTCCACAAGCTCCGCCTCCCTGCCCCTCGGCCTTGTGGGTCCTGTCTCCACCGATCGAGCCACTCTGACTGGAAAAGTCTCTCGGGGGAATTTAACACAGCCGCCCAAGTGATGCCTTTCATGTGGTCTCTGCGCAATTCCTTTTATCTCTCGGTTACGCACTGTACAACTCAGCGGTGGAGAAGAGAAGGCGAGGAGGGAGGGTGGAAAAAAAAGAAAAACATGCAAGTCCAGGCTTGGCGTGGGGAGGATGAATACCGCAGGAGAATTCTTCCGACAAAGACGCACAGACAAGCAACTGGTATATTCAACCTCTTTAACAGCAAAGACGCGAGGGTAGAAAGGGAGGAATGTGGGTGTCTGAGCATGTGAAACAAGGAACATACTTTGTTCTTACTTAACCGTGCGCTCGGATCTGTAATCTCGGTGGATGAGGTAATGTGCGTTACCTGTCCAATTCTAAGCTCAGAGTTTGGTCACGGTCTAGTGAAAGCTGAACCTCTTTCAGGCCCCTCAGAACTCCCCCAAACACAAGTCAGAGGGCTCAAAAGACCCGGAATGGCTGAATGAGCAGGGCTGATCCGCGTGCTTTTCAACAGAACTAAAGATAGACTGTTTGCAGAGGCGGCACACACGCTAATAGTTAAGAAGGGCAGGGCTGCTCTGTTTTATTTGAAAGGGGGAAGAAAAAAAATGTGTGTCATTCACAGGCTGTGTTGCTGTAACGCGGGTATACGAATCATTTTTGGGTGGGCACAAACCTGGTCGATGGCATCCGGGTTCTCCGACACATCAAAGATGACGGCCGTGGCTCCCCTCTGCACCGCTCTCTTTGCCTGCAAACACACAACGAGGCCATCTTTAGATATTTTTATCAGCAAAGCAAAGAAAACCCAGGACTTTTGTTTCCCCAAGCAAAAAAACAGTTAATTTTCCACCACTAGAGGGGGTAATTTGCCTAAATGTTCCAGTGGCTGGAGCAAATGAAGGACAGTCCACAAGTAAACAAGTCATTGTTAGCATGCACTTGTGGTGCGCATCCCCACTCTGAAGTATGCATGATGTCACTTCAGAGTGTTGTGACAACAGTGTGAAAGAAACATCAAGAGAAATGGTGAGCCTCTGTCCTCTGAGAGCAGGAAAACTCCAACACAGACGTCTTTCAGAAGACTTGAGCTAAAGGCAAAAGATAAAGGAAACGCTTGGATCTGCACAAACCCAAGATTCTGCTTGCAGGATCCTCGCGGGGGGGGGAGGGTGGTATCTTTATCTCAACTCCTGCTTTTCCCTATAAACCGTTCTCGCCCTGCTCGATTCGCGGTGCCCTATTTAGACGGTTTGATGTCGGAGCTACATGAGCTAAAATAGCACGGCTAGGATCATATCCTGGTATTATCCAGTGCCCTTGGATCCTTGCCAGCGCTCTTCATAACTGAAGAGAAGACGGAAGTGGGGGGGGGGCGAAGATCAAAGCTGCACAGCGACACCGCCGCCGCGTCTCTGCTGCCGGGTGGCTGGTGAATGTCACCGCTCCAGTTGGTAAAGAACGGGCAGGAGGGAGGACAGGGGAGGGGGAGGCCCATGACAGTTGGCGTGGTACAAATACATGATCCTGAGATAAGGACAACCCCACACAGGGGGGTTTGCGCTTCTTTTTCCACACACAGGAAGTGGTCAAGGCGACAGCATCTTTATTCGTAAACACCTGCTAACCTCAGACACAACAGAAGACAGCACCTTAAAGGTGGGCTTCACTTGGTCCTACCACACAAAATGATGAGGGTGGGGGGAGTGGGGGGCAGGGGTGTGCTGAGGCCAAACCTGCACAGGTTGGGAGCGGGCTCCCGCGCAGCAGCCCGAGGACCCCCGCTGAAACCTAACCCACAGACGCAGAGCTCGCTCCACTCATCTCTCCTGCTTCATTTCCATCCCCAGCCATGACTCTGCCACCTGTTGTCCACAGGAATGTGCCGAGCAGGTGTCCTTTTGGGCATTCCGTGTTCCGCCTCCGTACCAACTCGTCCTTAACCTCTTTTAGAATATGCCAAAACAATTAGCAAATTATCACCCACTGTTTAACGACACGCTGAACTCGGGGTGGTGTCGTGATTCAGTTTATGATCTTTGATTTCCTTCCTTCCTGCCACCAAGTTGTTACATTCCCAACCACGTGTGTGCACTGCCAGTCGTTAGGAAGAGGTTAATGATTAAATATAGTGCTGCTCCACGGACAAGTCTCAGCAGGAGGGAAACTGAACTAAACCAACAATTAAGGGGGTAACCTCCTCTGTGAAGTAAACCTTTAGTCCAAATCAGCTTCATGAACACAGGCTTTAATTAAGTCTCCCCTCAGCTTAATCCACAGATAAGATGTTTATGAATTTGGCTTTGGTGGCTCATTAGAGACAAATTAACCCTGCAAACCCACTCCATCTTCCATTAAAAGCCCGCGACGCTCACAAGGCAATGCAAACTCTTCCAACTTTCTCCTTTACATAAACTAACACCGCTCTTTCCCTTTCTTCTGCCTGCTTTTTTGGACTGGGAAAGTTCAAACGCGAGCGGAGCGCGGCGAAATCTGCCTCGGCTGTTCCCTCTCACCCAGTTTTTTTTTTTCCTTTTTTCCCTCAGCTCCACGCTGCCAGACTCCAGCCCCCCGTTTAATTCAGCACAAGTCTGCTCCTTTGATGTTAGCTCTCGCAGTTAATAATTAATAGCTCTTGGTAAGACGCTCTGAGAAGAAAGAGATCTCCCTCCTAAAGAATCTCCACCCGGGCAGGCCTGTGCTGCAGTGCAGGGACTTGCCTGACGACAACAAAAATGCACCCACCGGCAAACTGGTGCTCTTAAAAAAAAAAAAAAAAAAAACAACAACACACAATCTCTAAAAAAAGACCAAAACTACAACCAGATCTGGACTTTAGTGAGGAGACGGTTTACGGTAGAATTTCAAACGGCTGAGCAGCTCAGACGCGCGACAGCTGAGATGCTCAGGCTCCTGCAGCAAAATGTCTGCAAAATGATAAACACAAGTACTGTCTATAGAAATGAGATGACAACTTGTTGGCCAATTAGCAGCACCTCTAGCCCCGCCCACTCCTGTGGTACCAGTACAGAAAAGTGCCAAACACTCCGGTGTTACACTATTTTCCCCCCAAAATCCTCAGAGAGACACTAGTTTAATTCAGAGTGTGCAGGTGTGGAAAACTCTGCATCCATATCTGAAACTGTGAGTCAACAGAAAGTTCTATAGTGACGCAGGTGCTTCACAATAGAACCTGAACAATCTTCCTGCTGGCGGGGAGGCATGTGAATGAGGGTACGCTCGTCCCCGAGTGTGCAGAAACCACAGCGGAGAGAGAAGCCAGTCTAGACGCAGAGGCAAATGAAAGCTATGTTTAGCATCCCTGAGTGAGTCCGCCAGTTCCTGAGATCTGAGGGAGGGAATGTTTCACTCATCTGGAAAGAGGCCTTTTTTTCCTTCCCGGCACAGAGTTTGCCCAGTCACCGTCCACGCTAACGCAGGCTTCTCACCAACGAGCGTTTTTAGCAGCTGCTCGATGAGCATGTGGAGGTGTGAGGGTGGAGAGGCCCACTGGGCTTACACCTGTACCACCTGGCTCATGTACTTCCTTTATCACATCCCTCCCTCCCTCTCTCTTTCCTCTACTTGCCTCTTTCCTCTCCTCCTCCTCTTTATGTCTCCTCCACAGTGCTATAATTAAGGAAATTAAGTCTTCAGAAGACTCTCCACTGCTATTATGCTGTAATTTCATGTTGCCTCCCGACTTTATGGTTTATTAAAAGATAAAGGCATACTTTTCTCCCATGGATTTTCTTATATGTGGTCTCCACCCTCGTTTTTGTCTTCTTCCCTCCCAGGGAACGCAGGCATGTGAGCCGGGACAGGATACGCATTTACGTAAAATAGTTTTCAGTGCACACTAACACTAATGCTAGCGCTGCCTCGTTTGGTTTAACGTGCATGTTGGACTTTTGCACGTTGAGTCTGTATTATCTTGACATTTTCATTACGATGGGATGTGGCAATTTCCCGTTTATGGGGGACATTACTCACTCTTTGCTGTTAACACCTTTGCAACAGACTGTTACTGCGTCACGCCGTCTTGTTTCTCCCAGTTTACAGATCCCTGGCGTGACAGGACTGGCTGCACGTCATGTGACTGACGGGTGTGCGCATCGTTGCATTGATCCCGCTGTCGGGAGTGTCAGGACAACTGTGAAAAAAGCATTTCCCAGTTTGCAGCTATGTTAAAAAAAAAAACAAAAAACAAACCCATGAAGCAGAAACGTAAACTGGACCAACCCTGCAGAGCTTAATCCTGCCAATAACTTACTTTTATTAATCCCCTTTCACTCGTATTTACGGCTGTGACTCAGAGGCGAGACGTTTCACTCCGACAGATTAACAAGAGGTAAAAATAAGCAGGAACACGCTGCGGGGGATTTGAAACAAGTCACTGTAGCACCTTTTTAAACTTCGGAACTCCTCCTCGTCCCTGTTAGGCATTAATCTGAATGCTGGTAAATCTTGGGCTGGAGGACTCCCGTCATGCCCGAGGCTCCATTTATCAAGCTGTGCCCAGCATGTTTACAGTGCACGTAAAGATCCACTTGTGTGTCACATCAGTGGGCCTCTCCATTTGGCTGTGGTAATGTAAATGGAAAGTCCACCTAACGTAAACACACACAGGGAAGTATCACTTGACGCTCACACCGACTCTCGTCAATATGGAGGGTCGGGGGGTCGAAATGAGCACCAGCCTGTAAATGAGCCCAGGGATCGAATATCCACGTTTTACATTTAAAAGTTGGGAATGTGGAGCTGGTGGTGGGTTCGAGGACGTGTTATGGGCTTACGATGAGGAGATCCGGGAGTCTGAGAGGCAGATTAAGGGGAGCGTTGTGGCCGCAATGCTCAGACAATGACAGGACTCAGGTACACAGCTCCTCCCCTCCCTCTGAAGCAAACACGATGTACACGACCAGCCGGCATGCACCCACACCCACAGAGATGCCACCCCTCTGGGAAAACCAGCTCCCACAGGTGAAATTTCTTCCTTCCAACTGGTTTTTATTCCCAAGAGCAATGAAAACCAACACTGAGCTCATTTCCTTTACATGGAAAACAGTCTTAGAGTCACCATTAGAATCAGTGTAAAAGAAACACTTTTAAAACTATCCTCACCCACGTCAGTGTTGTATTAAAGCTAACCTCAGCGCATACGTCTTCATTCAAACCCCTTTTCTTCTCAAACCCCCCCGATCGCCAAGCCTGCATTCGTCTCCACCTCGCTGCACAATCTGGGGTAGCCCTTCAACAACCATTGCATAACCAGAATTATACAAGTGAATTGTGCAGGGTGTGTGTGTGTGTGTGTGTGTGTGTGTGGGAGGGGGCAGCTCTGAGGGGCCTGCCAGTTGAACCTGGCAGAGAGCCGACCCCATTAAAGAGTCGAAGGACACCAGAATCAGAGAGCATTTGTCCAGCCTCTGAGTAAGTTCTGCAGATCGTCCTTTGATCCTCCGTCCTTGCTTTCCATAAACGTGACCCTTTACCCGAGTCTTCACTCTTCATTAGCGAAATCACCGCCGAGTGGGACTAATGCCTGCACGTGAGCCTGAGGCGGGTCAGGGTCATTTCTGCCAACACGACGTCCAACCTGCTCCCGCGTTTCCGGAGAGTTTTCCCAAACACCAAGTCACAGCGGCCCTGACCTTTGACCACCAACCAGCCCATCGTCGCTCTCAAACGCCACGTTCCCGAGATCTGACCGCTGCTGACCTTCGACCGGCAAAACTCAAACAGCGGTGATAGAACGACAAACGTGAACTTGAACGTGCGCGCTCTCTCTCCAACAGCCAGACAAACACTCAGACGCTAATTGAATTTCCTCTTCTTTCCCCTCTGCGGCCCTCACGTGTTGTTTTCTTACCGGTTTTTCAGCTCCGGCTCTTTGTGAGTCAGGAAAATAAACACGTGCTCAAGGATAATGGCTTTGGAGCGCTTCTTCGCTGACAAGGTGTCGGGATGAAAGCGACAGAAAGTCGCGCTCGCAAAATGATTAACCAGGAAGAGTTCATCATTAGGTCAAACGCGCTGATGACAAATGCTTCGGACTAAGTAGACACACCTGATTTTTCCCTCAAGTTGGCATGTTTTCCACAGGTACTCCAGTCTCCTCCCACTCAGAAAATGTATACAGTGACCGACTGAATGGTGTGGGCCCGGTCAAATCCAGTGCACAAAACGGTCAGAACGGCCACACGTCGGCCCTCGCGGTGCGGCCGCCGCCGCAGCTGCGGGCGTCACACTTGGTGTCGAGATTTACACGTTTAAAAGTACGCGCGGGGGGAGGGAAAGTTACAGCTCGATTTAAACAGGTTTGACAAACTTATAAAACACCTGGATCTGGATTAACATGGCCTTCCGTTTAATCCTAATTAGACGGTTGATGTAGCGACTCCTGACTCCAGCTGCTGGAACGTGAACTGCTCTAATCCGGACACGAAGGTCTGACTCGAGCCGCTGCTTTCTCTAATCTCTTTCTGCCTTGAAGCTGCGCGAGGAGACCGCGTCCCTGCTTGCATGAAACCACAGTTGCCGCCGTTGCCTCTCTCTCTGTGGTGACAGCACATCCTGCTGCTGGCGAAGGGCTTCCGTTGCCCTTTTGCCGCCATCGCTCCCCTCAGTTAACACGGGCGAGCACGCCTGAACTTGGCCCCGTAACCTCCATTTTAACTCCTGCTACCGAGGTAACCTCTGGGGTTCATATCAGTTCAGATGATGTAGTGGCGGAGGTTCAGATTTTCACAATTTAAGACCCTGACGTCGTCACGTTGCCTCCACAGAGACACCCCCTCCCCACTCCGCCCCCATCGCAAGTCACAAACAACACCAAGGTGTCACAAACCTGCAACACTGATTACTGCTGATAGGAGATGGAGCAACATCTCGTATCGCTGTGACATTTAAATGTCCCACAATACACAGCAGGTTGAACATACTGGGAGATTGTGTCATTAACAGTTACTCATCCTTTGCCTGTCAGATGATCTCATCCTCGCTCAGCTGCCAGTTTCGGAAAAGGCCTTAGTCACAACAACAAAACGCAGCTTTGTCACATTATTCGGCAATGCTGGATTAGCCTTGCAGGCGGATGAGCAGTTTGAGGGAGCACTGCTCTGTCTGACTGTGTTTCAGAGGTCAGGCGACTTGGACCCGACCCACCACAGCTCAATGACATCCTCACCGAACAGGAAGGGGCGACAGGTGCAGGGGAAAATGGAGGCCTCCCTTCAAATGCTCCGGCTGGGGAACAAAGAAACGACCCGCCTGTCATCAGATGACCGTTGTCGGCAAATCAATCCATAATAAATGTTATAGTTCCAGAAACAATGCTTTAACAAGGGTCTCCAACGTAAACATGCTAATGCCTCTTCTGGATTTGCCTCATCAATGATTAATCCTCAGCCTCTCAATATTTCCCTTGTTCCATTACTTCAGTGTCTCATGGCATCGGCAGCTACACACACGCACGCACGCACGCACGCACACACACACACACACTGTGCCTGCCTGGCAGAGCATTAAAGAAAGCTTTAACCACAACAGCAGGATGACATTTTCACCCTGCTAACCTTCTAGTAAAGGAATCATCTGGAGTAGGAAGAGGAATCAGATTCACTGTGTGTGTGTGTGTGTGTGTGTGTGTGTGGGCTTAGTTTCCAGCCTCTGTGCCAAGCTGTGGGCCTGAGCCTTAAAGACACCACATCCCCAACACACACACCCTTGTACTTCTATCTTCATGAGAGCTTTCATAGGAGTAATGTTTTAGCCAGCCCCTTCCCCTAGCCCTAACCATGTCAACTAACCCCCCCAACCCTAACCTAAAACTGATTCTAACATTAAAGCTAAGTCTTAAGCTTCAAACAGCCCTTTGGAGTTGTGAGGACCAGTCAAGATGTCCTCACTTCCCAAAGATGTCCTCACTTAGTTTTTTAGTACTCAGTATGTAGCAAGTACAAGAACACACACTCACACAAACACACACACACACCAAGCAACAAGGCGCAGGACGCACGGACTCTGACATGCACCAGTTCATTCCCCTACAAAGCAGCAGCTCAGACAGAGATGAGGAGAGAACAGACGGGGCTTTGGCTGACGTGGGTGAATGTCTGCTCCTATCTTTGCTCAGATTTGCTTTTTCCACGCTGATTCCTTTGATCTGGTGCCGCCCTGTCTTCTGAGCACCTTCTGACAGACAGGGGAGCTTAAGTCACGCCTAGTGTCTGACTCTCAAATACCAATTGTGACTAAGGGCAGAAACCAGTGCAACACTTGGGAAAAACTCAACCGTCGCTAAACACGCAACACTCTCACTCACGCTGCTCTCCCGGTTCCTTACTTCACTCTTCCCTTCGTCCTCTCTCCCTCCATCTCTCTGTCATCTCAAGCCCCCAGGACTCCTTTCTTGTCTCTTTAAATGGGGGCCTGAGCTGTGAAGTCTAATAATGGTCATTTGGCCTCCCATTGAAAGCTGGGTAATTCGGCCCAGGGACGGCTCACTTTGAGCCACATGACACAAAGAGCTTCCCAGTGACCATGGAAACCAGCGCAGTGGGATCCCGGGTGCATGAAACGCGGTGAAGCGGTGATTTAAGAGAGGGACTTCTTTTTGGGAGGGACTGACGCAGGACGGTGGGTGAGGGTTCCAACGTGGCCAGAAAGACAGGGGTGGAGGTGGAGGTGGGGGGAGGAAGAGAGGCCCCTGCCTGGTCACAGTGGAAACCTCCGCCGACACCCCACCAGGACGAGCGGCCAAGATAATATCAGCAAGTTGAGGCATACACAAACATGAAAGGAGAGCCCGAGAGGCAGGCCCGAGAGCGCTCCGCGCCTCACCAGCTTTTTCTTCTTCCTTTTTTCATCTCTCCCTGCCACTCCTCCTCTCTTTTTCAGCTTCTCTTTGTCCCTCCCTCCATGCTGCGGTGTTTAAAATTGTTTGTCCAGAGCGATCCAGGCTCAGGGGGAGTTCAAAGTGTCCGTTGCTCGTATTTTTTTTCCTTTCAATTTTTGGTTCAAAAGGACAATATGATTAAAATTGGTTATATATTTACAATAGGCTAAATCCCTGTTTTTCTTTCTTCAAACCTTAAGGAAACTTGGATGGGAAGGCCAGCATTAGGATAAACTTTATTAATCTGGCAAGACAAGGTCTAAATGGCTCCATTTAAATACACCCAACGTCACTCTCGCTTTGCGTCACACACAAACGTGATCCCATTGATATCCTGTCTTTTGACAGCCCTGCAGCGAAGGATTAGTTTTAAAAATTAGAAAACGATGGTTAGAAAATGATGTCATCTGTATCGAACAAAGGCTGTAACTGCAAAATCAATCACTATTGTGGCTTTGGTGCGATTGAACGGAACAACAAAAGGATGCCCAGCCTGACACAATTCTCTCTCTTTGATCAGGACTCTGCTGCTCTTTGTTCTTTCTATCTTTTGGAGAGACAGAAGGAAACTTAACTGTTTAGAAACTGCTCATGTCGGTTATAGCAGAGGAAAAAAAGGTGCTTACTGAGATGAGAGCAGTTCTATACGTTAGTGTCAAGAGGCTGCGTTCAAAGTGGTCGGAGAAGATGGCCCAAACGGAGCCAGTTCAACCCAACATTGGTGACACTTAACAAGTCTCGCGGCCTGACACCCAACTGGCACTGTCGCGGACTCGGGATGACCTCCAGTGCACACCTGAGTGTGTGGGCAGGCCAACCTGGCTGCGGGCACGGAGCCATATCACACTCATCTGCCTGCTGCCGTTTCTGTTTGTCAAAAAACACTCTCTGCTGCTCCGGCAGAGAGGCCAAACGCAGCCTGGGCCTCCACGTCCACTTGAGAGATGGACGCAGGCAAAAAAATAAAAATAAAAAATAAAAGATCATCTCCCTCTGCGCATTGTTCCATGGCAACTACAGTTTTTGGCTTTGCAAAGCCTCCCACAATTCACAGGAGTCACTTTTTATGGTTGTGTGCATCTGGCAAAACCTCTAAAGTCTCCAGCTTTATTTCGGGGAGGACATATCTTCAGACTCTTCTCGTTGCTTCAGTTATTTATAAGAGCTTCATAGCGGCTGGTTATGGGCCAGTTGCACTCTACTGCAGTGAAATGTTGTCTTTGGCTGGGGTTTAAGGTGGAACTGATTGCGGTTCAGGGACTAGTTGGTCAAGGGCAGCGCCAGGCCACACACAACAAGCACATACCGGGGAGGTTTACATGCTAGGCCAGCCAGCTGAATTGTTTTACATGAGGTGAAAGTCTGTGAGGGAGGGTGGGCTGCAGTTTTTGTGAAATTAAAAGTACTCCAATGTCTTTGGGTTCTGAAGAACCCTGCACAAGTAGTCAATTTAGAGAGAACGAACAGAGTTCTGCTAATTGGGAGCTATTATCCAACAGTAGGATAACATAGGACCCACAGGGTTTTCCCCTGCGGCCCACGCTGACGTCCTGCTCATGCCAACCAGACAGGAAGCACAGGAAAAAACTGTGCTCATATATTTGACACACTGGTACTTTGGTCAGGTTCATATGTGGACTTCTGGAGCTGCCATGAGCTGACCCTACTTTTAAACCACAAAACCAGGCTGATATTCTAAGATATTGTCGTAAAAGATTACGTTTCAGCTACGTAAAACCCCATTTATCACTCACTGAGCAGAACTGGAAAGCGTCTAAATGGCGTGCGAGTCAGCCATTTAGGTCTGGAACTTCAGCTCGAGCCCCCCTTTTCTCATATTGAGCTGACTGTAAATAGAGTGAGGGGCATGCCCGTTGGTACTAGCTCTGAAGCACAGCTGGAGGCCCTGCGTTCCCAGACATTTCATATTTAGGCATGGGTTGGCACAAACAGGATTTCTGTGCTGTGTGTTTGCTGGGCTCCTGTAATTGAATTGAATCTAAATTGACCAGACAAGACCCAAACACTGATGGTGGCAAAGTGGCAGCAAATCGGAGTGGGCTCTCGGGTTCAGTCAGGGGCCATTAGGGTAGGGCGGCTGGGGGAGGTGGGGGGCGGAGGCTGCCAAACATGAGGCCAGACCAGGCGCGGTTGAGGGTGTAAGGGCGGGCATAGCAACTACACTGAGCTCCACCGGGCACGGTGGCCTGGTTGGCTGTCTAGCCAGACAGAGTAAGCGCGGAGGCAGGAGGTAAACATCGTGCTGCGGGGCCAACGTAGAGCCCCAGCTGTGGTCAGGCCTCAGGAAGGCTTCCTCAAGATGCAATAATAAACTTTCCTCTTCTAGAATTACAGAGCTGGCTCAATAAAACGTTTTGGGTGGTTCACAGAAGGACAAAAGGTCACCATCAAGGTATCGTGACATCGTCAGGGCAGCATTTTAAACCTGAACGCCCAAACCCCGATGCCCAGCCCATCAATAGTTAGCTTTCCTTTGAAATCAGAAGCTGTGCCGCACATCTGGACTTCCTGGCTAGGGGATCCTAGCTCCTGATAACTCCAAACCAAATGAGAATTCTCTTTAGGAACCTCTACAGTGTTTTCCAAATAACACTCAAGCATGATTGTCCGGCTCCCGTCCATCCTCCAGGACTCCTTTCACATGACTCAGTCATGTGAAGGAAATTAATTCTTGACTGAAATAGCTGTCTGCCATTCTGATGTGAAACCACCCTTAACCTCTGCAAAGAGACCATCACCAGTGAGAATACTTAATCACTTCTGCCAAAGGAGGAGGTTATGAGAGGGCCACCATCCGCCTGTCTGTCTGTCTGTCTGTGTAAATAACTAAAAAAGATATAAATGGAAATTTTCAGGAAATGCTGATAATGAGCTGAAAAACATTCCATTAAATGTTAGTGATATTCTGGATTCCAGAGGGACTTTGATCTTCCAAAGATCATAGGCTAATGCGCTTTGATCATAAAGCTACTGCCTATAAATACAGGTGTAAGTCCTAATATGTGGGGAAATGAGCTGTTTGGCGGAGGTCTGAGTTCTCAAGTGCTTTTCTAGTTAAAGAATGCAACCATCTGTCAGGATTATACTCTCAGCTACAGTTATATTGAAGTTTGAGCACCCAACATTAGGTCTGCTTTCAGAGTTCAGGACAAGTATGCATCAGCTATGTAACAGCAGCCATCTGCAAAGAAAGTGCACCATTAGCATGTCTATACGGGGACAAGGGCTCCTTAAATTATGAATGGCTGCTCTCTTTATGTCACTTGTCATCCTCAAGATAAATGAGACCACAGCCGGCACGCCTGGCCCGTCCTCCAGGGAATTTGGTACATTCTGTTAAGAGGAACACTTAATTAAAGCATGATAAAATACCATTCACAGACTCTAGCGGGGTCTGAGAGCACTGGAGGAGGGTGAGGAAGGATGGAGCCAGAGAAGCAGCAGAGACCCGAGGGGGGATTCAGCCCACCTGCTTTGTCACGGAAAATATATGATTTTCTATTTTGCACCCAGACAAAAACACACAATGCACATTCCCACATACTTCAGTGATGGACACTATGTGAGCTGGATTAGGAAACAGGTCTTCTTTACCTTTCCCAGCACAGTGAGACAGGAGGGGTCCAGCTCGGGCTGCTCCAGCTTCACCACGCCGACCCATCCGTACTCATACAGGTCCTCCTCGTCATTATTATTACATAGTCCCAGAGGATGCATCTGGAAGGCAGACGGAGAGGATGCATTTTAAACATTGTGTTAAGAGGGGAAAAAGGTTATATTTACAATGTTTAAATGATGAAAACATAATCACTCTGACCTGCTTAGACACCTATAGTTCTATTTGTTTACAGCACTCAAATGCATTGGCTGTATTAATAACATAAACAGGTGCATCTGCATCAAGCAGGGTCCAAACAGTAGAGCAGGCTTTTAAAGACGCAACCAAAAGCTGCTGATGATGCAGATGGGGGTTCTTTGAACACAGATTCAGCAACGTGCCAAGCCTCCGAGCACAGCAGAGGATTAAAGCTGGCCCCGTTTTTTCGTACAGTAATATATCTACTCTTAAATGTTTGCGCTTCAAAACAGAGATGCACAGGCAGAGTAGCCAGTTATCTCAGGGTGCCTCCATCATTTTACCCATTTTACCTGAGGTGTCCTCACTGTGGGTGGCGAGACAACAAAGGTACAAACACAACATAAAAACATATTTTCAGACTGAGACCTTGTGTGTGTGTGTGTGTGTGTGTGTGTTTGTGTGTGTGTGGTTGCATGTGATTGTATGTGCTCCCAAGAGGGGAACCAGCCACTCGGTAAAAGATAAATCTCTGCTTACCAAGCATGGATTAAAACTGGAAAGAACAGTGGAATCCTAAAATCCCAGATCCATTCCCCACCCTGGCAACAGTGCAGGTCCAAACTGCTGTATTACCATTAAACTGGGCCAAACTGACCTGCAGGCCACTTATCCTATTAACCCGGAGACCACAGCACTGTGGCGCCAAACCCACTGGCCACCTTAGCCCCTGGGCCAGTGCTGATGACCCAAGATAGCCCTCTCTCTCCGGTGATCCCTAACCTTTGAACCCTACTTCTAGATGGTGCGAGCAGGTTAGTGGTGTAGCAGGCCAGTTGAAGGGATATTCAGAAGGTGCCTCATCCCTACAGTGCCAAAAGGCAGAAAGGTCAAGCCTCTGACCTCCAGGAGCTTTTGGGAAAGACTTACCAACACTAAAAAAGGGTTAAATGCACTTAAAGAATGAAATGTGAAAAACCCAAATGGCTTCCCTGCAATTCATGTTAAAATGACAACAGATGCAAGCCAAGGCTGTTTTAAGGCATCACTTATGTTAAATATGTCTATTCTACACAGGCTTTTTACTAAATCGTTCCCTCGGAGCAAAGGTCAATTCTCCTTAGGCCTGACGCAAAGACTTCAAAGCTCAAATCGTAACACACAGATTTGTCACAGAAAACAGACACCGACACTGCGAATTACTCCAGACACATTTTTTATTTTACAAATCCACAGGATGCGTTCACCAAGTAGGTGAGCATTTTGTAGCTTGGCTATGGGGAATGAGCAGGTAGCCACCACGCTCCGAGTCGCTGAAAGACAGATATTAGCCTAAAGTCAGCAGGAGTAGAGAGGCAATAAAGATACACACACATCTGGTGTGATAATTTGAGAGTGTGTTTCCCTCACAGGAAGTAAAAATTGATAAGAGCAACAAAGATAAAAGAGTAACCAGACAGGTTTGCTGAACTTCTAGACTTTTTACTGAGAGAATTTAACTGTTGTCCACTGACAAATGAAAGGAGACACGAAGCAAGACAGGAGTAAGTATTTTGTCATTAAAGCTTCCTGTGTTTTGTTCAAAAAGTCACAAAACCAGGTAGTGTAGCTGTGTTTTCTGTGTAACCTCGCTCTTCTACTTGCCTAACAGCCTGGATGGCACCAGGGAGCCCTGCCTGCGCCCCTGGATCCTGAACACTGGCCCTTTGTGCTGGGACTCCTGCTCACCAAGTGGGACAGTATTGTTGTTGTGGATCATGTTGTTATTTTAGAGGTTGGCCATTGTGCTGCAAAGCATTACCTCCACTACAGGGATTTTTCTTTTCTGTCATAGATATTCACGTAGGCGTCGATGGATGTGGGGACGGAGAGAGAAAGGAACAGGAACTGAGTTTGGATGAGGCATGGCAATCTGCTGAAGTGGGTCATGGCTACTGGCCATGCACACAAAAGGAGTAACAAGAACAAACGCAAACATGGACTCACTAACAGACACACAAGACAAAAGACAGTGACTATTCCCCTTGTGTTCCAACTTCTAACTTTCCCTGCACGGCCCCAGATCAGACTGGCTCAGCCCACTGGAATCTCCATTGCTCCACTTTGCCCTGCTCCTCCTCGGCCAGGGTTTTGAGTGGGGGGCATCCGAAGCCCCTGGAGTGCCACAAGGGGGCAGCTCTCATTCTACCCTGACCCTCGGGGAGGTAGACTTTCACAAGAATATCCCTTTACAGGTGCCAACATAATCCTCAATGTGGTGTGGTCTTCATCTGTCAGTCAGCATTGCCACACCCCCAACATCACCCCTCGCCCCCAGCACTCACACACATCCTCAATTCTAAAGCAGAAGAAATCACACCCATTTTTACAATCAGTTCCTCTCTGCAGAACAGACCCGATAAGAGAGATCAAAAACACGGACATGCAGCAAAAAAAACACACAAAAAAAAAAAAACACCCCCAGACCTCCCTCTGGCCCTACTCTCAAAGGAAATCAAAATGCAAGTCACACCATCCAGCGCCATTCTTCTGTCCGTCTGTGACACAATTCACCAGGCCTTTGATCATACAACCACTTCTGCACCCCCCACTCACAACCCCTTTCCAATTGTTGCACCCCCTTTCTCCACCAAGTTAATGGTGGCCCTGGTGACACCCCTCCCCACACACACCAGCCCCTGACCCTCCACTGCCTTCACCCCCCCCACACCCCCCAAATCAGCCGAGCATCTGCGTTTCCCCTCGCGTCTACATTTGAGCTGGGAAAATAAGCACGTAAAAATAAGGACTTTTTCACTGGAAGTATGTCCATAGGGTACACATTTTGCTGAAACGTGGAACTCTGTACTTGCTAAGTCACAGCAGGAGCTTAGAACGTCAAAAGTCAGCAAGCAATTCAGAGAACGACCCTTGAGCAAAAGATTAATATGCATGGAAGGATTTGCAGGAGACTCTGGGATGTAATCTGTCAAAACACAAACTGTTAACAGGCCTGGTTAAAGATGAATTTCTGTCCTAAGGAGCAAAGACGGTGTGTTGTCTGAAAGTCTGCCAGCCACAAGGAATTTTTACAACATGTTCTTTGTGAGTCTTGCTAAATGATTAACTGGTATGATCTGTTGTTTGGTTGTCGACATTTTTTTTTTCTTTTCGAGAATGTTGAATGAGCTGGCACCCTATTTCACAGGCACACACAATCTAGAAGAAAAAAAAAAAAACAGCCGGGCCTGCTGCCAGTCCTCGCACCAACCTGCCTTCTCAGAACTGTGTGTGCATTTGTGTATCTCACTCTTTGAGCACAGGCGTGAGCTGGTTAACGTGCCTGAGCTGTAACTTGTTAGCATCTTGTACGGACGAGTGCGCTGGCTGTGCACTCCTTCACCCCTGAGAAGCATCCTGAGCCCCGCTGACCTTTACCAGTACCCCAGTGGATGGTGAGGGGTGGGGTCAACTTCCTGGAAGAGTACTCCAGTCTTGCATGTTGACACACACACACACACACACACACACACACACACACACACACAGTCCTATATGGTTGCCGGGGATGAGAACTGGTAATAATTAGTTTTAATTAAAAGGCAGGGTTGATCGGAGCCCCCCTTTCATATCCCAAACTCCATCTTTCTCTCGGGAAATGAATAGCTAGCAGAGTCTATTTTTAAAGGATGATTATTTTCTAACAACTTAATATCATCAAGGTTTCTTCCTGTTAAAAGGGAGTTTTTCCTTGCCACTGTGCTTACCTGGGGGTTCAGGCTCTGGGTTTCTGCCTCTGTAAAGCACCTAGAGACAATTTTTATTACAAAAGATGCTATACAAATAGAATTGAATTGCCATCGGAGGTGAAGGGAGGTTCTGGGGGCTTTGATGAGGGTGGACAGGTCAGATCTCAGACTACACAGCTGGATCACAACTCTTATAAAAAGGTGTGTTCCATTCAAGATTAGACTGATTGTTTGTGTTCTTATATGCTACGGTTCATGACTTATGTGGCCAAAGCTCTAGGGCAAACACAACTCATGACATGAAAATTGCTTATTTAGACCTTCCAGTTTACTTTGTATTAAACCTGATGACCCATTTATACAATTTCTGTTTACTTTTATACAAAAACCCAGCTAAATTCAAAAGTTACAGACACAGTAAGATTTGTCAAGTTCCATTTGCCTGAGGAACATGAGTGACCTGCGGTAAACGTGCACAAGCAGACTTGTATCTCAGAGGTCAAAACTGGCATCTGAGTTTACAATTTTGAATACTAGCATTTAGATCAAGGAGGAGAATTTCTCATTCCTAAATAAATGCTGGCAGTTGTGGAAGATTGTGGCCAGTCAGCAAAAATCCCAGAAGACAATGTCCAAAAGTTTTAACTCTGCTTGTCCCCTGCTCCACCTGTTCCTGTCCATTTCTTCTGTTTCACCGTCGTATTTTCCCCCACCGGCCCTCAGGCATGTTGTCAAAACCCATTAAATATTCATATAAACCTTCATTCACTTGAGAGTCTCAACCCAAAAGATGGGTCTAATGAAGCCACCAATGAGCCGGCATGGATCAGGAGTCTGTGGGGTGTGAGTCACTTCGTTTCAGACTCAGTAAGGTTAAGCTCCTGGTGCAGATTGACACCCAGGCCTCATTAGGAGGATTTACGACGACTGTCCTTGACTGCAGACAGGTTAGGGTGACTGCCAGTTAAAAGGACAAGTCTGCTCAGGCTTTTCCTGTCATTTCCTTGACAACATGTTCAAGTTTTGACGTGACTTTAAGGAAAACCTATTTCTGCAAATGCCGACTCCCATCACTGGGACGGGGGCTGACTTCTTTCCTTCTGTACCTGAGTTTTAATGTCAGACTGCACGAGGAGGGAATGAGCACAAGAAAGGAGAAAGGAGCCAACTTTCTGAATTGCCATCGTCTATGTATAGCATGCAAAGACAAACTTAAATGCATGTACACACACACACACACATCCCCATCGCTCTTTCACTCTTTTGCCCCTCTCAGTCACTCTTCCACTTTTTCCCAGCACTGGAAATAACTTCAAAGAGTGCTGGTAGCCTTGAGGAGAGAAGGAGCAGGATCCAGTTACAGTCGAGCAGCTGGGAGGGCCCTACAGGTGGGGCCCAACACTCCACCTCCTGTAACACAATCGTTGTAAAGGGATCCCTCTGCTTTTCCTCCCAAATAATGAAGACTTCCTCCCTTTTGTCTTCTCCACTGGCACCAAAGGAACAATTAACCAAGCGAGCACAGAAGCTGTCTTTTAATTTGCCAACCAAGCAAACTACGGCGCAAAAGGGTGTGACGCAGACAAGAACCAGGACACCAGGAACCAAACAAATGCGAATAACTCTTCAACCTGAAGATTTCTGAAATAAAATAACACGAAGCAACCGCTCTGCTGCTGTTAAAAACCTTGTACTGTATACACAACTTACAACCGCAGTCGTAGAATGCATATGTGCATGGGGGCGCAGGTTTTTACCCTCATCGAGGACGTCATCCCCCAACCAGCCACCACCGTGCTGTCCTCTCGTTAACCTCTACAAACCACTTCCACGGCATCTTCATAGCAACATGGAAAGCAAACAAGTGTCTTGGTTTCAGTGGAGGCAAAGGACTTTGGCAGGGGACACCTAATATGACGCAAATGTCCGGAGATGTACCATAAGGCTCGGGGGCTGACAGCTTCCACACTGAGCAGGACGTTGAGCTTGTGACTCTATTAAGTCTCTGCAACGGCATCCTGACAGTCAATGGTGTGTGCGTGCATGTGTACACGCACACTCGAGAGTCTTGATGGTGTCGCTTTCAGCCCTTCAGCCCTCAAAACCCAGTGAGGCACCGACAAAAGGACAGGCTGACAAAGGTCAAAGGTCAACGCCGGGCTGGATGCCACCATTTTGGAAAGAGTGGGAGGGAGTGGAAACTCCACCACTAACACGCTCCCTCAAGACATCGCAGTATCTATGTGCAAAGGTTGCCTTAACGTGCAAGAAGCAGCCGTCCTTATGAGGCCAATTATAAAAACATGCACTTGAATTATTGCCACCGGGAATTCATTAGCATGAATAACAACATAACAAGCAAAGGGAACGCAGATCATTAGAATCTATTCTACACAACACACAACTGCAGGCTCTCCAACGCCCCGTTTTACGCCTCCCAAAGTGTTTCTCACAAGTCTATGGCTTCCTACAAAAACAAGCTCAACATTATCAAATGTCACAGCATGCATCAGTTATATGAACCCTCTTCCCCTCAACGTGAGCATGCGCAGAAGAGATCAAGCTGCTGGTTAGAAGCTGCTAAAAGTGGACTGAAAGGAGGATTGCAGTCATCAACACCTAGGCTCTGAGTGGCCTTTGATGCTGCGCGGCGTCTTTGATGGCCCCAGCCACGGAGGAATGCTGCTCGCCCTCCCTCCTCGCTCACAAAGCCCCCAGAGTTGTGGAATGCAGCGCAGGCTGCTAGTCCTGCTGGAATGGGATTAGAGCGTAGGCAGCCCACAGCTCCCTGGATCCCCTCCCTCACCCCACTGCCTGCTTCACTGGACAACATGGACGCAACTTTTGAGCAGATCCAAAATTTGGGACGAGATATTCCAACTGAATCTCAATCATGTTGGGAAAAGAAGCCAAACTACCACACCATAACCTCGCCTATGTATGGCCTCGACCTTGTAACTATTTATAGAATATTACGTATGCAAACAGAGGATTGACTTTCATCGAGAGGCTGTAACCCCTAACATTTTGCTGTGTTAAGGCATTTAAATACATTCTGCTCTAATATCCAATTAGCTTCTTAAACTCTTCCCTGACTAATGCTAATGTTAATTCAGCTCCATTATCTGACACATTATAGAATTATTGACTTCAGGACCAGCAAGAGAGGATTTACAGTCAGCTAACACGTTCTGTTATATTGAAATGACAAATTACTTCCAAAACGCTATTGACTGCCGGCGAATAAATAACGTTGACAGGACTGATTTAAGTGAACGAATGAAGAGGTTGCAGCGTTGGGTGTCTGGGAAGATTACATTTGTTCCAAGGAAAACGACCTGGAGTTAAAAGCCGCATCAGCCCTGGAAGCAAAAGCGGTACAAGTGAGAGCGTTCTGCTGCCGTGGCCTACACACACGTGCACGTGTGTTTCTGTGCACGAGGGTCACAGCAGGACCGCAGGAATCCTCGCAACTCCTGTGAGCAGAGGCAGGTCTTCGCATGCACTTCACATGGTCATTGACCTTGCACGCAACAACTGCGCCAACAAGCCATTCTGGCGCTGCATGCGGGCGTCTGTCAGGGCGTGGCCACACCGGCTAACGCTGCGCAGCCCAGGACTGCCCAGGACTGCGGCTTCCCACCAGCTAGGACTTACAGTACAGGTCCACACACTTTAATTAATGTATGCACACAGATTTTCAATGGAGAGCTAGTGCACCCCCCAGGCGTCTGCTTCCCCCCCGCCCCCAGCTGCAGGACTCAAGGAGGGAGGTGAGGCAGGAAAGCAGCCAACATTAATGCTGGTTTCAGATTTCAGCCGCCTTTGACTTGTTTTCTTTAGGAAGCACTTACTGGGGCTCCGGCTACACTACAGGAAGCGCTCTCCTACATCACTTCCAGGTCAGCCTGCCGAGGTCAGGGGAAGGAGACAAAGACTGGAGGCAGCAACACACCAAGAGGAGTGGATTTAGAATCGCCACCAATCACCCTCATGATTTTATTATATGTGTTGATTGACAGGAAGCAAACTTGCTCCATAAGCTCAAGGCCTTTGGGGGGCTAATGGAGGAAATAAGAAGGTGGATTAATGCAACCAGGACCTTTTCAAGGTATAATCATATAATAATCAAAGACGCCTGGGATGGAATCCAGACGGAGAGAAAGGAACCATCCTTCAGCTTTTGCTCGCCTGAAGGGAAGACCTTGAGCAAGAGCAGGTGCACTGGGAGCTACAGCCTGCTGATTACAGTCCGGCTGGATCTTTACAAATACCAAAATGTGCAAGCACTTCATGCCGACAGGATGCAAGTACAGACTTATCAGAGCCCAATTATGAATGCGCCCCACCCGCAGTCAGAAGATCTTTGTAGATACTGTTGCATATCGCTGCTGATAAGAAACCACTCAGAGCATTGCAGAAACGCTAGAAGACAACACACTCAGATATTTTATAAACTCCCCACTGAATCAAACAGTATCAATCAATTCTTTTTCAAGTTTTAGTTTTACCGGTGCGTCGAAAAAGGGACCAAACAATCGTCTTCGGCTCCATTTGAACCTCTTGCTCGGACATTTATCTCACCGAGCAAAGCTAGCATGGCAGAATTAGCCGCTGTCATGGATGGAGGATCTATAGAGGGTCTTTCATTTTATGCCGTAAAATGTTATGATTCTACAACCAACACTGATGTTTGCGGCCTCATTCCCATAAACCCTGCACGTTTCCTCATTTTACCAATGGGTGGTCTGAAAGACAATTTATTCTAAAAGGAGTCGGGACGGGTCGATGGTTGCCGAGTAAATCTGCCCGTCTCTGCATGTGATCCCTGAGCCTCTCCCTGCATTTACTCTGACCAGCGATCAGGTTGGACGAGTCTCTCTCATTCAAAGCTATAAAGTAATGCTGATATCCCCAAAGAGAGGGAGGAGGTGGAGAAGAAGAAGAAGAAGGAGCAGGAGGAGGGGGGCAAAATCCTCTCTGAGAGATTAACTCGCAGCACCCAACTGAGCCAGCGCTGGGTTCACTGGCTTACTCAGACCTGTCTTACCCACCGCTCTGTTGTTCTAAAGCAGAGTGTGTCTTTGATACTTGACTAGAAGGAATCTGGAGGCGTTACAGGTTTCCTTTGTGCTTTGGACTGCAAAGAGACCTTTGTGTGTGCGCGTGTGTGCGCGCATGTGTGTGTGTGGTGGAGTTTTCTTTTCTTCACGGCCCCCTTTCTTTCCCTCCCTCGTTCCTTTGCCTCACCTCCTGCTCCCCTTCCCCCACAACCCCATACGCTGAGAAAAAAAACCCCCAAAAAACAAAAAAGTGAATCAGTGAATCGTAACCGCTTTTCCAAAGTTTGTGGTTATGACACAACTAAAAGCTTGGTCTTTTTCCGCCAAAAGTCTCAATCCTGCAACTCTGGTGGATCAAAGTGACCACGCTCATGCTGTGACCAAAGTAGCCGCCTCACGAGAGTTTGAAGAGTTTGATGATGTCGGGGGGGGGCTCGGGAACGGGTGAGGTTTGACTCCCCTTGAAGATTTTCTTAAACCTATTACATCAGCTTTTTTCTGCTTCACAGGGTCCAGGTCTGTGGTATTTGAGAGGGCAGAAAATGACCTAAGCAGACATTCAGTGAGGTTAACGTAGTTAACTGCAGACGGCCATTTATGGCGCAGACTTGAAACAAGGTTGCAAGGTCACCCGTCTCGTGTATCAGCTTCTAAACTTTCTAATCTCCCGAAAGTAACGAAACAATTCTGACTAAAGAGAAAAGTAAAATAAGGGAGGCACATTTTCACTGTCTGCAGGATTTGCATCAGTTTGACACATGAACGTCCCCCAGCAGACCTCAGAATCTAAAACATAAAAACTACTCCCCCATTCTTTGTGAGAGTGGGAATATTTCAGTTTGCGTCACAGCTCAGCAGTTTCCTGACGCAAGAACCGACTGATCAGGTTCGCCTTCCTCCAGCTGAAGCTGCTGCTAGCAACAGCATGAGCTGCGGCGCGGGGCCAGTTTTCAAAATGAAAATTCACCTTTGCAGCTATCGCAGCAGCCCCAGTCGTTCTGAGCTCTGCTCACATTCTATGCAAACAGATTTACAATAGCTGGCTCAGAAACATCAGGGGTGCGCAAGAGAAAAGGAGAAATTCTGCAGCGGCCGCTCGCCAGCACCAGGCAAACCGATCAACAGCACACAGGCTGTCAAAAGCTAGAGGGAGTGTCAAAAGCACTACTGATCTCTCTCTTTCTCTCCTAATGTGATCAAACAGGGGTTCCTTCGCTGCAGGAGAGGTCAAAAAAAGAAGAAAAGGGAGAAAAGGAGAACAGGGCTAAGCGTTGGTGCACCATAGGAAGCTGGCCACCAGCAGCACAACCAAACAGCCAGCACAAAACAACAGCCCGTCTCTCTCGCGGTCCCACAGCGGAGAGGAATCGAAGAAGAGTTGGCGGAGGAGGGAAGAGCCGCTGGGCAAACAGTGAGGGGCAAGGGCTCAATAGGGCCTGGTTGCCTGGGTGAGGAGGACCCGCTGCTCCAAAAATCTCTACATCAAGCGTCCAGTTACAGGCCAGGGCCCCTCAGAGGTGTGCTCCCAGTGTGCATGGAGGTCATTCGCATGGACCAAAGGGAATGAAACAGCCTCGCCCTGGCAGAGAGGATGGGGACAGGCTACAGGAGAAGTTATGGAGTGTTTGCTGAGACTGAAAGGAGGAAAAAAAAAAGAAGACTGCAACCACCAAGTCAGATTTGAAATACCTCCATCCATGAAAAAGCTGTTTGAATCTTTTACAGCTTCACAGATCCCACGTGAGGGCGCAATGATACGATGTTGTGGGTGGATTCACTTGTGCGGCTTAGAGTCTAGAAATTTAAGAACGCGCTCATCTGTGTGGCCCTGCTGGGATTACTTTATAGTGCTCAAGTAAGCGCACGCTAGCATGGAAGGAAAAGAAAAGGCAAAAAGATAAAACCCACACAAACACTGGAATGTGAGTGTAGGAAAGTCAGGAGGAGGACCAAGGACCAGTGGTGTCAAATGTGAGCGTCCCCCAACACAACCCAAACTGCCAATAAGATAGATGCTGTTGCTATGGCAATTTCAGAACGCTGCCTAGACCCACTTCTTTTTTTCTGGAGATGACTTCCCAGATTTTATGGCGTCATCACAGATATGCTAATACTGATGGAGCTCCGCGTCACCCTCCACTCCAAACACACTCATTCACCGACCCCCCGAGTACACCAATAAACGGGGGTGGGGCAGAGGTGCTCGCACTAACACTGTTCCCTGAACTGTGCCGAGCCAGGCTTTTGTGCAGGCATGCAATAAAGAAGAGGAAAAAAGGGGTGGTGGAGAGGAGCTTCGAGGTTACTTTCAGGATTGATTCCTTCAGATGAGATAAATGTGAAAAAAGGGGTGAGCAGAGCTGAAACCGTAGTGTGTTTTTAACAGGCGGGATAAAGTCAGAGAGTTTAATCACTATGCAGCGCTGGTTAAATCTGTTCAATTCTTTTGATGTAAAATGCACATTATGTGGAAAAACAAGATCAAGTGGATCTGGGTCACCTGGTCATCTCCCCTCCATCAGCACTCCTGTCAAGCAAAGATGCTACCCATGGATGGGACCTGTGAATGGAATCCATTTAATACAGAATCCTGCTCATTCCTGCTTCTCCCTGCCTACATACGTCGTGTAGAAATGCAGACCCTGGAAATGACTGCAACTAGTTAAGCATCAGACAGAATTTCCACAACAGCATTTCCTCCCATCAGTGTCATCATAAAGGTAACGTCGACTCCTGAAGATCAGGTCACGTCGGCACTGAGAGCGCTCTTCCTTCCCCGTGTGGTCATAGATTTTGCTCCGTCCTCCACATGCCAAGTCATAAATTACACAATAAAAGCCAGAAGGAGCTTTGGTAAGGTCATAAACTCCCAGGGAACCAGGCTATTTCATTTTCATTTTAAATTAGAAACAAGGAACCACTTAAGCTGGCCGTAACTTCTGGGGCCCCACACACACTACCAATTTTCCATTCTAAAGAGCAAGTACCTGGGAACAGGTATTTTTATAGAACCATCACCAGCAAGGTTCAAATTAGCCCAAGTGCCAATAAAAGGTTACATAAGTCACTGCAGACAAGTGATAACCTAAAGTAGTTCCCACCCTCTGCTGAACACCAGCAAGACTGTGTCGGTATAAAATAAGGAATACTGTGATGTTGGCCCGACGTCACTGTCAGCCATTAGTGAGTCTTTAGTAGTCAAGCAGAACAGTATTTCCTACACTTTCCTGTTGGCTGCGGTGTATTGTTTCACTGCCCCCTGACTCTTTTCAAATTGCTTGTGTGATGTTTCATGTGTGCGAGTAGCTGTCACATCAGAGCAGTTTCCCACAGCACAATCAGACAGAACCGTTTGGAGCAAAACAGCACCAGAGAGCAAAAAGTTAGTCGAATCGATTTTTTGCATTTATTTGATCCAATTGTCTCAATTATTTCATAAGTTTATCTTTGAAAATAATAAAAACTCCTCGTACTAATTTTGATTTTTTTTTTAAATCGTCACTTTTCATATAAATTCAATTTTCCCCTCCATTGTGATGCATTGAAAAAGAAAACTAACCCTAACCCTCTGCTATGAGAGGAAAAGGTGCATATCCATCTAGGCTGTTAAGCATGCCCCATTTTTGCATATGAATTTTTACTGCAATAAGGGGTCAGGGCCTCTGGGCCCTCAAGGAAAGAATGTGTGACTTTGAATGGGAAACTAAAAGAGCTGCTTGCATCCTCTGGCCTCTCAGCTGGGAGGACAGCATGCAGATCAAAGAGGCTCTGTGAATTTACGAGAGGGGGCAACTACAATAAACTCCGAGGGCATGTGAAGGGGCCGGGAGCGCTCGGATGCTCCATCCATCATTTTGTGCAGGTCCCGTATTTGCAGCTTTCTCCTGGTTTCATTAATGATTCAAAGCAACATGCACGCTAGCTAGCCTCAGCCATTAGAGTCCCTAGGGCATCCTGCAAGCATGTTAGCATGAGTCACCGTCCAGGGAGCGGTGTGCTTACCGCACATTTGTGTTGGCCAGCTGTGCTAAAGCAGTTTGAGGAACGCTCAGACCTCATGTGACATTCGTGCCAGCTCTCCTTTTCTTTGCTAAGTGACTTGAAGCACGCTGCCGCTCACCTCCAAGGCAGCTCCTGCCAGAAGTCTGCAGTCCCCATTATTAAGATCAACTCACTGAACAGTAACTACGCTCTGTGTGCATGTGTGTGTGACTTTGCACCACCAACAGCAAAATAACACTGCAGACTGGAGTCAAAAACAGGGTGTTGATTTAGGGTGAACAGGGACGAGGAACGTCTCCCGTTGAGCCCGGCTCCTATGTAGGGGCTTAAAGCTCTAAACTCCTGCACCTATAGTCTTCCAGTGAGCCAGGGCCCAGCCCGGAGAAGCCTGTCATCACCATCACAGAGGCCTCTATTCATCCCCACAAAGACAAAGCCAAAAGTGTACAGAAGCCATCCAAGGCATTCCAGGCATTCAGATATCCACCAGCGATATAATTTTGGGCTTTTGTTAGTCCATTCTTTGGTTTACCCGCTGTACACTCACCATCCCCGCTCTGCGTTCCTTCCACGTCAAGGATGGCTCTGTTTTTGTGCTGCTCGGACCTCACACGCTGCGGATTCTTACGTTTTGGTTCTCCAAAGCCTCAGACACATCCCGAGGGTCAGGTGTAAGCTGCTGGACAGGTGCTTCAATGACAGTGGGCTTCACATTGTTCCCTTCATACGCTCCCGTGTTGGATCCTTCCGGTGGCGTTCCTCTGCACACGCCAGGGCCCCTGAACTCAGTGGTGAAATCTCCACCTGCTGATACCATCAGCTGCCACAATTCCCCCTCCCCACACACACATCCATCTATCTTTGTGAGGACTTCCACAGCCATGATGTATTACACAGCTCCTTACCCTCACCCTAACCATCCCAACTATCCCTCTGAGCCTAACCCTACCCTTAAAACCAGGTCTTAACCCTCAAACAGTCCTTTGAAGTTGTGAGTACCAGCCAAAATGTCCTCAGTTCCCAACAATGTCCTCACTTTGCAAGGACAATTAGCATTTTGTTACTAAGTATGTAGCGGGTACATGGACACACACACACACACACACACAGAACTGTACCATCCCTTCTCTCGGGCATGTGAGGTTGACACTGATAAAATAACTATAGATAAGCTGGAGTGGGGGGGGAGGGGACACAGAATACAATGAGACAATCTGGAAATTGGGAATGGTAGATGGAATGCTAAAAATAAAAACCTGAATGTCACTGATCACAACACTTGTGAATGTATTCTGCAAAGGCCAGGCAGCTGTTGTTTCACCAGAAACGCTCCCCTAAGAAGGAATAAATCAAAAAGGAAACACTCTGGAGAGGAGCTAAATGTGCTCCTTCAAGGAATAAATATTATTCCGCCAGCAGTCACGAGCTCCAGCGACTACAAAGAGGCACAAGGCGGCCGTGCACTGCTCGCAGGACGGGTCCCTGGAAAACAAGAGTGAATGTAAATAAATCTGAGCTGCTGACAAGGGATGAGAGTGAGGGAGACAGGTGCCACGGTGACACCAGCGACCTCCAAAGGATGTATGCATCCCATAGCTAAATGGCCACTGGAGAGGAGAAACCAGTTGGTGCGTCCAGATCTTAGAGCACAACACTACATTACTCCATTAGAGACTGATGTAAAAAAAAAATAAAATAAAAAAAAAAAAAACCTCCCAGCATTTTGCCCTTTTGACTCTCTCGTGCTTTGCGATATGCATTTTTTTCTCTCTATTTTGACATTTGAAGTATTTTGGAGGAGCTACACTTCTGGAAACGTGCCTGTGTATTCTGAACTGAGAATGCAGGCACCAGTAGAATGTTTCAGCTCCTGCAGCTCTTCATAGATGGCCGTTCTTGGTTTTAACAAACAAACAAAGCTTTTTACAACGTCAATAACAAAGTCACAGCTCCGTCGCCCGTCCTTTGAAGCTTCCGTGTCTGCCGCAAACGCAGGCGCCACTGGCACGGTGAAAATGTAAACTCATACTTGGCTCCAAAGCATCCATTAGCCCGCATTTGACCAAGTAGGCCCTGCTCCTGGCCAGGCTCCACTCTGCTGGCCCAGAGTCAATCTAAAGTGTCTCGCTAATCCAACAGTTGTCTGGTTACGCTGGAAGTCACCTCCGAGTCCAGCTCCAACACTTGCGTCAGGAATCCACAGGCTCTTTGCATACCAAGTGGCCGGATATCCTCCGGTTAAAGAGGGCCCTCTAAGCCAGAGCCATGTGTTGGTCGACTCCTGGAGGTGACAGGGGGGTGTGGGGGGGTAGGGCCGTCTTTGGCAGGGATGTCCGGGCAACGCTTTAAAGTCCTTTAGAGTGACATCAGCGTCACTTTGAGCTCACACAAAGTAGTTAAGTGAGAGCGATTCAGGTTCCATAGAAACCAATCCATTTTCCCTGCAGATCCTCAGAACCGTGCACCGTGCCAGCTTAAAGTGCAGAGCGGTGCATCCGTGAATGGCTTTTGTGTTACTGCCGGGGCAGAACAAAGTGAGTTCAGGTTACTGCACTCCTCTTGTTATTGGCCCACATTCTCTATAATTATTCTAGCAAACATTGACACAGCATGTGTGGTCTCACATTTATACCCCCACCCCCACCCACCCCTGCAGAACACAGAGAGGAGATGGGGAGAAAGAGGGACGACCCATACGACTTCAATCAGAAAAGGGGAGAGCAACGAAGAGACAAAAATGTTCTACTGCCCACCGCTTTGTGTCTCATTATACTGCAAGTCTGGATGAAAATGCTTCAGGGGTACGGAAAAAAAGCGTGCAGCCGAGAACGTACCAACCCCAGGAACAAAAGATCAAGGCCAACTTCAGAAAGTTGAATTCAAAACTACAACTTTTTCTCCATTCAAAGCTCAATCCCACACTTTAATTTGAATTTCTGAAGCGTTCCCGTTGCCGGGTTGCTTCTAACTGGAGCTTTAGCGAAACAATAATTATGACAAACCTATGCATCAGTAGCTCACCAAATCCTCTGTCCACGAGCTTAGCCTGAGGCAGCGCTGCACAAGAGCTGACCCAAATATGCAACGTGTGGTTGCCAATAGGAAATGGCTTTAAGTTAGGCACAAGGATGTTCTGGACAAAAATCAAAGCAGGAAAATTTAGAACTGGTCGACATGGCAAGCTTTACTTACTGTAAAATTGGCCATGGCCTGGCTAGCATTGGAAGCATTAAGATGCAGACGTTCGTGCACAGGTCTGAGCGAAGGAAAGACATCAGCAATTTGCAGCTTTGCAGAATAACATCTCGACTCCTGTCCTCTCCAGATAACGCTGGAGTTCCTGACACGGTCAGCAGGCAAGAGAGGCAGCTGACAGTTTGTGAAGGATGGCAGGAAACTCCCGTATCCTCTATTTAGGTTGGTTTAATGGATACATCCTTGGAAGCTATGCTATATGTTAGCTGTTTAAATACAATATCTTACATCTTAAACTGACTTTTGGCAGTTTGACTCATCTTATGGCATTATTGATAGTTACCTGCCTCTTCATAGAGGCCAAATTAAACAAAGAAAAACAAAAGTCTTGCTTTTACAATGATATTTGACAGCAAAACAACTCCAGATAAATAGAGACGAAAGATAAGAATGGGAGAGCACAGTGAAATTAATTACAGCAGCCATAATCTGATTGTTCCTTCTAACAGGCCAGGATTGTGAAGCATATTAATAAAACTACATCAAAGACACAGATTAAAAAACTACTGCCACCCTTATCCTTAGCTAGCATATTGACAAAGAAGGTTTCCAGGAGTTGATTTGTTACAGTCTGACCAACAGTCTGATTTCCTAGTAGCCAACCAATGTAAATAAATAAATAAAAAGGCCACCTATTATTCTAACAACTAAGCTCCAGACATGCGTCCTCAGATGTGGCAAACCAGCTTGTGCTGGATCTTCACACCTGCTGCACATGTTCCTGATACTGAAGCACCACTTGTATCCCTGATGCACAAAACATCTGCGACATTTGGTTCAATCTGGGCTTAAACGCAAAGAGGCCGGCTTTAAGGAGGAATGGTGACAATCGGTAAAGCAGACACAGCTTCAGTCGCTTGGGCAGAAGCCACGAGAAGCCCTGATTTCCACCTTTCACAGCCCACACTTCCAAAAGGAGCATTGTGTTATGTCAGCTGTCCCACAGCACTGAAAGTGATACGGAGGAGCTTTACACCGCAGCTCCACTCGACTCTTGTGTGTCTACCCGAGGCCAACGCATACACCTGCGGATTAAGATCAGCCATAAGGATCTGTGAGGCCGAAGAATAGAATCACTGTTCCACCGTGACACGCAAGCGACTTTTCTGTGCCGCACGTCACTGCTCAGAACGCTTTAGGGCGTGTAAGCCACACTGGACGGAAAATTTAACCACAGCGTTAAAGTGAATGGTCTGATGATGCTCTTCAACTCTAACCACCATCCAGGATCTCCAACCATCCTCAATGCAAAGTCTGTCCCAAAATGCAGGAAGTTAAAAACCTAAAACAAAACAGCTGATGCATCTGAGCTATTTGGCGTGCTAATAAGCTTTTGACAGGTACACCATCGGTGATTTACTGTCACGCGAACTTGTGGAAGGCTTCTTTTCACCGTGTTCCTCTCAGCCGTCATGTGAGCTGTCAATGAGTTATCACTTCGCTCATAAATGGAGTATCTGGAAAAATATCTCGTATCAAAACCAGCTTGACAATCCTTGTCTGGACGTTTATGAACCCACACTTGCCTCACTGCATTAATAAAGCACCTAGATAAACTTTATGGGGAACACAGTCAGCTAAAGTGTACCTTAGAGTTGCTCGGTGGATTAACCTATCTGACGAAGTCTGATAAAAAACAGCTCCTCGTGCCAAGTTTCCAATCCAAAACATACACAAACTGTTTTTACCCGGAAAGTTGCATCAACACAGAAATAGGAAACAGTCCAACACCTTCTCCTTCCAGGCGTTCGACCAACTTCTGCTGCTTGTGTGAGGGAATACCTCCACCTTTATTTGTATGGGAGTGGATTTACCTGGAGGGATCGCGATTACATCATCACCCAGTTTTGCAATGTGGCATATCAGGCACGGCAGTACCGGGAACCCTTTGAAGCGCCTGGTCCGGCCCACGCCTTCTCTCCTTGCCTTCGCCGTTCCCCTTCAGCCCTGCCTTTGATGTTGCGCGTGGAGCCGTGCAGAGCGTCACGGCTTCGCAGGCCTCACCGCCCCGTCTGATCTTATCTGCCCAGGCGGCACGTTCATGTGGTTTACACCCGCAGTAGGACTACCAGCGGCCCTGCAAGCCCCTCCCAGATCAGGGTCCAGGGGCTATCGGTGGACGCAGCAATGGCCCAGCCCGCAGATCCCAAGCAGGCAGAGGGCAGGAGGAACTGGGGGAGATTCTCTGAGCATACCTGCAAACCTGGAAACAATGCACGGCTGCTTTGAACGCAGGAACTCTGCACGGGCCCCGCAAGAACAACCAAGCTCCTCTTGGTTTGCTGCTTGGTCACACAGCACAAATTCAACCCCCTGCTCCGAGCTTTGGGTGTCACGGGAGCTCGAGAAAAAAAATGTATCACTATCTCTGACTTAACGAGGTGCAGTGATGCACATTTCTGCCGGACAAAAGAGAAATATATAGAGGTAAAGCAGGTTGTTCTCATTTCACCGAGCCAGTCCAATCCATCACAGCCATGGCCTCCTTGTGCTGCAGCCTGGATCTTCTTCATTAATGGAACACGCTCACAGAGGTGAAGAGTACCTTCTCAGCGCTCCCACCTGAGACCGCTGGGACTCTGCTGGGGTGACCTTTGCCACAGCTGGGGCTGGAAACCATTAGGGAAAACAAGAGAGGGGGTAAAGAAAGATGGCAGGACTTCTAACAAAGGCTCTAGTGGGAAAAAGCATCACAATATCAATCTGAAGCTGTGGGCTCTGTGCCGGAGGAGAAAGTGTGCATGAATAATGGATAAAGCTGTTTACAAAAAGGTAATGATAATGTCAAACGATTAAAAAAACACACACACAAAGAGTTTTCAAGTTCAGTACAAGAGCAAAGAATTGAGCGGATGTGGCTCAAAAAGTAAAAAAGAATAACAAAAGGGGAGGCTGGCGTTGTGGCCGTGCGCGGTTAGTCAGCACATTCCAGACGAACAACAAAGCGTGGCTCTGCCTGGTTGAACCACTGTTAGGATTGTCATCTCATAACCCTTGACCCCACGGCCTTTGTTTAGCAGGACTCGTGTGCCGGTGGATTAAATTATGGGCCGAGTGGATGGACTCGTGCGGATGAAGCCTTTGGAGCAGAGCGACTCATTGCAAAGGTGTTTCCTTTCATTGAGGATCAAAGCAATCAAAGGACTCGTTTCACCTGTATCCATGTGCTCTGTTCCCGAGGAGGGACCAAGAAGCACCTGTATCTAACAGGTATTCGGATTTACTGAATGTTCACAGCGGTCAGCGCTCAGCCCGGTTCCGCAGCGGGTATGATTTATATACCACGACTTAAGATGACTCGTCATTTTGTTTACTAAAGATGCGACGAAGAAGCGAGCACTCTGCCTCAGCGTCCGCATGCCACACAAAGCGTGACGCATGCAGAGTGGCAGTGATGGAGGGGGTGTCAAACCAGCGGGAGAGAAAAACAGTTTAGTCTGTTCTATTCTGAAAAGGAGAGAAACACAGCCTCAAATTACTTTGGCCGAGCCATGAAAGCGAACCCGGGTGGCGGTTAAGAGAGACGATAGTGCTGGAAATACGTCCAGCTGCAACCGCCAAGCCAATAAATGAAAAAAGGAGTGGAGAGCGGCACTTTCAACCTTTAAACCAGCATTTTGTGTACTGTTACTGTTGCTTTGGCCCTGGGAGTGGCCCGGTCCTTGGCACCTCCTGTCTAGGATCGGCCCGTTATGGCCTCTTGGGGTTTCCAGTGTGTGGTGAGAAAGCGCGCTGTGTGCCTTAAACCACTAAAGCTCTCATTATAGTCTAAATGCAGCGCGACACAAGTCCTGCCAAGTCTAAGGTAAGAGCTCCAGGACCAGAGCTCATCGTTGTCTTGGTTCTAAACTACTACTTTAACCCCCCTGCAAACCCAGTCAACAAAAAAAAACGCCCCATCATGAGGCCTTCCATCTGGATATTTTGGCACTCCCTGCGCGGAAAGATGAAGTTAAAAGGTGAAAGAGATTAAGGGCGTTGAAACGAAAGCCTCTCTGACTTGAGGCTGGATTCTGGGATGTCCCCCATCTCGACATGCCCTCCGAGAGGAAGCAGGCAAAAGCCACGCTGTTCCCTTTGCTTCTGACGACAATGGAGCGAGTTCCATCTGGCCCCTGCCACGTCCCCGCCTCGGCTCCTCGCTCGCGCCGACAAATCAGAGGCAGATGTGCACACAGGCAGGCGGGCGCACTGTGGCTCCTCTCGCTGAAAAAAGGGTTGACGACGCAGTGGGGAGACAAAAGCCAATGACGAGCGGCAGATGGCTCGTCCCTTCACATCAAACAGGTACTAATAAAGAGGGTGGCGTGCAGAGTCAACAACGATGTGACAAAAGAGGTTATATTAAGTCTGAGCGGGCGTCTGGCTTTGTCAGGCCGACAATTAGATCAGAAGAACGCTTTGAGTGTCATCACCTACCAATCTAAGCAGCGCTTCATTCACTGGCTTTTTAAAGAAAGGCAAATCTGTTGACAGTCTGTGGAAACATGACCCGCGAAACCTTCTGCAGAGCCAGAAGGACTCTGTTACACTTTCCAGTTACACTTTTTATAAACTTGTACGTGTCCTGATGATGATTACAACAGACGGACGTACCTTATTCACACAAGCAGGACAGCGCATCAGAAAAAGCAGCCCTTCCTAGCACATAAACAAGCGTCACTACTTGATTCAGACTGTATGTAGGTGTAGGTGAATGGGAGTGATTTTTTTATTCATCTTGTAATTTCAGTTTAGCCTGAAATTGTCTACTTTGGAATAACCCCCGACCACAGGAACACAGTGTACATACTGATGTGCGACTGCTGCAGTCTAATTAGCAAAGGTTTTAATCCAGGATGAGATTAATACAACTAATTAGCCCACAGGAAAGGAAACCTGATGGATGCATGTGTGCCGACGCGCACGTTCGTTCAGAAGCACAGAAATATGGACTCCTGTACCAGACCTGGCCTCCAGTACTGGGAGACTTGGCCTGAATATCCAGGGTTTTGGCTCTAGGTGCAGACCTACATCATCACACCCTCCCAGAGCAGAATGAGAAGCAAATTAACTATTATTTTTGGCCCCCGCAGCATTTACCACTTTTCGCACTCTGCAGGCAGAACTGAGCAGGTGTTAGCTTTACAGAGTAACCAAAGGGGATTTGGGAATACATCAGTGGTGATTGTGGTTAGGCCTGAGCCCCCCCATCTCCTTTCCCCTGTGTTTGAACCCATAACCTGCAGAGATCTGGCCATTAATGTACACACAAGGTAACTGAACCCCTCAGGACTCTGTTCAAACAGAGGAAAAGAGGACTGCAACGCACCAGGAACCTCAGGCAGACCAAATCAAAGGCCCCATTCAGAGAATTCGCCACGGCTCCGGAGGAGACGTAGGCGATGGCCATGGAAGTCAATGCGGACGAGACGTACAACCTAAATATGCGTTCAACCTAATTTTAGTGTAAAACGATCTCCATTACAACACCACAGCAGTTTCCCAACACACCGCAGCAATGTTATTTCACAAGTGTAGAAATTGCAGTTTTGCAGAATCTGCCAGTTTTGATACCGGTTTAAAATTATACTCTTGAATTTTATACAGCCGTCATTCGTCGACAGTTACAACTTTCACCAATCTTCAGATGAATGGACGCGAGACGGTGAGGAAAGCGCCCCGTCCCGGACAGACTGCCCCTCATTATAGCCTGACAAAATACAGGCTGGCACTTGAGTGGTCAGAGGCCATGTTAGCAAAGAAAGCAAACTTAAATAGACGCGGTTTGCGATTTAAAGCTGAGGTCCAACATTTCTGTGTGGTTACAGAGTGGCGCCAAATGGCCATCCCCGAGTATAAACGCGGCATTTTTGTGCTGACTGCATTATCCTCCTCTGTGACGGCGACAATTCAGTGAGACTCTGACGCAGTTTGGATGTTAAAGATGCCTCAGCTGGATGCAGCCGCTCCTGTCACTGATGTGCTTTCATGTGGCTTCTAATAAAGCTGCCCTGGCATCACAGCAGAGGTCAGGAAATAAAACATGATACTTTAGATCTCTGGTGCATGACGGGAAGCCCAACTCTCTGTTGCTTCACAACCAGCAACCAAACAGATTAAAAGAGAATGGGAACACTTCCAGAAAAGCATTTGGCTGCGACGAAAAGCCATGTTTTGACTTTTGCTCGATCACAGATGGACGATCTAAGAATAAACAGCTCCGGCCAAGTACACTTAATAGTGGAACACAGTTAATTCACCTGTGGTTCCTAATACATCTTTATGTGCAGTTCTAAAGACTAATAATATTTAGGAAAAACTGGCGCGCGCAGCTCGCATGGCGACAACTATACAGGCTAGAAACGGACTCAATCAAAACAAACTCTGAGAGACAAATTTCTGATTTAAAATCACTTTGTCATGTAAAAAACTGGTTGTAGGCGCTGATGGCATCGTTAAAACTGGCACCGAGATCGTAACCTCGCAGACTTGGTGAAATGCGTAATTCTGGCTCCGAACGTTCAACTTTTGGAAGTCGGGGATGATGTGTTCCCTCTCCGGGAAAACCGGCCCCGAAAGCGGTTTTTGGGGGACCAAGGGGACGAGTTGTGCCGAGCGTTCGAGCGAGGCCCAGACGTCAACAAAATAACCTGCGAGAGCATGTTTTCTCCGTGAATGAATTCCACAAGATAGGAGCCATCTTGTGACCGCATATGCTCGCGAGTCGAGTTAACCATCCTCTCACGCACACACTTACACGCGCGCGGCCTACACACACACACACACACACACACACACACACACACACACACACACACACACACACACACACACACACACACACACACACACACACACACAGTTGTCAACCCCTCGAACTCTCGTGGAAAAAGTTTGAAGAAGAGCAGCATGGTGGGTTAGAGCCTGCGCTCGCCTGACAACACTTTGCACCTACTTGAACGATCTCCCCCTCCGCACTGATCGTGGCTCCGGCTTTGGAGAACCGTCCCTGCAAGCCAGTCGTGTAGGTAGTGTAATCTCCATTGGGACTGGACTCAAACAGAACCACCTCCACAAACGCAGTATCCTTGGCGAGAGCGGCACCGAGAGAAGCGGCGACCACGAAGACCACCAGGACCACCGAGTCATGTACACAATCTGAGCCTCTCCGTGGTAGAATCATCATCTTGCCGGCTGGATCTGCGCCGATCGGGACATAATTTCACACGGATTAACGGCTCAGGTGGCGGTAACTGAAATCGGGTCCAGGAGCGCAGAAAGGGTCGAAGTGTACAGTGGAAAGCGGAGCCTCGGCTAAAGCGTGTGGATCCCACCGCTGCGAGCCTTGTCAATTACATCTCTCTCTCTCTCTCTCTCTCTCTCTCTCTCTCTCTCTCTCTCTCTCTCTCTCTCTCTACGTGATTTTTTAGTTTTTGTCTTCCTCTCCCAAAGGGTTTCTATTTCCACCCACCGATCCTGACCGCTCCCGCACGCCCTGCCTCTCGCGCCAGCACTCCAGTTAAGGAGGAACGGCGGCCCGACCAGATTCAAGGGGAGCGTCGAATTGAAAAAGAAAAAAAAACATTCAAGCTTGCCTTTTTTTATTATTTTTGTGGGATCGATCATGGCGACTTTGTATTGCAGCCACTTCCAGCGGCTGCCTTTTCATTTTTTATTTTTATTTTTATTTTCTTACCCAAGTGTGGCACTTTTTTTGGAGCAGTGCCACCTTAAAACAAACACTACCCTCCTCAGGACGCTCCGGGATTGAACCGGGCTAATTTTTCAATATCGATACCTTTCTGATCACCATACATGATATTCTGATATTATACATAATTGACAGTTTATTTACATGTATGTTGATTTTGCAAATACATTAATAAAGTTTTTCCAATATTTATCATTTATAAAACTATAATAAGATCTATCTATCTATCTATCTATCTATCTATCTATCTATCTATCTATCTATCTATCTATCTATCTATCTTCCCATATAAAGTACCAAGGCTGCACATATGCATTATTTCTTTTAAAGTTATAACAATTTCTTTCTCTGCTGTGGATAATGCGCATATCTGTCCTGTTTTGCTCTAAAACAAACGGTGCCGGCCCGAGATGATAATTGTTTTCTCTATCATTCTGTGTACAGAATAAAGGGTCCATTGTTGCAACATCCATTCTGAACCGATTCCTGAAGAACATCTCCTGCCTGGTGCCTTTTCTGCGCCGGGCTGCTCATTGTGCGCCAGCAAATAAGCGCAGTGTGTGCTGAGAGGACCCTGACAGAATAGATAAACACTGTCCTCTTTTCAGAGCAATATAAGATGACGATTTCGGTCTTTGTGCAATGGGACAAAAGACGGGCTCGCCGTGCAGGAGCTGATTGTGCACGCCTCTGCGCTACAATGTTTGCAACAATCTCTCTGTTGAAGCTGGAAAGCTAAATTAAAATGACTTAGGTCATCTAGTGTCTTTGGTGAAATAAAAGCGTGCAATCGTGCACCGAACTTCCAGAAACACTAGGTCTCATCTTGCTGTCAGATGCGTGATTATGAAAACCAACTGTGAGGACGTTTTAGGTCAAGAATGCGGCCGCCTGGAGAAGAAATGGTCAACATGTGTTACGCCTTCCAGAAAAGTGGGGCGGAAACGATTCAAAGAGGTTTCTCGGCGCCTCCAGCGCGACAATTTACAGATCACACTAAGGCCAACCTTCGTCCCACCACCCCCCAAACACGCACACAAACGTGTTGAAAGTTTAAGATCGGGTCCTACACATGCAGTGCATACACGCACACTGCTTAAATTACATTAGATTAAATTTATATAGTCGTTTAGGAGCACAGTGTGAGGCAACAAGTAGAAACCATGATTGTTAGTTTTTGCTACAAGCCTGCCCCCTGCTGGCGGTTTACAAAATGTCAGCCACAGACAGATTTCCAAAGCTGCTGGTTTGTGTTTTTTCGGTTTAATCTCCGGGACTCTTATTTTACAAAAACCTTATATTTGAAGAAAGCCATTCCCTGCTTTCTTCAGTTCTCTGACGGCAGCTGTGGACCTTCTCCTGACACTCTAGGCTCTGCACCCGAGTCTAAACTACCCTGAGACGACTCAGCTGTCCCCTTGTTTACACTGAGTGCTGAGGATGAGAAGGACTTGTGGGGTGATGACTGCGGATTAATATGGCATGTGTTTTTTGGATGCAGGAACTTTGCGAATCGTCCTTTTTAACTTCAAAATCTAAAATTCTAAAAAGTTGCAGACCAAGGGCCCTGCAATAGGCTGGCCACCTATCCAGGGTGGCCCCTGCTTCTCGTCCCTTGACAGCTGGGACAGGCTCCAGCAGACCCCTGCAACCCAAATGTGAATAAAGCAGGTACAAAAAAATGGATGAATGGATGGATGGATGGGTATTGTCATATAAAGTACCACTCAGGCAAAACTACAAGCTTTTGTACAGAATTCTTCAGTATTTAGAAATTCATCATGACTGCTCTGCTGTAACCAGGTGGCGGAAAATGTGCCACATCCTATTAGAATCCAAAGTTAAAGGATCAAAATCATCTGATCATAAATATGCCAAATATGAGTTAATCGCGATAGTTTAACCTACTCTAGGCACCAAATATATTTACTTTTTACTTAAATTAAGCATAAACCTGTCCTAAAACAGTCTATAAAGACTCTTAAGCAAATCAATATCTTGTTTAATTCTGTCTTATTATATAACCTATTTCTGTCAGACTGCACCGAGGCTATAATCACGTGTTTGACCCCAGAGTTCTGCCTGCTGCTGATATTTGTGCTATCTCCTCACATCAGTTTCGACATGATGTGATTTGGCTGAGGTTAATCTGTCCAAATAATAACCATTCCCAGCGGTGACATCTGAATTTGTTTAATTGCCATTTCGTATGCAGCTCTGTGCGTACGCCAGCTCGGCCCCCTGGCCTCTGTGAATCGGCCCTTTGTTGGCCTGGTGCTGACGTTATGTTTTAATGAAGAAAAGAGCTGATGAGGAGGGGGGAGCGTTTACATTCACGGCTCCCAGAAGAGCGCATCGCTGCAGCATCATTACATAAAGCAATTAGGGGCCCCTGCAGCCCATAGATGACAGGAGATGCCTTGCTCATGATGATACAGGACGGTGATGTGCCAAGGCTGCAGCCGCATCAGAATATGTTGCATGTTTTCGATGATGTCACTGCACAAGAAGCCCAGTGGGAAAATGTCTTGAATTGGGCTGCAATTAAGGTGAGAAACACACCAGTGTGTGTGTGTGTGTGTTTATTCCAGCCTCATATTCCCTGCATGTCAAATAAAGCTCCATTTTCATCTGAGCTAGCATCAACCAGCCAAAGCTGCTGCTGATCTCTGCGCAGCTGCACAGTATCGATTGCGGCTCAGGCAGCTTCAGAGGAACTCCGCTGAGTCATTTCTAGTTTTGCTTTTTTTCTGGAAATCTGCTGAGAGAAAACAAGCCAATTAAACAGGGATCAAAGGATGGTTATTCTTCCAGGAATACAGTAAGTCACTCCCCAACACTCAGCACAGCAAATAGTAAAACGAAGGTATTAAAAGAGAAACAGGAATAATAGTGAAATGTAAACTTTTTTTTTTTTTCTTACGGTAGAAGATAACTTAAACATTTTAGCAGCGTAAATCTGAGACAGTCAGGAGAAGGCCTCCACTTTGACACAGCTCTGCAGACATTTAGATGTGCAGGATCACCTTTACACCTCTGCAGCAGACAAACGAGAGCATCAATCACCTGCTAACTGTTGGAGGCTTTGAAGCTCCAGCGACTCAGGGACTGCACCTTTTACTGGTTGAAATGCCCCCGAAGGCCCGACTTGGGGGCCAAATTCAACTTTGAAGTGCAGACTGGGCCAGACGAAGGTATTTCAATGGGCCTGCAGTGGAGCGAGCGGGTAAAGTTGCAGCCGTGAGCCGGGGGGGAGGAACAGATAGAAAGAGAGTGGAGCCTTTTGAAATGAGACACCTGTACGTCAGAGACCTGCAGGAACAGGTATGTTCCCAGGGGTTAGCGGCTTTGGAGCATTCAATGTTTCAGGGAGCTGCAGCACCGATAATCTGCTCGGAGGAGTTTGGAAGACAGAAGATGTGATGTTGATACACTCGCACAGGTGTGAACTTGTCCTCAAAGGCCTGTGTGGATGGATGGAATCTGTGCCTACACACACACACACACACACACACACACACACACACAAGCATTTAACAGCTACAGAAGCAGTCAAACAGCCCTCAGGTGGCTGAAACACAGCTATGGCCGATCGGGGTGGTGTTCTTGCTCGTTGCCCGGTCCTAAAGTAAAGAAGTAAATCCTTCAGCTGTCTGAGCTCGTCCAAATGGTCTGAATGATGAGCAGCACGGATGCATCCAAATTTTAGTAATTTGTCAATATTCATCTGTTTCTAGGATCAAAGGGGAATGCTGGATCCAGCCCAGACAGGATTTCCCATGGCGAGCAAGTTAAATTTCCACACAGAAAAGCCTCATCTGGGATTTTAATGTCATTTTAGTTGAACATATGCATACACTGAATTAATATTTTAATATACACAGAGTTAAAACAGCAGTGGTGGAAGGCAAAAGCTGTAAACAGACATTGGAAATGAAGTAAGTTGCTTTCAGCGTCCACAGATGATCTTGTGAAGTTAAAATAACCCTCTGATGAGAGATTTAAAGACAATATTTGTTCCCCCAAACAAACCATGACACGATATCAGCAGATGGAATCATGTTATGACCACAATAAGCACTAAAAATATTCCTTTTTCATTGAAGAAGCATACCAATTGAGCTATTACAGAGCCCAACGGTCTCTGAACCTTTACCCAGGGTTGTTGGAGTTTATTTTAGGCACTAAAACATGACTGATATGCCAATAACCCTGAGCAAAATAAGACACACCTTGATCTGTGGACAAATAAACTTCGTGCTTTATCCTGTGATTCATCCAATAATCACTTTTAACTGGTAAATTAAGTGAAAATAAGACCATAAACCTTAAATATGATATGGGCAGGAAATTAGTCAGAATAATATTTTATTCATAAGCATAAGGCGACAAACAGGTCTGTGTAACGCGTAGTTGTAACACCAGGGGGCAGTATAATAACAGGTAAAACTTGCAGAGCTCTCTGAGGTTAAGCGTGCTGTTTTTGCTCATACGGGGGTGTTTTACCGCACTCGTGTCAGAGAACAACTAAAGAGGATGGAAATAAAGGAGAAGAAAGTGACAGAGGCCGGAGTTGATGACTGGAAGCTTACCAACCGTTTTCATCATCTGACCTGGGAGATGATTCTTACTCAGTGTTGCATCAGATCACTCTTACATCATAGTGGATCTAATCAGATTTACCCAAGTGAAGGCCGAGCCGTGCACGTTGACATTAAACACAGACAAGGCTGTTTGTGTTCATTTTTTTGTGCTTTTGCCAAAGGGCTGCTGCATGTGTGCTTGCAGGCTCCAACCTACAGTATTTTTGACGCAGTAGCCAAGAATGGCAACGACAGTATCAACAGGATTCAGTTCCTGAACACTGTAACAACAGCCGTTGTTACAGTGACAATGTGGCACATTAGACAACAGGGCGGCTGTGTCAGCTCTCTGATGACAAAGAGCGTATCCAGCAGAGATCCCAAGAAAATCAAACTGGGCAGCAAAACCCAACTGGATTTGGGTTCAATTTTAGAAAACGTATCAGACGGACCCACCATTAGGCTGAGACGGTGGCATGGATGCAAACTGGAAAATGCGCCCAGTGGTGGCTACACAGACGTCAAAGAGCCCAGTAAATTATGGCTGGATTGTTGGTCAGTGTGACGCAGCTTTAAAGGGCTTCGCACCTGCAATGTAAATCTATTTTGCACATTTATGACAGAGTGATGGATGAGAGAACTGTAAAAGCTTTTAAAGGGTAGATAATAAAAGGTACATTAAGTGGGGAGTGTGTGTGTGGGAAGGCTCCAGGCAGAGCAAACACTGCAGTGGATGGGTACAGCCGTGGTTGTGCCTGGAGGTAAACAAATATATTGACCCACACCCCCTGCAGCTGGCTGCTGTCCCAGGGTGTGACCCCACTGAACCTTTCTTTGTCCAGGACTCTCCAATGCCATTGTTAGCGCCGGTGCCCACCCTGATGAGCACACACGAGTGTTTCTGTTTACCCAGCATGCCATACCTTCAGCTTAGAAACGAAGCCTTGGTAAATGTACAGACATTGGCTTCTAAAACAGCAGCGCTGCACCAAGCCCAGCCTCCGAATTCAACAGGTCTGATCGTTCCTGATGAGAAAATAAATGGCATAACACACCTGGAAGACATTATGAACTCATACAGTGGTTTTGTTTGACCCAGCTCAATAATAACCAGTCGAGCCTCTTCCATTAAGGCTGATTTTAAAATATCAGAGGGCTGTTTGAAACATCCCAGAATGCAGATAAAAGAATGAGCATGGCCTTTTTCATGTGGAATGCCCGACGGCATCTCAGAGCACAGCCCTGTGTTCATCTGGAAGGAACAAATGTAATTTATGTTGCCAAAGAGGATCCTTCTGTTGGTAAAGGGCCCGGTTGGAATTGAGGCTTAGAAGGACCCACCCACCTTAATCACAGGCTCTGGCTCTGAGCTGCAGGGCGGATCCCTGAATTCTGCATTTCTGAGTGTGTGTGTGTGTGTGTGTGTGTGTGTGTGTAGGTGTGTGTGTGTGTCTCAACAGAGCCTATATGAGTGGCTTACGTGTGTCTGTGATGAGCAGCAGCAATTTAAATGCAAACAATGTAAACACATTTATCTGGGTCACTCCTGCAGTTAAAGGCTTATTCTGATCAGCTGAACTCTTGACTTGTGAGAGTATTCGTCAACACCCACCACCCGTAATCCCTTCGTGTGGATTCACGTGGAAATTCATTAAAACTTTAGCCCAAAACTTGCATAAACTTTTTCTTCCGTGGTTAACATTTGATTGATTGAGCTAATAGGCAGGATTTTAGTAAAATAATGCCTTTTATAAAAAAACAAATGCTTCAAGGTCTTCTAAAAGTGACTTATTAAGTGTGAAAAGTGAGCCCTTTTAAAAGCACTAGACATCTTAGCATATACATATGCCAACAAAGTGAGGAAACTGCTGGTCTTGGTGTGATGTTTAAAGTGATTTTAAATAGTTAAATCTTACAAGAGTTTTTAGAGTTAAAGTCATCAGATGCAACATGTTCTCACTCATCAATTCATCAGATAAAGAACCTCGGAGAGGAATCACCTCATTCCTCATGAGGACCTGACAGCTGCCCTGTTTAGTGACATTCTGTGATGTAGATGTTGTTAAACATCAATTTCCTCCCTGACACATTCTTATTGCAAGCATGCCCAAGGTTAAACTATGAATTAGATCAGATCAGATCAGATCATCAGATTTCTGTCGGCCCTGGCTGGTGTGATCTTCTCCAGCTCTTTGAGGTCGTGTTGTGACGTGTCAGGGTCTCGCCGAGCTCTGGCTGTGAGCATGATTTGATTATGGATGGACAGACTGGCACAAGCTGTTTCTCAGTTCTATCGCTGCTTTAACACAGATGCTGTCCGTGTGTTGTGGAGTCCTCTGGCTGAACCGGTGACCAGTGTTGTTGCTGTTGAACGAGCCTCTTACGCCTTCCATCAGTGTGAACTTCAAGGTCAAGCTGAAGCATCCTCCAATGCTCTCTGGATCGCTGAAACCAGTCGAGCAGGAGTTCTTGAGAGTCTTTGTCCTCCTCCAGTGATCAGGGGCATTTGTGCTCATGCGCACGTCGCCCTCTTCCTCCTTGCTCCATCTGTGTGTTTCATCAGTGGATGAGATCAAACGCTGCACTGAGTCCTTCGCAGTTTGTGCGTGAAGAGTTTCGAGAACAAAAGTGATGATTAGGCTCTTAACTACCAGCTGCACGTGTGACTGATAACTGGGTCCTGGGCTGTGTGCTCACAATGCAGGGAACCTGGATAACACACTGTTTGCCTCAAGCGCATCTCTAAACATTTCAGTGTATGTCAAGCTGCATAATTTTATCTATTAGAGGTTTGTTTTTGGAGCCGATCCCAGCTGCCCTCAGGAGAGAGGTGGTTTACGATTACACAGTATTGTGTTTTACATCGTTAAGGAATCAGAACATTAAAATATAGGTGCCAAATAGATACTTTTAAAGCCCCGCTGGCAATTTTACTACTGAAAGGAGAGGACTTTACTTACGTGGGATCATTTTCACACCTATGATGGGGAATTTCTGACTCAGTTTCTGTGAGACAGTCAACAGGATACTGTGTGTTTAGATCTGCTACTTCTTTAATGTCACAAAAGGAAACCAGAAAATAGGCTAGTTTCAGCAGGAAGTTTCAAGTTTCAAGATTCAAGATTCAAGAGTTTTATTGTCATATGCATAGTTACACTACACAATGAAATTCTTACTCTGTTCATTTCCCTGAGAAAACTTGCATAAAAAAATAAAACAAAATAGTAAGGCAGTAAAAACAATAACAGGCGAATAAGAACAATAATAAGGCAATATAAAAATAGTAAAGAACAATAAAAACAATAAGGCAATCTTCACATTATGAGGTATTATGTGCGATAAGGTGCATGTATGCATGCTGTAAAGTGACAGGTGAGGGGGAGGGGATCAATGTGTGAGGGAATTGTTCAGAATTCTGATGGCTTGTGGGTAGAAGCTGTTAGCCAACCTCGTAGTCCTGGCCCTCAGGCTCCTGTAGCGTTTACCTGATGGTAGCAGTGTAAACAGGTTGTGTTGTGGGTGAGTATTGTCCCTAATGAGGTTGCGTGTCCTCCGCAGAACCCTGGTGTGGTAAATGTCCTGCAGTGAGAGGAAGGCTGTTCCACAGATGCGTTGTGAGGTCTTGATCACACGCTGGAGAGCCTTCCTGTCTTGTTTAAACAATACAGAACTTTGACGCATCTAAGCTGATGCTCTTTTTTTTAAATTAATAATTAATTGCCTCCATATTTCATCCTTCCATACATCGTTGCCACATCACATTTCAGAGATATTTGAAGCTGCCAGTTGCTATGGCGCCACCTACAGCACCACAGTGTCTAGGCTTGTTAGTAATTGGCCAAAATGCTTAATCTTCCACCTTAACATTATTCATTTATTTTCAATATATGACACACACAGCAAGATTAAAAAATCACTTTGGATGTTGATTCTGAAGTTCTGCAAACAGGCAGCAACGTTTGCACGAGCTGCTGGTGGTCAGCTAGTCCGCTGAAACGAACAAAGCACGGAGGCCTGTTAGCAACAGATACTCCAGAAACGTAAATTGCTGTTTGAGGAGCAATAGCCAAGGTCACAGGATGAGAGCCCACTTGTGAAGTTGCTTGATGTCTTTGTTCGGGGTGGGATGGGGGCTGAATGTTTGCACAGCAGGGAGCCCCTTCATCTGAGGGGACGGTGGGTGGCAATTTGTCAACAAAATGCTGAAAACTGAGTTGGAATTGCATCTGTTGCCACACAGACCTGCAGCTTTTCAAACTCTACTTGTGCCTAAGAAACTCTGGAGGTACGTGTCCCACTTCTCATTTCGCTGGAGGAAGCAACAGTGTGGTTTCTGATGGGTATCTGGTGTCGTCATCAGCTGCGGTTCTACTCTCTAGAACTGTGCAGTAAGTAGGCCAGCTTGCCCTGAGCACGTTCCACTGAAAAATGTGTCAGGCTTATTTGAAATATGTGGGAAATTTCACAGAATTTTTTCATCATAAGGACAAACAAGTCATCGCAAGTACAATAACAGATATCAATCTTGAGAAAATAGAGTGGAAAAAATACAACAATGGTAGAATAATAGATTAAAAATTAAATATTAAGAATATTAGATAATAAAAAAAGCTGGCAATAGGCCCTTACTGTATAAGGAAGTGAGTGTTTCAAGGAAGGCAAACAAAGTGGTAAAGCTTATTTTATGTGTATTCTTCTTCCCCAGAAGAGAATGAGGATGTGATGGTAAAAGTGACAGTTAATTTCTGCCTTCAGGCTAAAATATATTAAAATATTAACTGAATCTTCTTTAATAACGACCTAGTGACTCATTCTAATCACCCGCTTTTCTAACTAAATATAATGTTTTGAATGAAAGGGAAAGCTGACTTTTTACTGGTGGACAGGCTGTAAAATGCACTCTGATCAATATGCAGTGAAAGTTGGGGGGGTGAAATCTGACGCAACGAGAGAAACACAGACGTAAACATGCAGAACATTTCCCACTTTACCTCATAAAAACCCCGCTATGGGTAGAAAAACAACAACACAATAGTAAGCGGCCAAGTTCTGATGACAGATTTCACAGAATTTGGGTGATTTTCATTTGCAGCGCAAACATGGAAGCAGCGACCAATCACAAGCCAGGAACGGGCTTACGTCAGAGCAGCCGGCAGCCTATCAGCGTTCACCACGATAGTAGAAAAAGATCGCTAGCGTAACCCATATTCTTCAATCGTTGAGTAATACCGGGGGAAAGAGGGGTCACCGAGAGATTGATGACTTTATACCCGATTCCGTAAGGATACCCGGTCATTTCTGATTCTAGCTTACGTTTGAGGGATATACGAACATGGTAGTGGTGACAGCAGGAACCGGAGGAGCCCACAAAGTCCTCCTGATATCCGGGAAACAGACCGGCTCGCAGACGGACTTCAGCCGGCCCATCTCCGTCGTTTTACCCTCCGCGACCAGCCCGACGTCTTCGGATTCAGACTCCAATTCTTCTGCAGGGCCGCCCATACGGAAGAGGCAGAGGCTCACACACTTGAGCCCAGAGGAGAAAGCACTGCGCAGGTTGGTTTTGTAGAAATATTGGCGATAATTAGCCTAACGCTTGGCGTTAAAAGCCGGCCATTGTGGGTTCTCAGCACGGGGACACGCCCAAAGCTCCGGGTCAAGAATACAATAAAATCATATCAGGCGGTTCAACATTTTATCATATTAAAGCAGAACCAGGTCTGCTACGTTGGCTGAGTTGGTCTCCGCTAGTTTTGACCTTTACACTTTGAATCGTCTTGTGAAATTGCTTAGTGGTCAGACTGTGGCGCCTCTGTGGCTTCAAGACCGGCCACTGTAACCTATTTTCTGCCTGCGTGGCAGGAACATGGCCGATGGCTGCGCAGACGCTGACTCGTATCACAGGAGCTTAATCAGCGTCATGGAAAGAATGTGTCAATTCATGATCCCCCCCCCCCCCCACCTATTTTTCTAGGAAACTCAAGAACAGAGTTGCTGCTCAGACGGCGAGAGACAGGAAAAAGGCCAAAATGGGGGAACTGGAACAGCAAGTTTTAGAGTTGGAGCTGGAGGTAAAGAAATATTTAAGTTATTACTGCAACACCCTTTCTCATGTGCCCACCCATTAATGTATGGTGTGTTGCACAACTCCAGAATGTTGTAACTTGTGAAATCCTTGCTAACAAGCCACATTATGTGCTCTCATCTCACTTCCTGTTTAACTGGTGAAAGTTTCATGTAGAAATTTGTTTCTCTGCTTTACAGAATCAGAAACTTCACATTGAAAACAGATTGCTTCAGGAAAAGACAAACGGCCTTCTGGCTGAAAACGAGGAACTGAGACAGAGACTTTCTTTGGACGCGCTTGACTCAAAAGATAAGGTAGCTTGGCAGCGCGTGACGCAGGTGTGCACCAGTCCGTCGCCTGAGTGGAAAACTGAAGTGTTTTACTCCCGTTCTAGGTTCAGTGTCTGTTGTCCAACGGGAACGACGCAGGTTTGGGGCTCGGGTCTTCTGAGTCCGCAGCACTCAGGCTATGTGTGCCTCCGCAGCAGGTGCAGGCCCAGCAGCTCCTAAATCTGAAGACTTCTCAATGGATACAAGCAGTCCTGATTCTACAAACACTGAGGTGAGTCTGAAGCAGCATTCTCCTCTTAAGGGGGGATTTAAACCTGGCGATAACACCAGGCTTGGGTCCTGGGTCACTGGGCTAATCTCGTTTTCCTCTCCCTTCAGTCTGATTTGCTTCTGGGCATTCTGGACATCCTTGACCCAGAGCTGTTCCTCAGATCTTGTGAGCAGGAGCCGCAGGTGCAGCTGGTCGGAGGGGGGGACCCAGTACCTGCCCCCGCACTTGCGACTCTGGGGTCCCCATCAGTTAAGCTGGAGGCCCTTAATGAACTGATCCACTTCGACCACATCTACACCAAGCCCGTGGAGGTGGCGAGCGACGGGCACAGCAGCGATTCGGAGAGCGAGGCAGAGAAGATCGATGAGGCTTCTTATCCCATTGCCGAGGTGGTGGTGGAGGAGGAGACGGTCTGCGTCAAAGATGAGCCACAGGAGGTTGTCATCGCCGGTAGAAACGGTCAAAGTCAGGTGGATGACTTTTTCTCCGCAGCCTCACCAGCCTTCAGCAGCCTGGATAAGGAAGCCTCTCTGGTGGATACCTACAGCGACTCTGGATACGAAAGATCTCCATCCCCTTTCAGCAACATGTCGTCTCCCCTGTGCTCCGAGAGCTCCTGGGACGACATGTTTGCTAACGAACTCTTCCCCCAGCTAATCAGTGTCTGAACCAACTTACAAATTAAGATAATATCATGTATATACATGTAAGAGCTAATGTGTAGTGTTCAGCAAGTACAGATAAGAACGTAATGCTACATAATATTTAGAACACCAATGAACCTGCTTGCATTCAGGCTGAAGAACCCAACCTCTCCATTACAGCAGGTCTGTACCACTGGCCGCGCATCGACTCGTGGAAGATGTAGCTGACGCCGTCTTTTGACCTTTAATCAAGATTGATCGCGAATCTTTTCACCGTTCCTGAAATTGTGGGTGGAGTTCAAGATTTGTAAATTAAAAAGGGGAATCGGGGTGATCATTTAAATATTTTATTTATTTGTATTCTGCTTCAGAGTCATTGTATTTCCACGTATAAATGCTTTCTTCTAATTTGTCGGTTGCGCTCTCTGTAGTCTAATTATACTGCATTAAAAAAACTGCATTGCATGTAGGCTGTTTGCTTTATTGCCTCTTTTCTAGGAGACAGAACAGTTTGACAAGACTTGTTATACAAACACTTGAATGAAATGAATATGACTGCAGGTGGCAAATTAAAATTTGGACATAAAATGGCTTTAGGTTGGAATATATTAACTACTGTAAGTTTTTAATACACACTTCTCTGATGTGTTTGCCCTCACTGTTAATATTTGCGATCTCCTCTGAGGCAGCAAAAACACACTTTTCCAGGAAGCCATCCTGCTGCTGTTACATAAGCCCGCTAATGTGATGTCTTCCCGAGACTTGAACCTCAGACTTTCCCAACCTTCCAGCTGAAATAGGCTGGCCTGCATATTGCTACTGTGAGGGCCTGTTGTGAAAAGAATGGCCACACACCTTTTCCCTGAGGAGTTTACCTGGCAGGCACAATGGGGTGTCATAGGAGACAGGGAAATCTTTTGTGGTCCAAAACTTGGTTGCTACAACTGCAGGACAAAAGAAGGAGCCAATTACATCAGGTCTTTAAATCCGACATGTAACAATGTAGTCTCCACACAGCAGGTCCCGTCCATTATTATTAGCCTCTGCTAAATGAGGCTTTATCAGTCTCAGCTACCACAGCAGCTGTTCTGGAGCACAAAAGTTGTTCTGCTGTCTTGAACGGAGGGAAATGTTTTCATGTGGTTCTGTGGAGGAAACCACGGCTCCGCTGCAGCTTTAACTGAGCAAACTCGAAAGTTGGAGGGACCATTTCAAATGCAAAACAACGCGATGGCAAAATAAAACCGACAGCTGCTGAACCGAGAGTGAAAATGAGCTGCTGCTTCAGCTGTTTTTCTGTTTCAAGTCAGCAAAGTTCAGGATAGATAACCCCAATATTTGATTAGCTGAAAAGATACGTTAAATCAATTTGAGTTCACTGCAGAATCGCAGAAGTGCAGTTCAGAGACGCCCTTCCTATGATTAAAAAACCACCTCAACTAAGGACGGTTGCTATGAGACGGTGTGTGCATTTCGCTGAGTGGTCAAGCTGCTAACAAGGCTAATCCAGAGCAGCCTTAACGACAGTGTAAACAACATACTCTAAAACGAACTCATTGGTGTCACTTAAAAAAAAAATTCTCATTTACTTTTAGGAAATGTACTGATTCTTATCAGCAAATCTGGTGGTTCGTATCAGCCTCAGACGGTACAGAACCAACCTACGGCTGGATGTCAAAGTTCAGAATTAAATTAGACCCAAATCTGTCGCCTTCATATGGCGCCGTCTTCCTCCTGACGTAGATTAAGATAAACCCACCCACAGACCTCGGGTTGCTGTGCGCAGCGGTATTATAAAGAGGATTGTTAAGCTACACTCTTAGCTGGTAGCCTTCAATGTCAGACAGAGCTGTGAATGAAATGGTCATTTCCAAAAGTGTAAAGGGGCAAATCTGCTGCGACCTGACGAGAGGAGGACCCTGAGAAATGAAGCAGCTAATCCAACCCACGTGAAACAAACCAGAGGTCAAGGCGATGCGTCGCGGCCCTCGTGACGCTTTTCTCATGTGAGAACGAATTGTAATGGCTGCTCAGTCGGGGTCAAGCTGCTGTTGTTTATGGTTACAGTAAAATCCTTCGGACGCACCTGCCTTGTTATTTTTTTTAAAAAAGCTAATGAGATGCTATTCCTGAAGGAACAGGGGATGGGATTGCAGCATGGTTGGGAAGGCAAACTCGACGATCGATGAGTGTTCCAGGAATAGTGCTCCACTCATCCTGTTTGTCTGCTTCAGTAATCGGCGCTAACGTGTGAAACGTTGCTTTAGCTCTTGCTAACAAAGAGCTACAAAAAGGAAAATAATACAAGTTGTGACCAGCTCTGATCAAACTTCTGGCTAACTGGTTTCCAGTTGCGTCACAACACTGACATTTGTACAGACAAAAGGCTGATGACGTATGTGCAGTCAGGGAAATGTCACCCTCGGTTACTAATAGCAACAAAGAGCTGCTGAGAGAGAGCTGGAGCAGGTCTGAGCCACAACGCTGAGCATTAGCGCTGCTTCCAGGAATGACCCATGAGAGGGGATAAAGACAGGAACTTTCCAAATCAGAACCAACATTTATGGCTTCAAGAACACTTAAGTACAAACAACCAGCTATCAGACGAAGCCCTCAGCATAATAACCCAGCATCTGGATCCAGCTCAGCAGCCAAATAACCACTAGAAAGGGAACGGATCCAGGAAGTCTGAGGGGGCAGGTTTTCCCGAAACCTTGGTAGCCGAGACTAAAGGCTCCCACCACATAACGTAAGCAGAGGGTGAACAGCTGGTCACACCAGGCTCCATTACCATGGTTTCACTTCCTGCACTCATGACAGGCCTGGCAGAGGCAGAAAGGAAGAAAAAAAAACAGCAGCTGAAAAGAGAAAACACACATTTTTGGATTCCTCCTACAGCCAGCCAGATCGTCTCTTTGAGGTTCAGAGCCGAGTTTCAGAGTGGATCAAAGCGGATTACCACCGCGGTATCATCCTAGTTTAGGACAGCCTTCACACGTCAGGGCAGCTCGTGGCTCTGAGGAAAGGAATTGGTCTCGTGACCAGAGGGTTGCCAGTTCGGGCTGGGGTGGCCCTGGGCAAGGCACCAAACATGTGATGTGTACATTCACCAAAGACAAGCAATGTGGCAACAATCAGCGCTGCCAATGTTCAAATGCTCAAAGGTGCGCGTCCTTGGATCAAAGGATCAAAGGGTTCTGTGGTGGGCGTTGAGATCCAACAGTGTTTGTGGAGTGTGTTGTTGATAAAATTGTATAAAAATCATTATTGGGAACAGGAAATTGTCCACATTCCAGGAAAGAAGGAGCGATCAGTCACAGGACATAGAAGTAAGTTGAGTCAGGCGTCCCGGTCAGTGTGACGGGTTAGTCTGAACCCAGGACGATTGACATTTGTCACACTGACAGAAAAAACCTGATAAACAGTTGGTTTTTTGTCCTGTTCTCTGGACACCCCCTCCACCACCATACACACAAACACACAAACACACACACACACACACTGTTTTAGCAGTGATAAGATCAGTGAGGCAGCTGCTGGGAATTTATCTTTGGCTCTCGGGAAGACCCCCTCTTACACCACAAAAGACAGAACTTCTGGAATAACAGGTGAAACTGGAGCCGAAGTCACTAAAACTTGAATCAACAGGATTGAAATTCATCAAAAGAAACAGCAGCTCCAGATCTGATCTCTGCAGCTCTTTTTTTAAACTGATAAGGAAGTGCTGGGAAGCGCTTTCACTGAAACGTGCAGCCAAACACGCTTTCATAACCAAGCTGGAGAGCAAATATTGACTCTTCCATTTAGCTGCTGGCAGAGACCTGAGGAAAGAACTGGTTTTCCCCTCAGACAAGCTCCCTCTTCCCTCCAGCTTTTTTTTTTTCTCATATTAAGAGGTTTCAGTGTGTGAAAGAATGCAAAGATAAGGGACTAGGCCATCTCCAGGGGGGGCGGGCGAGGGGGGTCTGCTAAGCCACCGGTGCGCTGGCTGTGCAGGAGCAGATGTTTTCCAGAGCTCTTCCCGCCCTGTTGGCTCAAAGTCCACACGGCTTTGCATCATCCTCATGTTTGGCACCAATTCTGCAAATATGCACAAGGAGCAACGGGAGAGTTGCTGTGCACGCAGATGCTGGGAGCATTTGGTCGTCTCCATCAGGCCCAGCGGGGCCACGTGGATCACGGCTGAGGCTCAAACATGTCTGTGAGACGTATGGATGAAAGTCTATATCGGCCCCCCTCCTGCCCCCAGGGCTGGGAGGGCCGGGAGGGGAAAGCCTCTATACATTCTTGAAATGAATGCTCTCCTTGCTAAACTTCCCCCGCAGGCCTCACACACATGTACACACACACTTGTATCCCTGCGAGGACTCTCTGTTAGGAGCCGGCACGGCCGGTCCGTGCTGTTTTGTTTTGACCTCATTCTGCCTTTTCCCCCCAGAGGGCGCAGGTGACCCAGCCTCAGACGGTGACAAGCAGCTGTTGCTGATCCCTCATCAGCAGCTGATTTAAGCCTCTGACACCTGGCCACTGGCGTCGGATTGTCAGTTCATCCGCATGGTATTACCAGTCGATTTGCTGTGTCCTTGTCGCTGCATTGGCCTGTGTTCTGACTTTCCTTTGCGGTTCTTCCCGAGGTCGCCATGTCCCGTTGAGGGGGATTCGCCTTCCGTTCCTGCCCACCGCGGTGCGTGCACCGTTCTCTGTCCTGCCCGCCGACGGTTAATTTTGTTTCCCGTTTGATCCTCCGTTGGAGCGCCTTTTGTTCGTTTCATTCCTGTGCTAGACAACCTTGTTTGAGTTGTAGATTAAAGAGTGAGCTTTCGTTGTCACCTGTGTTGCGTCTGATCTGTCCTGCGCCTGGATCCAGTCTGAATCGTTTCCTAACACTCTCACTGGTATTACTCGTTCCTCACCCCTTACCTTGATGCTAATCCTCATCTGAACCCTAAAGCCCAGTCTCTTTCCTCTCAGGAAGGCCTGTATCGCCGAGGTCCTGGGAACACGCCGCCATTCCGGAAACCCTGGTTCTGTTTTGTTATTTTAACCTGACCGTTGTAAATTTATTGTTGTCATCAGGAAATGGTGAACTCTGACTGATCACGCGCTCCATGGCAACGGGGCAAAGACGGAGCAGGAATTAACGTGGTGGATGTTAATAATTTCAGAATTCAGACATCTCGGAGCTACTGAATAGAGTTGGACTTGGTTCATTGCCTCCTGATTAAATCTTCACCCCTCACCTCCCGGCTCGAACCCCTGGTGTTCCGCCGCTGAGCCACAAACTGGAACCAAATGTGAACCTTCTGGTTCAGAGCGTCTTTACTCTCCTCATTATCTGTCTGCTTCCTGTCGTTACACCCCCGACTACCTGGGAGCAATAGAGTGTCCCTAATTTCTAACCTGCTGGGGCATGTTCAGGGGGGGCTGGGGCGTGGTGGGCCTGCGGTCAGTCTCCTCTCCTCGCTACTGAAGTTCTGGAAAGAACTTGCCTCTGGTGTTGGAGTAAAGATCACATGTGTAAAAGGTGGATAAAATCTTAGTCAAATCAATCATTTGCATGCAGGGGTGTCCAGAACCAGTCCTCCTCCAGCCGGTTTCTGTCCCTTCACCAAGAAATGATGACTTCATCCAGAACAAACCCTGGTGGGTGGCCCACGTCCACCGACATCAGTGTTTATTAGCGCTGATGCTATCATACACCCACGTGGATGCCTGACCTCTGCGCAAACAAGCCCCTACTCCTCAGACTCCACATTCCACACCAGATAGTCTTCAACAGGTTCCAGTCCATAATGTTGCTCTGCATGTTGCTTCGTTCTTGGGGAATCCAGGTCACATGATCGTTCAGGGACACGCGGTCTGAAGGCTCGATATAAATGCACTAGTATTTCTAACAGACTGGCAGTAACATTGTGTTTGTGCGTACTTTCAGCACCGTTGTAGGAGGCAGCTAACAACTGAGTCACTGTGTCAGCTAGCAGCTATCTCAAATGCAAATATAAAGTTAAGATAAGAGAATGGCTATGCAAATTACACTGCTCATTTAATATGTTCACGCAAAGAGCTAGTTTGTTTACACACACACACACACACACACACAAACACACACATTCTGAAGGAATTTCTAGGACATCATAGAGTAAAGAGACGTGAGATTCGTATTATTTTTGACTATTGATTAATGGTGGCGGCTCTGGTTAAATATGCGTTACGCACACTCTGGAGCTATCAGAGTAAACACGTGTGTCATCCATGCTGTCGTAACTGTCCGAGAGGGTAAGCAAAGGTTTCTTAGGCAAGTTAACAGCGCACACCAGCTCTGACAGTAATTGAACGAGGAAATGATTAAAGTCCATGACAGGAAAATCCACCTTTGTTTTCACGGAGATGCAGTGGAAGAAGCCGCACACTGCTAGCTCACTCAGCGTTTATTCAAGGACGACTCTATCGTAACGCCATAGAGGGCCGCAATAAAGTCCCATTTGGATGTACAAATTAGATGTCCTCTATCATGTGATGGCCACAGTGGCCCACTGCTCCTCAGTGTACTAAAAACACTACTGTTCTCCTCCTTGTGGGCTTTTCCTCAGGGGAGGAAAAAAAAAGACTTGTCAAGTTGCTTGTCTTGTTGGTTTAGTCATCCTACACCTACAACGCCAGCTTTGTTTAACACTTAAACTAGGACAACAGCAAGTAAAACAGGTTAAAAGGGCGTCTTAGGGCCGGAAAATGACAGTCCGGATGATTCCAGCTGGAACTCCTGCTCCGAAACCACCAACTCTTCCAAAGAAACACCTGTTTATCTCTGCACGTTTGCGCTGAACTGAACTGAGTGCAAACGCAGTTTCTCCGCCATTAAAAGGCATCGACGCAAACTGATAATTACAGGAAAAAAAAGAAGCAGTCAGCAGGCTTTATTCTAATCAGGGGGTGAACAGTGGTAATCATGCTCTCAGCTCTTGGACTGCCAGAGTAAACATCAGATACGGACGAAACAGCCCTGATAGCATTACGACCTGCCCTTTTGTCCCTGCAGTCACAACACTATCACACTGAAGCCTCACAGAGGATCCCTGACATATCCTCTCAGATCACTGCCCCTGAGGGGGGGGGCGCGGCGAGGACAGCTAAATATAGGAGAGCAAGTAAAAGCAGCCAGCATGGAGAGCACAGCTTGAGCTGTCATTTTTATGATCCAGAGATCCATCCCTCTGTGTTCTCTTTGAAATCCACCACTCATCAACCTGGGCTGAGGTCTCCATAATGGATGGCTGCTGAAATTAAGTCTGCTTTGTGCTGTTGGATTCCAGAAAGTCCCCAAATGGACTTGTGAATCATGAGCTATGTGTGCTAACGCAGGTTTACTGATAATATCATATTTTAGGCTCTTTCGTTTTCTTTGGTCCTACAGTTGGACCCAAACTAAATTAATTTGGAGGAAAGGGCTGTTTAGATTGACCTGACCTCATCATTTTAATCAGCCACTCAAATATCCCTGAAAAGTCACCATCTATTGAAGTCCGATGGCTCAGATTTGGCTTGGACCACCTTTCTGGGGGATTTACCCCGTGTCTGTCAACAGGGTCTTGTGTTGTGTGTATTAAAGGTGGGGTCGGCATTGTTGCCTTCGGGGGGGAGGGGGGTTCCACTGTCTCTGCTCTCTAGAAAACGCTTATTGTAACAGATATGATATACGCAGCTGGGTCCTGCTCAAGGTTTCTTCCTGTTAAAAGGGAGTTTTTCCTTGCCACTGTGCTTACCTGGAGAGTTCAGGTTCTGGGTTTCTGCCTCTGTAAAGCACCTAGAGACACTTCTATTGTAAAAGGTGCTGAAATGAATTGAATTAAATAAAGTTTAATTGGACTGAATCAAAATAACATAATAAACATAGTTATGGCAAAATTGAGTGTCAGTAACATTTACAGGTTTTTCTTTTGTTCTGCACTTTATGTGAAACCATTGAAATTGTGGGTAAAATCCAAATATTTGGATGAACTAGAAAAGCAATCGGAGAGAGCAGACCTCTGCCAGGCAGCTCATTTCCCCACAGACAGACAGACAGACAGACACATAACCTTCTTGGCAGGTCATAAACGTCGATTAAAAAAGTCAAACGTGCCTATTCTTCCGTATATGAACCAACATTGCCCTCTGCTGTTAACATTTTAAAATTACACCACGTAATGGCCCCACTAAATGTGTTGCGTCATTTAATCGCAAATGCAGTAAAATGTCCCACCCTGAGATGGCAGAATACATATGTAGCTTCCAGAGAGAAGAAAATATCCATTCAAATTTTAAATACCCGCCTTAATGACTTTACTTCTGTGCTGGCTATGACAAAATTAATCAGTGTGGAAAAATGTGATGACGAGCTCCTTATTAAAATGTACACCAGGATCTCTCATGAGGAACAGCTAGAAAAGATTTCTTACTGAAATCATTCCAAAATTAATGTGATGGATTAACTCTGACAACAAAGGCACTTTTTCAGAAAGTGTTGCAAGGCAGAGTAAACATCCTAATTTTGCAAAGTCATTCTGTTCCTTTCTCATCAAAGGGTTTGAGACAAAGAACCTTTGAAAGTAAAGAACTTAATGGAGAGAACGACGTGTCTCCAGTGGCCAATTTCAGGTTTGTGTTGAAATATTGCTTTAAAGAAATACAATTAGATTAATCCTTTGATTTTGGGGACTTATTTTATAATTAAAGGAGGCGCATGGGGGTAAAGAAAAGGTTGGCAGAGACATGAATGTAGGGAGGAGGGAAAGAGACCCCGTGGAGCAGGCGGGCACGGGGAGCTTCCCTGCTCTCAGCTCCAAACATTGTCTGGAAAAAGCCATTTTCAAATGTGTGGGAAACACACATGAAGCTCAGCTTCAGACTGACCTGAGCTGCAGATTTCATCCTTTCTCACCTCTGGAGTGTTGGGCACAAGCTCCATGACCTTTACCAAAGTTACTCGGGGCTGCTGCTTTACACACAGACTGGCGATGCCCTTTCTTCAAAGCCTCGACTTTGTCACGTTGTTCTGTGTTCCCCTGCAGCAGAGAGGAGGAGGAGTAGGACTGCTAACAGGCTTCCGCCTGCCACACAACCGTGTACAGTGGCCCTTTCAATTAACGGCCCTCTGCAGTTTCATTTTACATTAAAACAGCTTCAGAAATGCTGAATGCGTGGCTGGTTGGAGCTAAGCTAAGATGATGCTTTCATGACTCTGAGAGGTGTATTATTATCCTCATGCAGCACCAACGGTCAATCAGTGGCGGGCGTGCATTTCATGCCTAGGTCTTCAGTGACGTCATATTTAATACACCCCATAATACCATCAACATGATGTCAGGGCTTCGAGAATTCACACAGAATCACACTTACACATTACATCACCTTAATATAGGCTAGTCGGGCAATTAATTTCCGGAGCATTTAAAATCAATAACCTCACATTCACAATTAAGAGTAGGAAACTAAGATCACAGATTCTGTCCAAACTCAAAGATAAAACGTGACTTTAAGAGATTAGTCAACAAAAGTATGTGAGCTTAAGTTTGTCCAATAAACTGCGCATTGTCGCCGTTTACATCTAAGACACCAACGAGACGATAACAACACAAACTATTCAATGAAAATAAAAGTAAACAGATAATTTGCATTTGTTTTTGAGGATATGCAACAGCAAAACAATTGAACATCTCGTTGTGACTTAAGTGACTTCAGTCGCAGCTTCGCCAATGCGCCACGTAACATTATTTACATTATAAATTGCAGATGATCAGAAGTTCAGATTTTTTGTATTTTATCTACCTATTTCGTTATTACTGATTTAATACTAACGAAATAAAACGACAAAATACATATTAAAAATAAAAATAAAATGCTTGAACTCACCAACACGGATCTCCTCCACAATGCCTGCTTATTTGAAAACAAAGCTAGCTAGCTAGCTAGCTAGCGTAGCCGATTTCTTCTCACAAGAATGAAAGGTCTCTTGAAAATAGCGTGGCTAGTATATCTGCAACCAAATCTATCTCTTTTCCTCCTTCGGCCATCTTGTGTTAAAAAAAAGAGAAAAATACAGCGATAGCTGTCCGTAGCTGGATCTCTAAGATTAGCTCAGAGCTAGTTCCAAATGCCGGCTCTCACGAGTGTGCTTATCCTATCACAGGACAGGTACAGTCCAGTCATGTCCAGTTCAGCTAAGACCTTCCAGCTTGCCTTGGTGTCACAGTCTCGAGATCTGATTGGCTATCAACTGACTGAAGCCTGCTCTGTTGATTCTGAAGGCCCTAGGCAGATTTCAGAGAACCTGACAACACAAGGTAGCTGAAATATGATTGGATAAAAACTCTACCATAATATACAACACTGGAAACAGCACCGCCAAGTGGCTATAATACAACATGAACAGAACGACTATAAAGAAAAATTTTATTTACGTATTTGCAAATTAAAAAAAAAAAAAAAAACTTTCTGAGTATGTTTGGGCCAGCAGAGAAGGCCTCATTGGCCCTGAGGGCCTGCCCACTGAGGTCAATACAATCTGAAACAAGATCTGCATTTGCTTTGAGCTAGCAGAGAAGCTAACTGGCTCCAATGACTCGTTTTGAATTAGCATAAATGTTGAGATGGACATTCTTGGTTCTGTTGAGTGTTGACCTTGATTCACTTCAGAGCAAACAAGTACAGAGACACACCCAGGTGAACTGACAGGGAACAGGATGCACACAGAAAACCCATCTCTCATCTGGAATCTTAAGAGGCTTCCTCCCTGCCTCCTCATCCTCCTCCTCAGCCTGTCTGTCAGTGGAGAGCCAAACTTGGAGGGTGTATGATACTCCCATCATCTTAATTATCAGGGAGGAATGAAGCACAACACTTGAGGTATGGCAACAACAGCTCCACCACCCATCCTTCACACACACACACGCACACACACACACACGCACACACACACACACAATGAATGCCAAAATCAGGAGAGAGAAAACTCAGCACAGGTCGCAGCAAATGAACAATAATGTGACACATTCATCACTCCGGTGACCTTTTATTCCACCTCTCGTCAGCGGAGAACCCTGAGAGCCCTCACCATTAGCACGGTCATCATTCATGTCAGCACTGCCCCCTGGTGGACGACTCGGAGGCTCCTTTTCCACCAAGCTCTGCTCAACATTACCTCAGAAAGCCATGAGACTTTCCGGGAAATTGGATTCGAGCAAAAGGCCCCAGAGGCTGCAACAGAATGATGCTGGAAACAAACAAAAGAAAATCCCTGTGTGCCCCCTCTTCTGTCTCTGTTTCTTCTTTATTAGTCTTCTGTTAAATTATTCAGAGCTTCCAGTGTCTGTTTTTCCACCTCCTGTGAGTGACTGACCGCCAACTTGAGGAATTCATCCATTCCTCTAATATTTCACATCTAAAGAGACGACAAATGTAGCAAGAAACACACACACACGCTTGTAGTGAATCAAAGTGAATAGTGGATGAGTGAGAGTAACAAAGTAGCTGCTGTTCTTCTTCCACTTTATTTCCTCATTGTGAAGCCCCCATGGTGGGTCACTACCACATGGAGGGGGGGTGAAGATGGAAGATTGCAATCTCTTCTCTAAGCCTGGACCCCCTCCGGAGGTTTGGATTGATATTTCATCCTGTCAGCTCAGGCCTGCAGCTTATCACTGCTGCTCTTCATCACGCGGTCTCCACAGAGCACTTCTGTTCAGGTGGGAGTTTGACCCAAGGTGTCCGGTGGTCTGCTGAAGGAACTGTGCCGCCATATTTCAGCTCATAGGCTGAGCCTGGAGCTGGTGTCCTTAAATAAGCGGCTATCATTCGTCATTCTGTCCGAGCCATTTCTGCTAACTTTTAAAATGTATCTGCAATTAAATCTGCTAAACAACCTCAGATCGATTCATTGATTTTTTTCTCTTTGTCACACAGACCACTGGGAGGATGTATGTGGGCGGTAAGAACCATCCTCAAGGCCTCGGGGATCTGAGACGTACAGAACGTTAATGAGGCACATTCCTCTGCTCGCTTTCTAAAGTCGTTTGCTCACTCTCAGGCGGTTTAATGAATTTATATCTGATTCTGGAGGGGACGGAAGCTCCAGGCTAGTCTGTTTCCATGCACACATATTAATGTGCGTGTTCTGTGACAGGTGACCAGGCTGTGTTCCTGCCCCTCCCCCCAGTGGCTGCTGGGATGACTCCAGCACCCCTCTGAGCCTAAACTGGGAGCCTAAATCTGACTCCTGATAGTTAAATGCAGAACCTTCCTGAGGGAACAAGTTGAGCACACGTCCTCTCTGAAAGCTCGGTTACAGTCTCACCTGCAGTCAAACATCGGCGTCCGTCGTCTCGACATTTTCACGCTTGTGGTTTTTATGACCACGATCATTCTCTCTCAGCACGCGGGACAAGGCGATATGAGTTCTGCCGTCATTCCAGCCCTGTTCCCTTTATGAGCCCCCCCCAGGCTGCCACCGACTCTTCATTACCAGCCCCCCACGCTGTCAGGGCATTTTGGTGTGTGTGTGTGTGTGTGTGTGTGTGTGTGTGTGTGTGTGTATGTGTGTTGGGGGGGCTTACAAACAGATTCATCCTGCAGAACATGTTTTATGTACCCAGGATTCCTCTAAAAGCCCTGAAAATAAAACTAAAGGGTCCTTAACTCTGTCATGCTTTCATGCTTTATCATCTATGCTGCAAATATTTGGGTTTGTTTTACGTTATGGATGAAAACAGAAATATCAGGTGAAACACTGAGCCCGTGCGTGCGTGTGTGTGTGTGAGAGAGAGAGAGAGAGAGAGAGACGAACCATTGAGCTCAAACTGCAGTAGATGTTATCGACTAAAAGCTCCTCAAAACAAGCTTCTGCATCCAGCCAACATGACTCAAGGTAATTTCTCCTCAGCATGTCTGGTCTCGGTCCAGCATTAATTGTCTTGTCTTTTAGGGCCTCGCTTGTGTTTGTTCAGCTCTACCTGCAAGTGTACAGTCCTGCATGCAGTGCATGATGGTCCAGTCTGAGAAAGATGCCTGGGCCTCTCTGTAGTAGCCCTTCAGCGTCGCTGTTTGATGTGGGAAAACCTGAAGGTTCCTGACATCATGTATTTGTGGAGATATAGGTACATCAGAAGCAGGGCTGGGATTTTTATCCAGCAGGATTTTGATGCGTGAGGATGATTTTTTTTATGACCTCACCAAGTAGTTTAAATGATAATTATGAGGATTGTGAGACCTCAGGCAGCTCTTATTTTTAAGAGTTGGGAGTCAAAAACACAGCAAACGCCAGATAGGAGCCTCCATGTTTACAGGATTTGAATGTTACTGAACAATCATTAGGTTTCATTTAAACAATGTGAGAAAATTCTGTCCATGTTTGTTGTTAACTGGATTAAAGATGATGAGCAATTTTTTAATGTTAAATATAAGATAAAGGCTAATCAGCTTGGAAAAGTAGTGTTTGACCAAACTACAACAGCTCCAACTGCAAACTGTAATATGACGTTCTTTTAAGCCACATCAGAATATAAAAGCAGATTACTTTCTGCCTTCAGATCATCGCCAATCAAAGCAGTCTTTGATAAAACTGTTGGAGCAGAGGCTGAACTGTAACTCTTTATGAACTCGCACTTCACGTGTTAGCCATCATTCAAAACCTCAAACGAGGCAGATTTGTCCAAGAAAAAAAAAAAAGAAATCTGTTTTTCAGATTTTACCTCTCTGAACATCAAAGGAAAGTTAAAATATAAAAGAGAACAGGCTGTAGCGTCAGCGTCTGATGTCTTCATGTAATATTCAGAACTCGGCTTGTTTTACTTTGTTTGATGGTTGCTGCATCCTGGTTACATGTCAGTTTGACACAAAGCAGATGAACAGAGAACAGCATGAAGGTGAAAGTTCAACACACAACTGTGACTTTTTGACTGTCTTCATCTTCCAACACCATAGGCATCTGATTTATTGAATATTTATATTTATAGAGATTTTATTTCTCAGACTGCAAAGATCATCAAAATGAAGTCTAAAAGTCTGTCTTTGCAGGAAAGATATGCAGAAGGAACCTGTCTCAAGCGCCACTTGGGGCTGACATTGGCAGTTGCCTTGGGCGCCACCTGCTGGAGGGACACAATCATTGATACAGCTGGTACTGAGTTCTTAACAGTGGATCCTGTGGGTCATAAGAGGGATGTGGTTCTGTCATAGGGACTCTAGATTGATCTGGGGGAAACTGGGGGGCCACAACTTCCTGTTGCCTGAAGGAAACATTTGTGGACAGAAACACTGCTGGAGCGGAGTCACGCTGTGGGGAGCTGCCACATGGGTCTGCTTGCAAGAATGTCTGGGTGTGACACGTGTCCAAGTAGCACATGTGTGCCAGGAAGTGCCCCAGCACTGCACCGATTATGGTTTTATTGTGGCTCATCGATGTGTGTGTGATTCAAACTGGGGGCCTTGATAACTCCTTCAGACTGTGACAGAAAAGTCTAGCATTTACCAGAAACTTGAAAATGGAACATCTGTTAAAGATTGACAATTAAGAATAACTTATGGCCACCTGAAATCATGGCTTACTTTGGCCCAAAATGGGGTTTGACTTGAGATGATCCAGATAACGACAGGCATGATCTAAGCAAAGAAATCCACAAAACCAAACAGCCATAAAAAGAAAAACCTCCACACAGCTTTAGAAAGAGCAGAAAGCCACACGCCAGACGAGCCCCGGCTTAAATGCACGAGCAAGGGTGAGATGATTAACCACGCTAGTGCAGCTTGTCACACAGGTGAGACACGTGAGTCATCACAGAGGGGAAGGAGGTGGAATCCAACCCCAAATAATAGTAAAACTGGAAACAACAGCTCTTGTAGAATAAACTTTTCCAATGACAATAACCATCATCACTCCAGTTCTACTAAATTTAACCAGACTGAGGAGAAGCAGTGGACTCCACAGGACATCATTCCAATCAAGGATGAACGTTCCTTTAAAAAGCACCAACAGACAGACGGATGACACATGTTGAATAGGAGGTTAATGTGGCCGATCCAGAGCCGGGACACCTGTTCGCTGTGTCCGGTTTCTGCACCAGCTCCAAAGGGAAATATTTGGCCCTGCAGAATGCTCCATTACGCTCGGAAGCGAGCAGCTAACCTTGTCTGCCATTCGGTGCTTTGCAGCTAGCTAACATTTGTTAGCTGCAGACCGAAATATCTTTGGCCCTGAAGCAGTGTCGCACCTTTAGAACAGAATAGAATAGAATATGTTTTTATTATCCCGCAATGGGGAAATAGTGTTCCAGCATCAGTATACATTAAGAAATAAATACTATAAAAGACTTTAGAAAAATAAAAATAAGAATAAAAAATATGTCTAACCCTATATATATATATATATATATATATATATATATATATATATATATATATATATATACAAGTACCATGCTGTACATGACCATACAGCATGGTACTTGCTGTATGACCATATTGCACATAGGCAGTTATTGCACATGATGAAGGCAGATATTGCACATGAGGTAGATTGTGTGATAACTATGTTGCGTTAAACAGTCTGATGGCTGTGGGGAGGAACGACCTGCGGTAGCGCTCCTTCTTGCACTGAGGATGCCTCAGTCTAGTGATGAAGGAGCTGCCTAGGGCCTCCACAGTGTGGTGCAGGGGAAGGGAGGAGTTGCTCCTGATGGATGTCAACCTGGCCAACATCCTTCTGTCTGCCACCTCCTCGATGGAGTCAGCCCAGGACAGGACCCGAATGCCTCCATATTAACCTCCTGTTAATCTCAGAAACGCGGTCCGATGTCACTGAGTCAGGGTCAACTTGCTTATGTTTCACCAAGACAACCGGAGCAATATGATTAAGAGCACGTTCAGCCCAGACACATTGACACCGTTATTGAATGACAGCGTAACCTTTCTTCAAACATGGATTTGTTTTCTCCTCATATTGTTCCCGTAACCTGAACGCACGTGGTCAGAGGCTGTTGACCAAATGACTTTGCCACAAGGAAGAGAACAGGTCCAAACCTGTGTTTCCTCATCATTTCAGGGTTTTTTTTTTTTTTATTTTGGCCATCTTGTGAGTTCAGGAGGCAGAAAAAGGCAGGCGCTCCCAAATTTATACAGCCAGCCAGGATGGAGAGCCAAAGTAGTGTCTGCCATGTTGGAGAACTGTGGTTTGGCTTGGGGAGATGTTTTTCCTGTTCTTCTAATCGAACGTCTACGTCGAGCTGGACAATCCTGTCACATGTGTCTCTGTCTCTCATGACAAAAATGATGTGCTTCAGTGTTTCCCTCTATAAACCTGGGCCACGTGCATGGACAAATGGTGCAAATACACAATATGCCACCTGCAAAAGTTAAAAAAAAAAAATCCCCAGACGGAGCGAAGACACGCGTGACCAGGAAGCAAACGGATGCAGGATTGGACAGACAAGTGTAGAAATCGTGCATGTGTTCCAGGCCTCTGCTGCTCCAGCTCCTATGTGTTATCTCGCGAGCAGCTGGTGGTAATATTTTGCCCACAAGAGGAGCCAAGCACTTAAGCCCGGGGAAGAGGGTGGGGGTGGTGTTACCAAGCACTTGTGTTCCAGCATGCTAATTTGGCTCCTTTCTGGAATACCAGTGCACCAGTTTGACTCAGAGGTTTTATTGGCACACCACTGCCTCTCTGGCATATTTATTATGTTCCGACGTGGCACCAGGTCCAAACTGCAGCGGTCTTAAAGTGCATTTCTGTCAGCATCGCTAATCACTTGTAGCTTTAACTGTGCAAATAAAAAGTGTTTCCCCAGGACAACTGCTGGCTGCTAAGAGTGTGGGAGGCAGTGCAGCGGCTTTGTGTGCAGTGGATCGTTTTGAAAAGGTAAGACGAGGTTTCTGCCTGCGTCTACTGCAGCGCAGCTGCTAATGCTAACATGTCGAAGGCTGAGAGGGTCACCAGGAAAGGAGAGCAGCTGGAAGGAAAACCAGAGGAGAATAAAAACGCACATGGAAAGTTCCGTTTTAGCAAGTCAAGAAACACAAAAGTGAAACCTGGTCTTGCTTTTTTGTCTCTTCCGTCACCTATCCAATCAGAATATTCTGCCCATTTAAGCTGGCAAGGCTTTAAACGAGGCACCGCGAGGCACAGTTGGTAAAAGATTAGATCACTAGAGCCCATGGGTGGCAGCTCGTTGCCAAGCAACAAAAGAGATAAGGTTGGTGCGAGGTGAGAATCATTTTTAACGATAAATCCAACCACGGTGAACGGTCCGATCTCCACACTGGCCTCAAAATCCTATGGTGCACGTTTTCATTTCTAAATTCTGATCGGAAACGTCAGCCAGAATCCAGAAGTTGCATTGTCTGGCTTGTCTGGCTGTTACGACTCAGGGCTTGCAGCACTTCTGAAGTTCACTAATTAACTGCTTTAAATATTTCTCAGCTGGTTCTGTCACCTCATGACATAGGTTTCATTTTTAATGATAGATGAATGGCAAAGTAACGTCACGTTTCTCATATCCACTGTTCAGCAGAGACGGCTGTGATGGTTATAATCCGTCTTTGCGGAAATTCGGTCTTCAGACACACATATCTGCATTTCTCTTCATCACAACGTAAAATTAAAAAGGAAAAGGCCTTTGTTACATATATACCTATATATACTGCAGCCTACCATCAGAGAGCAAAAGGCTTTTGCTATTTTAATTAAATAACATAAAACACATTTATAGACTGTGATTTGACCTTTAAAGGTGCCACAACCCAAAAGCATCACATCTGTATTCTCTTGCAGGGATAAAACAGCTGGAGGTCATCTGTGTATCAGTTTATCCTGGAAAAAAAAAAGAAAAGAAAAGGAAAATTCAACCTTTCCTGGCAAAACCTGTGTGAATAATTCAACACTCTGGGCTCTATCAGAGTCTGTCGGAAATGTCAGCCGCTCGGAGGGACCCTCGGCTGCTCTGGAAAGGTTGTCTTGTCTTCGCCCTGCGGTGGGGTTAGTGGCCTGTGCTCTTGAAGCACATAGCCTGAAACAAACGCTACTTCCAGGACTCTGGTGCCTGCAGGACCCAGACACCCTGAGAGCTAAAGATTAAGTTTTGGCTTTTAGCTACAGCAACAGCCATTTTTACAGCATATCCATCAGCATCAACAGGAGGAGCTCATTATTTCGAATCAGGCTGAGGGAGCTGCATGACGTCGTCGGGGTTGAGGAGAGGAAAACGATGACAACGTCGCTGGTTGTCATCAATCTCGCTGAATAAATGCGTCTCCTGAAGTGATCTCGCTTCTTCCTGTGATATCTGGAGGGTTGCTGCTGTTGTGCTGCTTGCACATCTTGGGCGGGTCAGCTGCCTTTTCAACGATGAGATCACCAGAGAGGGGGAAAAAAAAAGGGACCTTAGCCTTTCAAAAGAAGAAAAGGGTTTTGAGTTAACCAGCAGGGCTGAGCAGATACACAGCGTTTGAACGCTTTTAGGATCATGTGATTTCTAAAGGAGCAGCAAACCGTTTGTTCTCCTCACCGGACTGCACAACTTCAGTCGACAGGAACTATGGGCAGGAGACAGAGCTCATATGTTCAGGCTCTTTTACTTATTAAAAAAATGGGTAATGTTGAATAGTTTCTGTACTTTCCACACTAATGCCATTTAAAAACGTAATATCTTCCCAAGAGAGTGCTTCTCTCCTCGCAGTTGAAACAGCATTTGTCCAAACAACACAAACTAGGCGATGAAGTCACACAAACCTCTAATGTCCCCTCACATCTGTGTGTATTTGACTCACATTAGGTGGATTTTAACTAAAGATGCTGTTGACCACTGGAGTTAAAGCAGCTCCTCACTTAAACTGCCAAGGTGGACGAGTGTTTCTATTCTACCAGGATGTTGCTCTGGCGCCTGCAGGTGGAGGCTCTGCTGTCGTATTACTGTTTGAATGAGCCCTACATGTGCTCTGCAGCCCCTCGTCTTCCTCCACACCTTCCCACTCCTCCCGTCTCCTTGTCCCTGCACACGGCGGCTGATGGATGAGCTCATTTGTTGCAAACGTCTTTATGCGTAAGATCCAGACGCTGCTGTTGCTTTTCCCGCTCCTGACACTTCAGTGTATGAATTATGCAAGCGTGTGCATGGGCACACGCAGGAAGTGTATGTTCCGGGACATAAACAAGCCTATGAGCGCCCGGGGATACGACTGTTACTACTAGATTTGTTTTGAAAGCACTGCAGAGAACAGAATCATCCAGCAGAGTAAATGTACTAACGCTCTGCAGAGGATGAGATTGGCCCTGGGTGATTTAGAGTCGGCTGTGCACACAGATATTCCTGCTTGGTGCAGTAATAGAGATCGGTAAAGAAGCAACTCACTTTAAAACATTTTTTAGCTGATTCTGGTCCCGACTTGACCCGCTCAAGGGTCAGGGTGTCGCAGTCCTATTTGAGGCTTGTTGCGTCTGATAATTTGTCCTTATTGACTCAGAAGCAGACCACAACATTGTGTTTAGCATCCAGGCTACGACTTGGCAATAGCCAATGAGAGCTTGGCAAATACTCTGAGGTCACACCCCTTTAGCCCTCCCTATTAGCACTAAAACATGTTAAAAGTGCTGCTAGCCTCAGCCAGTTTCGCACCTCCTGCAGGAATACAGTGCCATTCTAACGTGTCAGGTTTGCTATGTGCATCATTTGCTGGCCTGTCTCTGCGACAGAGTCAGCATCACAATAACTGTGATGAATGCAGCGTCCACAGGGACAAACCAGCCGTATGACTCGTCATCCTCTTTGATGCACGAGCAGCTAATACTCCATAGATCTGCCGCAGCCAGATCTATGGAGTATTAGCTGCAGCTGCCTTCTGCTGAGTCCTCCCTCACGGAAGGTGATTACAGTCTCACATTTGAGCGGGTTTACTTCAGACACATTTGACCAGTATCAAACTGGGTCCCTGACTGAAGGACTCCCAAACCCACCAAGGATGGTTGAGTAAATGGAGTGAGGGGCTCGTTTTTCCTCCGTGTGACTGCGAGTCCGAAAAGCGTTTAACCCCCAGCTGGAAACATTTCCTTTGCAACACTGCGTGCACTTGAAGGTCACCATTAAAAGTAGCTGTAGCGAAAGGTTCTGGAAGGAGCTGCTTTCAGGAGTCTGGTGGGGGACATAAAAGACATTAGACCCAAGAATCATTTATCTGAAGGTTGTAGCTCTGAAACACAATGTAATTACGTATCTGCTGTCCTAAAATCATAGGAAATTTTTAATTGTGTTTAATAAAATAATTGTATTAATCATCCTTTAATGAGAATAAGGCTGGACCCTATATTGATGATGGAGACAAAAAACAAACCAGAGCAGAGAATCCCAGTTAATCTCTCAGAGCAGACTCTCCAAACATCAGGGGTGGGGGGCGTTCACCATCACACAAAGTGTCAGAAACATCTGTCCAATCTGTGTTTTGCTCCAGTGGACAGTATGCCAAGATCCCGCACGCACGGTGCACGGCTCTACAAATGAAGCACTGACAGACTGATGAAGCCTGTCACACTTGATAAAAGAGGGAACAATAATAATCCTGTTGAAACGGTGGGCCGAAAGATAAATGCAGCCGACGTGTAAGCTGTGTGCTCAGTGCACACCCGTACCGCTGAAATGGCTGAGATAACGCAAATAAATAGCAGTTTGTGTCCTCCGCCGCTCAGTGTGCTGAAGGTATTTCATGCTCCAGAGGAAGCGAGGCTGCCATTTGCTGGGGGAGGACAGCGGCTCAGCTACTGCTGGCAGGACTGAGCTCACTGGGATGTGAGAAGAATGGGCTCTGAGTACCAAATGCAACAGTTCATCAACAAACCTGCCAAGGCCCGCTTGCTATTTGCTCATGAAAGTTATAAATACAGCAAATTAGCCTGGCACCAGCCCTCCACAGCCACACACCCTCCTCATGGGATCCACACGACTGCTAAGGAGCCGTATATAAAGGAACTGGGATGCCTCTCCCATCCCACCACCTCAGCTGCGGTGAATCTTTTATCACTTTCTCCCACATTAAGGAGAAGTAGCTAAATTACTTGCAGCCTAGTATTTAATAAGAACAGTTTTCCAGCTGAAACATGACTGAACAGGTCAAAACCCAGCAGTCTTGTGGAGAGTACAGCAGGGCCATCTCCTCGTACCCCCTGAGAAAATGGTGGCAGTTGGGTTTGTGGAAGACGGCCGTGGAAAGTCTCCAGGGGAGCTGGGAAGCCAGTTGTCAGTACCTGCCCGCGCCGCTGTTCGTGCCCCACATCTCTGGGTTAAATGTTAATCCAGGGCAGATGGAGGAACAGTACCGGTGGAGGGTCAGCCTGGACGTGGCTCACTTCTTCCCCTCAGAGATTTCTCTGCGGATTAGGGACAGCTTCCTGGAGGTCACAGGTACAGAACATTAGCTAATTAAAGGACTTTTGTTTGCTGAAGTGAGAAAACTTAAGTGTTACTCATTAGCTTACCTCATTCCTTTGTCACATGCTTTTGTAAACTGTAATGTGTCCCCAGGGAAACACGAGGAGAGGCCAGACGAACATGGATTTGCTGCCAGGTGTTTCACAAGGAAATACAGGTAGGCCGGGAAAGCTGCAGGCTGAGCCAGTAAAAACCAGTCAGAAGTGGTTCTGTCTGACCTGAGAAAGGCAACCATCTTCCTGTTGTCCTCAGGCTGCCGGCTGAGGCCGACACCGCCAAGATGGTGTCCACGCTGTCCGCCGATGGTATCCTGACAGTGGAAGCTCCAGTTCCTGAAAGCTCTGTTCCTGTTTTCACCATTCCCATAAAAGTGAGCAGGAATATTTTCATTTAAATGAAGCTTGGCTCATTTGCTGTCAGACTTTTCTGTTCATTCAGGTTTATGATGGACTCTATGAAAGAGAATATATGATATGATATTTGCTGATGTTTATTGATGCACACGTTCAGGTGGAGATGGAAGAGGAAATAGAAAAAGGCCGTGATAAGCTTCCAGGCGATGGCAGAGGTCCAGAGCATCCAGATTTCCCAGCTGCTGAAGATAAAGGGGAAGTGCTTCAACTGGAGGGCCACAGTTACCGCGGCCAACGTGGCAGCGCCGCAAATGGGCTCCAGCAGGACGAGGAGACCTTAGGAGAGCCAGCTGGAGAGTCCCACCCCTCGGTGCCTGCAGATGGCAGGAGCTCAGAGAGTCTCCAAGAAGAAGGCCAACGAACAGATGCCTCAGATCAGCCGGAACCTGAGGTGGTGGAGGGGATCACCCAGCCTGAGCTGTCACAACCGGTCAAAAGACCACAGAGTGAGGAGGACCAGGAGCAGGAGGACCAGGATCTGGAGGACCAGCTGGAGGACCAGGAGCAGCAGGACAAGAAGCAAGAGGACCAGGAGCTGGAGGACAAGAAGCAAGAGGACCAGCAGCAGGACATGAAGCAAGAAAGCACCGAGTAAAATAATAAAGAAGCCCTGAAATGTCCCACACAGCTAATCTGAGTTTTCATGCACAGCTCAGAATCAACATAACCATGAAATGTTTGGAGCGCTAATAAAGAGCAGACTGTTGTTATGCTCGTGTACTAAATAAACTCGCTGTTTCATCAAAGATGTTCAGGCATTTTTGGGGTTGTATCCATTCACGCATCTGTGCATCAGTCACAGCTACATGAGTAACTTGCTCAAGGAGAAACTGGCACGTCTCCAGTCGCGCTGTTACCATGGCAGCACCCGAGTCCACTATCAATAAATACAATTTATGGAAGCTGCAACAAAGAGTCCTTGTTTCCACTTCCTGCTTGGACACTAAGCTGATCATCCCCTTTGATTCCAGGACACAGAGGAGATTATTTTGACACGCGATGGAACGGCCCGCAGTTTTTGCACTTTTGCACAACCCTCGGCACATTCTGGAGCGGCACCGGTCGCGCCCGACGCTATGTCTTCCGCTAATCTGGTCCCCAGCTCAACAATAACGCCGCGGACTCCCTGGATCTGCGGAACAAAGCCCCCCCGAGCGGCTCCACAACAAAAAAGCAGAAACACAGACGTGGAGACACAGCTGGATATCAGCTGGACAGTTTTATTGCACCAGACAAAAGAACCATATCAAGAGAAACAAAAGCAGGAAACAAACATCTCTGGCTCACATGTCCGCCTTCATCATGCAGCCATCTCTCTGAATGCTCAATACAAAAGAAATGCAAACTGTTTTTTCACTAATAAAACAAATTAGCTCTCATTGAAGCGTATTTACAAATACATATTTCTGCAACTTTCGTACTAACAGCTGTGGAACTTCAGGTCCAGGCCCTCAGAAGTTAAAAACAAACAATACTGCACCAGGTCCACCCCTTTGTCATAGAAATACAAATATAAAATTTCACACAGTGTCAAATTCACTTACTGTTTAAGGACATTTCATCGATGACACGTCTGTGTCTCAGCGGCCCTCGCCCAAACCTAAAGATGCCTCGTCTATCAAAGCTGCACCAGAATGAAGCTGCCGCTCCTGAGCCTTTCCCAGCATTCAGCCCGGCACATTTTGTGTGTCAAAAAAAAAAATCTTTGGGAAGAGTTTCAATTTTTAAGGAAGCGGAATGCCGTACGCCTCCACGCTCGCAGCACAAAGGAAGTACGTTTGTTTTTGAGATAGTTTTCAACAAAGGAAATGTGTTTAGCCGGTGCAGCTTTAATAAAGAACCCATCTGCTGGCTCTCATACATCAGCTCCATGTGTCCAAGGCCACACGACTCGCTTCAACGTGGTGCAGGACGGCTGTTTGGGGTGCGGGTTTAGGCCATCGGGGCCTCTTGTGCTTTGGGGGACTCCGGCTCCGAAGTGCTGCCGCCCTGCAGGCTCTCGTTGCTGAACAGGTGATAAGGAGGCGTCTGCCGGGCTTCGATGATGAGGACGCCCTCGGGCGACAGCGAGGCGAACACGGTCAGAGGGTCCACGTCAACTGGGATCCTGGACAGAGACAGGAGACGGGAAAGACAACAGAAATGTAGGTGTTAGCAGGAGTGAAAGGAAGAAGAGGAGAAATCTGGAGTAACAGCTCTGTGGGTCAGGCAAAGCTGTTGAGATGCCGTCCTCCTAACGGCGGCTGTGAATAGGTGTTTGTGTGTGTTGTAAGCCGAGGACCTGGAACGGTGTGTGTTTACCAGAGGATACAGAACCTCACTGACTTCTGATGGACCCCACTTTCACAACCTGTTGTTCACAAAGAGGGTAAGAACTAACTGTTTATCAGACCATTTTGGGGGTCTTTTCTAAACAGCTGAGGTCCCTTCTGGAACGTGAGGCCTTTCATTCCTACAGTCAGGGCAGACAGAGCCGTCCGGACAAAGAATATTATGTCGAGCACGAGGCCAAATATGGATATCGGTGCGAGCTGCCAAATGTCTGAGGGAGTCAGTATAAACACCAGGCTGCACACTTCAGAGGAGACTGTGAACGCATCCTCCGTTTAATTACTGCGGACCGACAAACGACTTTCCGCTAGACCGTGAAATACTGAGACTGAATCATGGGAAGCGTTACCCACACGATCTCACACAGAGTTCAACCTGCTGCGTTAAGATTACGGGCCAGCGTCCTGGCCCCGCTCAGGCCCATTGTGATGGACTCTGGCACAATCCTTATCTGTCCAGCTACGGGAGTTTATTTGCTTTTGCCGGGCACAACTTTCATCGATTTTTTTTTTTTGCAGATGCTAAAAAAAACTTTCCAATGTGCTCTCCTCCCTGCAGAGACGGTCGGAGAAAAGCGACGCTCATATAATCTATATGCTGCTTCCCACACACCAACACAGAGTTCTGCTGCTGCAGCTCAGCGCTCTGACTTTGACCTTTACCCTTTTCCCACTTGAGCATCCTGTTCGGTTAATAAATTACACATTTTTACTGGGACTCTGCTGAATAGTCCTTCTGACTGTGGGACTTTTTCTGTCCCCTCTCTGCCTCTTACATTCACTAGTTTATACTATATTTCTGTTTACGAGGACATGTTTATCAAAGCATTGCTGCTGACTGATAAATGGTGTCAAATATTCAGATAAATTTAAATTATAATACGGATAAAATGTCCTGCTATGGTTGTCATTGTTATCAGCTCTAAGAACTATTATACAAGAGCTCTGCGGTACCACTGGGTCTCATATAACCAAAGAATGGAGGCATTCAGGTCAGGTTATTTATACACACACACACACACACACGCACACACCACCACCATCACCACCTTGTGCAATAGTCCTGTCTTGTCACTTGTTTTTGGTTTCGTAAGCTGGTTTTGTTCATATCACAACTCGGCTCGGGTTTGGATTCCTCGTTAGATAATACTGGGAAAAGTAAGCTACCGCACATACTCTTCCTCTTCAGAAGGTCCTCTCGTCCCTCATTTATAATGTTGTGGCTACGTCTTCACACGTGAGGTGTAACAGCAGGTGTTCCCGTTTGTTCCCTCACTGTTGCTAAACTAGCTCTTGCTATGGTGCAGCTAATGTTTCACACTTACTGTATCTTCTTTGTGAAATTCTTTGTCATGATGCCTCCTTCTTCCTGCTTCTCCTCGTGTTTTCCTGTGTGAGGTTAAAAAAAAAAAACCCTGTGAGTCCACAAACTCAAAATATGTCACAGAGTTGAAAATTTGCATCAGTTTGATGGGGTCATGGGTTAAAAGTGGATGTGAACCTCATGGTTTTTAAATAAAATGTATGGGTAAGATCGTAAACACAGCTGATGTTGATACTGAGAGCGACGTACACACACACACACACACACACACACACACACTCATTTCCTCCTGAGTCCTAACACTGTTTTGTGGTGACGGTGGGCTGCAGTCAGCACTTTGAAATGTTGAAACACTCTCTGCGAATCTCCCTGATGAGACACATCAGGAATGTTGAAGTCGGGGCGGAGCTCAGCCCCCTTCCCTCCCCCGGTCTCTCAATCCTGTTTACGGGCGTTCTGGCTCTCTTGGGTTTGCTAGCAGCTGCTACACGGCTGCCAAATATCACTGCTGCCTTTGGGAGTGTGGCCCCACCCCACAGCCCTTTAACCACCGGCCTGAGCGGCTGCTTGACCCCACACCGCTGTGGTGACGCATCTGCCGGGCCGAGAGTGCTGGAGTCTTCCAGAGATCCCACCAGCGCTTAAGTCATGCGGTTATTATTTAAACCAGGAGAGGTCAAATGTCGAGTGTGATAGAGGATTGACACCTAACAGAGTTTACAGACTTAGAGAATCACCAGATCTGAGGGATCTTAGACATTTGATGGCTCATGCACGCTCACACCCCCGTTACACTTTTAGAACAGGGTCGAGTCACCGTGTCAGGCAGTAACAACACGCTGATTGAGTGACCCAACTGGCATACCTGAAGCATTAAAAAAGAGCCTCGTCGCCTTCACCCGCTTCTGTTCAGGCTATCCCCAAAAATCACCCTCCTTGCCCGGTTCTTCACGTTGCACTTGGTTAAGCGCAGATAAAAACCTGCTTGACAACTCAGCAGAAGCGAGCTCCTATTTCCAGAACATTCCCTCCTGTGTTTAAAGGAGCTGGGCAGCTTGTCTTATTGTAAACAGAGACTGTTGTCACGGGCCTCGGCCCGCTTTCATTCTAAATTGAGCTCATGAGCAACTGCGGGAGCAATTGTCTCGGAATCTGAAACAGGTGTCTAAGCTGGAGGATCCGCCTGCCAGGATACACGTCCCAGTCCTGCGATTCTGAAGCTCTTACACATCAAGACTTATTAAAGTCAAGAGTGTGTGCTTCGGCTGCGCGGCAGCAAATCTGCTGCCACAGCGGAGACGTTTCATACCAACTTTGAACAAATGAGCTGAGAAGAACACAAGGTCTCCAAATGTTTTTCATCTTTATACGATTCTTTTTATGTGAAAGATACTTGAATAATGAATAGACACCAGTGAGTTGTTTTATAAACATTAGAAGTAGAAATTTCCTGAGAGGAACTATTTATAACCAAAATGTCTTAAATATGATAAAGAAATAAAATACTATTATGTTGAGCCAACCTCAGCAGCGGAAAATCCTCAATGACTAAAAAATAAAGAATAATTCTAAATACTCTAGCTGTTAGAAATGAGATTTAGCCGATTTGACGCCACTATTGGCCACCTGGTGGCGCCTTTCACGTTTTTATTTTAAATCTGTGAATTTCTTTTATTTTTTTGAAAATCAATACAAAGCAGATATCACCTGCTGTCATGGCAACACCTTAACCTGACACTAAGAATCTTGTATTTTCATGAACACTGTGTATTCACAGTCCAAGAAGGCAGAAAAAGTCTCTGGGCCTAAAAGCGGTTGTTTTTGCAGGCTTGCCAGGCTGGTTTAGGGGTCTGAGGGCACACCAGGGGTCACCTTCACCAAATGCAGGAAAAAACCCATGAAATTTATGTCACAGCCCCACAGACTTTTCCAATCACTCACCTGACACTTCTACAAATCCGTCTTTGGTTTTGACATTGAGTTCCTCTGGTTTGAAGCTGTGCACGTTCACGCACACTTTCCAGGGTTCTCCCCCTGTGGTGACGGGCGAGCTCCTGGAAGAAGGCTCTCCGTACCTGCCTCCGTACAGCGCGGGGCCTCCCGTGGACTGACGCGCGGGGAAGCCGGCGCGCAACCCACCGCCAAAGGGCGAGGGGCTGAGACGCGTGCTGAGCCGACCCGGCCGAGCCCAACCCGGCCAGTCCATCGCCAGATCATCGCGGAAGGCCGGCATTCCAAAATCATCGTCCATGAAGCGAGATGCGAGCTGATCCCTGAACGGAGACTGATCCATGAATGGGGATTCTCCAAACGGGTCCCTCGGAAACCTCTGCCGGTTGCCCATGGTGTAGAAGTCCCCCTCGGCCATGACCCGCTGACGTCTGCTGATCTGCTGCCGGGAAATTTACGCCAAAACAACTTCGAACTAAAATCGAAACTTTTGTGAGAAAACGACTTATTTCTAGGCGCAGTTACGTCTTCAGGGTCACGCACATTCCCGTTACGCAGTCAGGCACGCATCGATTCGGCGGCGCTCTCCTCACTGTGGCCCGTCTTTAATAATCCCAGTTAACCCTCCTAGCTGGAGGCTTTATAGGCTCAACGGAGGGCGATTTCCTAACTGGTGAGTCGACCCAGAACAAGTGTCCGGAAAGTGCTGGGAGGATCTTTGAGGAACCCCCCGCTGTAAAAAATATCAAATCAGGAAGCTTTATAGATGCTTCAGATCAGTCAGGTGATAAAGAAAACAACCTGGCGCACTGCAGTTCTGCAAGTTAAGCTCGTTATCTGACTTATTTCAGATGGAAATGAATGACAACACAGTTTAAATAACGAGGAGATGTTGGAACTTTTTGCAGCGCGGGCGCAACAGCTGATCTGAGGCCAGCCTCCCTTTACCAAATAAAGTTCTAGTCCACTTGTCGCTCACTCGGATCCCACAGCTCCACTGTTGACTCACCGACTTTTTAATAGAAGAGAAGTCACAGCTTCACTGATGTCACGACACAGATTAAACCAAACTACCGCGCAATGCAAAAAAAAGGAGAGACGACGTCATATTTTCAGTCATAACACAGTTTATACAAGTTTTTCTAAGCACAGGAGGGAAGGGGAGAGCCCGGTTTCATGGGCCGTGTTATTACAGTTCACATTCAGTCGCGACAGTTAGAATCTAAAAGAAACCGGACGCTCCCCGGACAGGTTCTGTCCTGACAGGAGGGCATCGAACACCAAACCACTGGATCACTATTGCTATATAACGTCATTGTTTTTGTTTTTCTTTTAGGAACAAACACCCAGATGTCGAGCACAAAACACATCTGTCCACTGGAGGAATCTTGGCACACGTGACTCTTTTGTCGCAGATATAAAGAGTCAACATTCCGGATGGTGTGAATCCGATCACAACATCTGCCCCCATTACTTATACAACACATATTCGTATTTACAGTACAGTCTTTACACCTTTCGCAGAGCGAGTGAGATCTTTACGCAGCGCTGGGGGAGCGCGTCTTTGTCGCGGGTGGCCGTCAGGTTGAGGGTGATTTTGCATCATGTCCCCTTCTCATTCAGTGTGACATGTCGCAACATAAGACGGGATTTATTGATCGTAGAGGGAGCAGGCGAATTCTAAAACCGTCCGAGACATTTAACTTTATTCAGACTGTTTTCTCAGTACTGAGAATGAGAAGCAGCTCAGAAGATAGGATGGTATTTTGAGAATGCGCATGTCTGTTGACTCACTGAACACTGATCTGCTTCCACTTTCGGCAGATTCTGCTACCAAAAACATCTAAAACTCATTAATTATTATTATGTTGTGTCTTTTGTGCTTGTGAGAATCAAACAAAGGAAATATGAAGGAAAATGTTGCATGTTTACCAGAACATCAAATAAAACCATTTACCAACTGTTCCCCTTTATGCTAACCTAATTTAGGAAAAGAATCTCAATGTTGCTTCATATTTCAACAGCCTGATTATTAATTTTTGAATTAGATTTATAGCAATAAATAATTTTGTTTAAAAAGTCATTTTTTCCCTTCAAATCATATGGTTCACATTTTGGTGTTTAAATACCTGCCTTTATCTGTGATAAAGGTGGTAAACTCTTATCACGACCTACAGTGAACAACATTGCATAGAGAGGTTAGTTATCACAGAGAGGGACAAATAACCAATAAATTACCAATAAATATTTATGCTGTTGCATAATTCAAACTTTGCTCTTCAGAGTTTGCATATTTGGCTTTGGCGTTGCTTCACTAAATCATCGTTCAGTGTCGTTCTAAATACAGTGACCAAACGTGGTGCGGTCTGGTCATTTGACATTTAAACAAAGTTTGAAATAAAAAATAAAATCACATATTACAAAAACACAGACTGACAGAGCATTGGAGCAGACGGAAAACCTCAACAAAATAGCTGTTTTCGTTACTGAGATTTTCTCAGTTTTATAGAGGCAAAAAATCCTCCTTGATACCTGACGTAGGCCCCCCTCCCCTGTTACTGCAACATTTTTCAGTAGCTTTTTGTTGTATTTCAGGCGCTGACATTTCAACACTTTCCCCACTTGATCAGGATAAATCATTTGACATTTTAGCCAACAGGCGGTGCACGCTTGCTGTCAGGACACCCTGGCGGCTTCATTTTTAACAGGGAACATCCTCGTCTCCGACGTCGATCCGTGTGATGGAAAAAAAGAGCAATGAGGCTTTTTCTGATCTGAGGTGGAGCCTTAAATATCAGCTGTTTGTTAACTGGAATAAACCTCCCTGATGTCATCGGGAACTATTTTAATTAGCATTGATGCTAACGGTTAAAAACAGCATTGTTGTTGTTTTTTTTTTTTTTGTAATGACAGAGTCTTTGAGCGTTTTGACCAGTGATAGAGGAGGACACAGAAAGCCAAATACATTCAGTCTGCAGTTGTGTCTCTAAGGAGAACTGGGGGTGAAAAACCCCGCTGGGATATTTTCACTCATGCGTCAAAGCGGAGCACAAAGGCGCGCACACCCCATTGCTCCCTCGCTGTCGCCATTCTCCATGGGAAGCAGGAGTGGTGGCCCAGGCCGGCTATCTCCACATAGAACACTAGTGCCTGGCCCTGTTGCGTTTGTTTGGCGAACCTCGACTCCGGCTACGGCTGCGGGAACCAAAGATGGAGTTCCAAGACGAGCTGCGGCTGTAGCTCCTGTAGGAGGAGTATCTGTGGCTCCAGCTCCTGCTGCGGCTACGGCTAAAAATGCTACTCCAAGAGGAGACGCTGGTCGAGCGGCTGCTGGAGGAAGGACTGGGGCGGAAGTAAGGGATGGGTCGCTTTCTGGCACTGTGGGGAGATAAAACAATGCGTCCACCTGATTTTGTGCAGCTACATAAACTCTACATGCAGAATGATTCAGCAAGACTAAGAAAAGGCTCCAGGTTTTGTTTTCCGGGGGCAGTCGAGACCAGCAGAGGTTTACCTTGTGATTCGACGCGCTTCCAGGTGACTTGGTGAGTCTCTCCTCCTTTTCTTCAGAGGAGAGTAGGATTTGCGTCTCCGTCTCTTCCTGCTCTTACGTGAGCGCTTCCCGTCTGTTTCTCTGGAACTGGATGATCTCCTGTCTCGTAATCTTGGAAAGAGGCGCAACAAGGTTAAATGTTCCATCAGCGGATTAAAATCTGAAGGAGATCTTTGCTGGTGTAGCCCTCCGAGCAGAAGCTAATATCTGAAGCTAGTTCACCTGTTGCTGCTGTATCTGCAGTAGCTCCCCGCTGAGCTCAGGCTGGCCACGCTGCCGCGTCGCCTCGGCTCTGACAAGTAACTTGGCGAGCGTGAATATGAGCTGGCAACAAGAAAGTCGAGCAAATAAATGACTAAGAAGAAGGTAAAAGCAGGTAACATGAGAGTGTGGGAAACTTCTCTGCAGAGCTGTCGTATATAGTTTGACATTAGCAGATGAAATCCAGGATTATTCCAAAAAAACAAATTTATTATGTTATAATCTTAATGTTATATATTTACACACGGGGGTTTGTATGTCAGAGAAAGTTGCCATGTCCATTTTTTTCGAAAACCAACAGCAAATCTTCTATCGAAGTCTGGTACCTGCATGATGACACCGAGAGGCTGCGAGAGCTGCGGCCGCAGTATTTGGAACTCCCAGATGATCTTGTGCTATTGCAGGACCTTCGGCTTTGCAACGACCTGCTCATTCTTCGCGAACAGCTGGAGGCCTTTTGAGGTGAGACTTCTACCCGGCAGCCCACACTTATCTCCTCTCTGCAAAGAGAAAACACTTTAGCAGAGCGCTGAAGCTGAGCTGTAACCTGGTGGAATTCGGAGCTATATTATTTTATCCTCTGAAGGCAGACATGAAAAGATAATCAGCTTGCATGCCTCCTGGGATTCTGGTGGATTATTCAAAGTAAACACAGTCTTACTTTTTGCTGTTCTCGCTGAAAAGCATGGCAGGAAAGCCATCCTCCCTGTAAGACTTGCACAGGGAATGGTAGCTGGTCACAGAGTTTCCTGAGTCGGAGACGTTGTCGGTGATCTTCAGCCTCTCTGGTGAGTCCAGGTGTTTGCAGCGGCTCCTCTTGCCCTCAGTGACACTCGCCGGGGAAATGGAGGTCTTGCTGGACGGCGGCGAAGACGTGTCGTTCCCCGAGTCGTAGCTGTGCAGACCTTCACTCTGGCCGGTTAAATGGCGAGACTCCTTCCTGTCTGCTCCTGCAAGTCTGCTTCTGGGATGAGACGACAACATCTGCGAAGAGACAAACCGACAGCAGCTTCAAACCCAGCTTGCACGGACAAAGCAGACCTGCTACCTGCTCTGAGGCATAGTTTGTCCTTGAAAAGAGAGATTTTCTTTTGTCGGGACAGAAAACTTTGAAAAGGTAAAGACATCATGCAAATTTGAAGCATGCGATTAACCTCAAAAGAAAGTCTGGACTAAAGACCTGTCATAGAAATCAAGAGGAAAGAAATTTGGATAAAAACTATACGGCTAAACTAATACAAATATATGAAAGGAACAACAGAAGAGCAGAGAAGAAAGAAATAACTGTGTGGAAGGATCTACAGACTCTAATTTGAGTGAAGAGAAGGTGGAAACACTAGCCCCATTTGAAAGCCTCGTTTAAAGAACATTGAACAAACATCACAAAATGGATATTATGTAGAAATGAAAAGGATTGCAGACAAAGAGAGTTTCCATCAGTCTAACTAAGGTAGCCCTCAGAACAGGACTAATGACTGGGCTTTCTCCCCTGTAAGAAGTGAGTAATTAGCCTGCACCGACCTACAAGTAAATCCCTAAATCTGCGGATAGCATCGACTTACCAATCAAGATTTCCTCCTTAAGTAGGTAAGGTGTAAGAAAAAGGGAAGAGCGGGCAACATAAGTGCATCATTAGAGTCGTAAATTGCAAGAAAAAGACATAAACCCTCTCTTCAAACCCCGAGTCAGACGCATATTCTCCCTTCTCTTTCCTTTATTTGGGTTTTTTAAGCGGGAAGTGCAGGACCTGTGAGGCTGCTGATTGCACCCTAACTGTAGGTGTTTATGGTGCTGCAAACACAAAATGAATATTTAAAAAGTGCAGTTTACTGGTATTGTGGAGTTTTTCTCCTTCCCGTCTCCAGAAACCAGGGATGAACACTGATGAACATGCATACGATCTGATCTTGAATACACATCTGTGCATACTCAGGAATAAAATATATCACATTTAAACATAAAAAAACCCACATAAATCTTTGAAAAAAGTGGCCTTAGAATATTTTACTTTAAAATGTAAAAGCTACGCCACTTTTGAAATCATATATCTTGTATTTAAAGACTTGAAAATGGTAAATAAATGCAAACAGCAATGAATAATTTAGTGCTTCCCCTTCAGCTGTGCAGACTTTGGGGCTCCTTAATTCCAGGCATCATTTGATACATGGACTAATTTACTGACTATGAATTAAAACCCTGTGGTGTGTAATTCCGTAAATTTAAAGACTGCTGCAGAGAAATTACATTTATTTTTGTGCTCCGAAAACAATGAGTTTGAGGACTTAGGCTGCATTTACCAGGCTTCTTCTGAAAATATCACATTTTTAAAAAAGGAGGCCGAACCTAAACGTGCTTAAAATCGTTATCTTTTTAAAAATCCAATTAAATGGAGGAGATTAAAATGGTTCATCTGAGGTGATCGCGACTAGTCCTCTCGTGTTTGTCAGTCCTGCGACAAGAATACTACTTAGACGCCAAAACACCAAAAAAACACCGTCTTAAGACTCAACCGACTTAAGATTGACACTATTCCCCTTAATGTTTATGCTGACATGATGATAGCATGATGCTCCAGACACTGCATGACGTGTTGAGCAGAAAGGAATGCTTTTAATACACTCGCAAACAGTCCGTCAGGCTTTGTGGACTACGTGAGCACGGCCTGACGATGTTTATTTTTCACAAATGTAGAAGAATAACCTCATGTTTTACATTTTCTCTTCACGTCAGAGAAAAAAGCTGGGATTCCTTTGCTGCGCTAATGCCTCTACGCCGCTTATGTAATGTGTTTGGGATCTATTTCTGCTGTTAATTCTGAAATTTCACATAAGATAAACAAATTACTGCAAAAAAAGAAAAAAAAAGAGTTTCAGTTCTTGGAGAATTATAGCTTGAAATTTCTGAGAAGGCAATAAGAAAAAAAAAAAAAAACCTGTCTCAATGCAGGAATAAATCCTATTTAGAATGCCGTAAGTGAGAACTCCAGGCCGGGGCACTGTCAGGAGCCCTAAAGAGTACTTACGGTGGCCGTCGAGAGGATGGAACGATATTTTGGAGCCTTTTTACACAATGATTTGGCTGCTGGCCTCCACTTCATGTCCGTCTGGTTGAGCACTCGGCCGCCGTCCTCGACGACAGCTTCCAGGCCGCCAAACGCTCGGTGCACCACAGACTTCTGAAGGCGGTGTCTGCGGAAACACGCTGCCTTTAGAGTTACATCAAGCTAAATGCTGCATTAGTGGCGTAAACGGTAAATCTCACCCACTCAGTGATAGAAATAACAGGTTATTAAACTCCCATTTCAGATTCTTTTCCAGGTAAAAAAAGGTTAGAAATGTTCATATTTGGAAGTGCACTACTTTAGTGCACTAATCTTTGACTACAGAGGATTATCACTCAGCCTGCTCAGTCTGATCAATATGAAAAGCATCTTTCATATTAACAGATGTAAGATTACCCAGCATGTCGACAAAATTAGGTTTATTGATTTGTGGGGTGGATTGGGGTGGGGGGTGGGGGGGCGTTTCCTGTGAAGCTGCGATAAGAGCTAGCTGTGGCAGAGATCAGGAAGTCTCCTCTGTCTTATCAGTCATCTCTGCGGTGTGACCAGCGACCCAGAAGACCGATAAGATAAACCGAGGGAGTGTGGAAGGGTGGACGGATCTGTACCTGTTCTCTTTGGAAGATTGGCAAGGTGAACGGTCCGCGTCTGACCTCTGGTAGCACCGTCTTCGCCTGGAGCGGGTCTGGGAGCTGAAGGGTGTGTTCAGAAGAGCAGAAGTAAAAGACACGAGGAGATAAATCTTCCAAGCTGACGATTATTACCTACTTATCTGCGAGTAATGCTAATATTGTTTCGTTTATTTGCAGTCCTGGACTGCTTCGTAAAGCATGAGGACGTCTGTTTGTTGGCTCTAGCGGGGCTCCGCTTGTCTTTTAGGGCTGTTGGTTGGTGGGAGATGGTTAGCTCAGCTGTTGAAAGGTGTGACCGACTGAATTTAGCTGCTTAAAAAAAAAAAAAAAAAATGCAACATACTTTATCTACACGGAAATCTCGAGCAGGAAGTAGCTCATTTTCAATGTGCAGGTTATCAATCTATGCAGACGACACAGGATTATTTATTCAACACTGAAAAAACAGGAAGTTTGTCATTTCATTAGCTTGATATGTGCTCAGGTTTCATAAACATCTGTGTTTGTCTGCCAGCAGCACTGAAATTTCAAATCTTTCACATTATGCAAAGATCATCCATCCACCCACCCATCCATCCATCCATCCATCCATCCATCCATCCATCCATCCATCATTAAAAGAACTGAAAGCGTTTTTCTTCCTGAAGTGCTGAGGGGCTCACAGAGGTGAGGCAGGACAGCTGTGTGGGAGTGGAGGAGTACATCACAGCCATCGCAGACTGACCTTTTCTTGTGCTTGCGCTCTTCCTTCCTCTTGCGTTTTAGACTTGAAGAGCTGGTGGGATGAAAGGGAACAGAATGGTGAGCGTGGTGTGCACAGAGAGCCCGTTTTTAGAAATTTGAGGAATCTGGAAGAGAACCAGAAAAACAAACACGGGTTGGAATGACATAAAATACAAACCTGTGCTTTGACTTTTTGGACGCGTACCTGGAGGAATTAAAAGAAGAGGATATTTAGTCACTCAAATGTCATGGCCTTTAGTCAAACTTTTGGGGTAAACAACAGCTACCTATGCCGCTTGCTTTTCTTGGAGCTCTTCTTCTTCTTCTTTTTCTTCTTCCTTGGAGGCGACAGGCTGCGGGAAGGAGACCTGGCAGCGGAACAAAAGTGTTTTTTTTACACATTCTTTACACGTTTTTAGACATACGTCGAGGTAAAAGCTGACCTTTTCCTCTTCCTCCCAGACCTTCTCTTCTTCCTCCCTTTGGGCCGAGGGGAGACATCCTCGTCAAAGGAGGGGCTGCGAGCAGAAGGCAGTTCTGTGATTCAGCTGATTCGTGTCTTGGCATAAAACACAGCCTTCCCCAGATCAGTGTATTTTTAGATCCACTCTGCCTGATTTGTCTTTCAGGGAAAACTTCCTTTCAGCCAGTTTTTTTTTTTTTTTTTAACATTGTTGACACTTTTCATCAGTTGAGATCCAAATCTCTGATAAACAACCCCGACTGCAGAGCTGGAGTAGAATCCACACGGGTCATTGCCGCATAACTCCATTCCGACTGATCCTGAAACACACAACCACTAATGTCCCAGATGAGTTGATCCCATCGGAACAGTCCGAACCTGAACGAAACACAGCTCGAAAGAAAACTTTCACTGAAATGTTTCCTGCAGTTTTATTTGCCACCGACGGTTCACGCATGTGAAACCGATTATTCCATCCTTTTATCCATTTGGTGGCGAAGATGCTTTTTGGAGGTGAAGCAGTCTGTCTCCCTCTGCTAACCAGGTGGATTGTTGTTCAGAGGTCAACGTGTCGGCTGCCTGGTGCGTTAGAGGAGATGACGGCCTTTAAGTGCCACAAGCTGAATGAGCCGCTCAAGTGCAGGCAGGAATTCACACAGAGGTGAGTGAGTGCGAGCGCGTTGGCTGATGCACGGGAGAGCGGCAGCGCGGACAAAAGTGGGGTTTTGATTGGTTTCGCGAAAGGTCGTCTGGTGAAGGTTCAGTCAAAGCTGGTTTGATTCAAGCGTTTGCATCGTCGCGTTATGAAGCAGAACGGCACTGGACACTCCACCAACAACAAAGGACGCAGGGCTGTTGAATATAATGAAACAGTAGAAATAAGGGATGAAAACATTGCCTTTAATACTCGCAAGGAAGGGAAACATCAGGAAGAAGTAAATCTGCAGTATTTATTCAGCATCGGGTCTCAACACATGGAGGACTAAACGTAGCCTTTAGCCATGTAGCAATTAGCCCTGAGCTTAATATTAGAAAACAGGCACAAAGCCGCACAACTTATGTAAGAATTGAAGAAAATGTTGCATATTGATAAAAGGGACGGAGATGAGGAGTGATCAGGACAATGACAAACGACACCCCCCACCTCTCCGCTGATGTTTGCAACCTCAAGACTCAGGAGGCTGCGGGCCAGGCTTTGCAGATGCAGAACTGTCTTCTGATTATAAACGAGCCAGCTTTGTGCAGTCTGGGCACATTAGGAAGTAGAAAGCATTAGGTCTGATTAGACAGTGAGCCTAAGTGCCCACTACTGGTAATGAGAACTCTTTGTCACTCATTAGGGCCTCAACAGAGCGTCGCCGAGCATGACTGAAAAGTTCAGGGAAAGGCTCCCAGTGTTTTGTTAACGCTAAAGGAAACTGCCAGGAAATGATGAATGAGGCCTTCAAAGCTGGCTCTGACACTTTGTGCTCTTGCCTGACGCACAGATGCATCTATACGCCCGATCTGATTCCTCTGTTTGTTTGTTTTTTTTCTTTTTTATCATCACGCATTGTATGCACGCGTGAACATATTTAAAGGAGACAGGTTTTCTTTCAGCAGTGGAAAGATGGATGAACAGTTTATGAGTAAGCAAAAAATACATTTGAAATTTCAAATACATTCCCTTGAAGCAAAGTTTGACTTTATGACTGTAAACGGAGCAGAAGGTCACTACTATTTATTACAGAAAACTAGAAATCAGCACGCCAGGATCACTTCCTTCGGTGTGACCTGAGATTTGTGCTAGTTGTGAGTCGGTGCGACAGTCTGGCCTTGAGGAAAAAGATCACATGCATTTGCAGCACTTCCCTGCAAACAGAGGGAGATCTCTCAAGTGAGGTGAGGAAAAGCAGAGAGTCAGTTGCTGGCTCTTCTAGGAAAGGTGATTGTGCCAAACAATGGCAAAAAGAAAAGGATTTGACACATCTGCCAACGTAAACTCAGTGCTGAATGCAGCTGACTTTTAAGAGGCAAAAATAACCTCCACAATCGCTGATATCTGTGTTTAATCACTCGCTCTGTGACAGATTTGGATTTAACGCAGTTCTAAACAGGCTCCTCTGGTCGTCGGAGGATCTGGCTCCGGTGCCTTGTTTTTCTGGATTGTTTGGTAACAATGGCAGCTTCCAGACTGCAGGAGAGCTCTCATTAACACTGGGCTGCTGCCAGCCAATTACAGAGATATCGATGCCTTCCTCAAGAGTTAGGACGCTTCAGGCAGACAGACAGCGACTTCAGCTGCAATTGGGACAAACGTCACAGCCTGAATCAGCCATTTCCTGCTACCTTTCATTCATTTGAGATTAGCTCATGAGGACTTCCAAAATGTTATTTCCTTTTCTGATCTTCTCTTTTCATAATGATAGAAAATACCATGAATATGGTCCATACCACCTTTACTTGGTGAAAAAAACCAAAAAAAAAACTCGGATTTACAGGTTTTGGAGGTAAACGCAGCAAATATTGAGTGTCTAGAAGAGCCCAAGTTTCTACATTTGACAAACAAATTGCCAAAATGAGGAAGGAGACTTGTGAAATGTGCCTCGTCTGTAACTTTATCACAGTTCAGTGCAGAGTAGGCTGTCAGAAAACGCTTTCACTTTCAAAGGCTGCACTATTTGGTTTTTTTTTTACTTTCTCACTCAAAGAATGAAATGACTCAGACGCCGAGCTCGCTCCATCACTACGACCCAGACTGAGTCGAGTTCAGACGAGTGAGTCCTGATCCTCCAACGCGCCTCAGCTCGGCCTTATTTGACTGCAAACGCTTTGAAGGTGTCAGCTTAATTAAGACATTTCTTTGGAAAAAAGGGAAAAAATTAAAAGAATTCTGCCCAAATTGATTTTTCTCACCTCGGAATAAGAAGCCTGAAAATCATTCTGGGCATGCGGAGCGGAGGGGAATTTAGTTTCTGAAGTGTTTGCTGAAAAGATCAGAGTGACTCGGTGGATTTTCCTCACGCCTGAGCGACCTGATAAGAGCGTTTTCAGAATATTGAGATCAGCCCCGTTCCCACTTTGAGTCTGGGGCCCAGCAGGAGTTCCGTTGTGTTTCATCACAGCCACTTAAATGAAAACCACTTCAATCTAGCAAAGCAGCTCCTGAAACCAAAAGAACCTGTGCGGTGATTGATTGTAGCGCCGCAGTGCAGCAGTTACTGTACATTAACAACTAGATGTGCACCAAGACACACAGGAAAAACCCGGCCGGTCAGGCTTGGACGAGGACGACAAGTTCACCTTCTGGCCCTGCGGTGGCGTTTGCGGCCTTTTCCTTTCGTGCAGCCATTCCTGTCTGCGGCCTCCACCTTCCTGTCTGCCGTGGTTTTCTCGTTGCTCTTGAGCGACTGGCAGGCTGTTGTCTCCAAGCTGTGAACGAGGAGGAAGAAGAAAGCAGAGGAGTTAGCGTGTGTGTGTGAAAACTCCTGTTGTTGTCCACACAGTTAAGGGAGTGTTTGGGGATGCTCCGGTAGCCATCTTCCTCCCTCCCTGCTTCAGAAAAGAAGGTTTAGAGGCGTTTCATCGAGTCATTGACTGACTCGAAGGACGGACGCAACTAGAAGGCACCAGAATCCGCCTCCTTATTCCGGATAAACCAGAACACGCAGATTTAGACAACTCTATTCTGCAGATTTGAAATGGGAGCAGATTATTTTTGGCTATAAATCGAGCGTTTCACTTCCACCTGAACCGCCAAACATCTGCAGAACGAATGACTAAACAAACCCGGTGATTAGACGCGAGGCCGCCTTTAAATCCGGGCGCATTATCGCGCGTTAGTCATGGGGGATTGAATGTAATTACACATTCTTCTCTGCTTCGAGTGGCTCCCGTCTGATTGTAACGAGGAGATAATCAGGCCCGGAGATTAGGTCGTCAATGCCTCCTCATCTTCTCTTCCACCAGTGAAAAACAAGGCAGAGCCGTCACTTCCCATCTTCCTCACCTTTGTTTTTCTCCGGGCCTCAGCAGAGGATGCGGCGCCCTCGGCAGGGAACTAATGATGTTAAACAGCAATCCGGGTGCTTTGACATGACCGAGTGTTTGAGAGGTGATGGGGTGATGTGGTCAGCTGCCGGAGGGATGATTATTGTGATCAGAGAGGTTAATGAGACAGGAGCGCTCACGTGTCACCTGGTCTTAGTCAACATGTCTGTCTTTGCTGACGTTGCCTTACGGTTCATCTTCTTGAAATGATGCACCTGTATTTTGCTAACATGGCATTAGAGTTCCTGCCATCTGCACAGGCCTGGAGAGGAAGCAACAAAAGCGAGACCTGGCTTTGCTTTCAGTGACCTCGCGAGTTGTCCATCCCGATTTACGCTTCATGATTTATATGCTGGCTAAAAAAAAAAAAAAATAAGACTGTAAACACCAAAAAAGACATCAGGTTGTGATAGAAAAAACATCTGTGCCTTGTTGTTCTAGGCTGTAAAGTTGTAAATCTGAGGGAAAATATCGATGTTGTGATTAAACAGACTGTGAAGATGAAACTGATTACACAGAACAACAAAAGGCTGACGTGTTAGACATCTGGCATCTCACATTATGGCTGAAGACCCTCTCATCATCTGGTTTTATGCTCCAAACAACTCACACACACACACACACACACACACACACACACACACACACACACACCATATTTTTGTCCCTTTCATCTATACTTTCAGTATCAGTATACTCCTGACTAGGCAGCAGTCAGGGGACGATTCAAAGCACCAAAGCGGTAAACTGCTTTAAAAGGACGCCGCGCTGCAGCACCGAAGGGATTTAGTGGCCGATGATGAAAATTTACATGGATATTAATCCTCCAAAATTCTGACTAGAGTGGTTTACTTTGAAACAGGTAAGATTGAGCAATAGTCTGTGATCGGTTCCACCGTAATCCTGCCGCGTGCGTCAGTGCACGGCAGCACAGGTAGGGTCTTACTTCCCGACTTTCGACCTCTCCTCCCTTCACCTGTGCCACACTGCTATGTGTTGCTGTTGATGATCTGTTCTGACTGTGCTCTGACTGGTTCCTGTTGCTATCTTTGTCACAGACTCCCCAACGCTCCACCAGACACCTCTGCTCGTCACCCCTGCCTGGATGCTAACAAATACTGACAGATACTCACAAAAGAGAAATGTTGCCACCGTCATGGCTGAAAGAGGGATGTCTACCAGGGAACTTTTACACTGCTGTGAAGAGAGACACGAGTTCCTCTTTGCTGCCTGGAATCCTTTAACTGCACAATAGGGAGGCAGAGAAGCGAGTTTGTGACCAGAAATCCTCACACCACTCGTCCCACCTCATCATCGCCACCGTGGCCCCTTGAGCGTGCCCTTCGACCCTAAATGCCACCACGGCTAGAAATAATTTTGGTCAAAATGTGTGAATATCAACAATAAAGGTAATACTGCATCCATGCAGGATTATGCCACATGATCACCAGGTTATTTGCTCCATGAACACTGAGTATTTCCCACTTTCCTTTGCTGCTCATCTGCAACGCTGAGATAAACGCACGAGCATTGACTGACGGCGCCGAAAGAGGATCATCGCAGTTTCCGTACAGCTTTATTGGCCGCAGCCGATTTACTGTGTAAAACAGAGATAAACCGCCGCAATATGTGCCAGGATGGCGCCGAGCTGGCTGCCAGCTGCCTCTCACAACACAGGCTCGCCGTTGGAGGGCCCCACCGGTGCCGCGCAGGTGTGCGAGAGGCGTCAGGCAGCCATTCGGCGAAGAGCAGAACGCGTCCCTTTTAAGCATTTCAAATTTGTGGAAAACCACACGAGCGATAAACACGAGTGGCGTTCGCAGCTGCCGCAATTACGAGTTTTCATTCGCAGCGTGCCGTTCCAACTGTTCCAAATTAACCAAGTGTTTAATTTCTTCCAGGTAGGGATGAGGTTTACCTCAGCTGAAAGCTAGCACACGTTTCCTGTCAGTCACAACCTGATGTCGAAAATGACTGTGATATTTTTCTCAGAAAAGTCTGCCGCCACACGCAAGGGTGTGTGGATTCGGTATTGTGTGTTACAGCCTTCAAAAATCCAGCTGCTGTCTTGCTGGATGACCACGCACGTGAAAGACTGATCAATAGATCTGACCCTGAAGCAAGAACAAGGAAACAACTTCAGGCAATTGATGCCTGATGTGAGTGTTTAGGGCACGTGACGCCAGAGGAAATCATTTTCCTCTCCGTGAAGGATGCTCGACTGTTGTTGTTTAAAGAGTGTTGGCAGTATCATGTGCTTCTAAGCTAATATATTAGCATCGTTCAAAGAGTGATGACATTTAAGATAATTGGACAGAGAAAGACTTGATCTGCTACCCCAATAAAATCACCAACATGGCCATCTGAGGTGGAAGTCCAAGAAAAAAAATCCATCACAGCCTAAAGGACACCGGTGAAAAAATAAAGCTAGTGAAATGAGTGATCAGTCACATCTGAGGTATGTGAACCGCTCAAGGCCTTTTCAGTGAACGATGGAGAGTTCTGAGAAACGTTCTTGATTAAACGTTCGTTAGCAGTCTGGATCAGGTAAAGCACAAAAAGAAACTTTGCTATTGAAGCTTTCATGATGAGATGAAATTCTTGAAAGAAAACAAGTAAGGCAGAGGTGATTAAAGTCATATACTGATCCAATAGAGTGGTCAGCACAGTGGCTGCTTGGCAAGAAGGTTTCAGGTTTGATCTCTCTCTGTGGACCTGGCCTGGGTGTGTTCCTGCCGCTACACCTGTGCCTCTTCCTCTTTCAACCTCATAATGGTCGCAGAGCTCCTGCTAGACCACCAGAGTGGTGCAAGGATGCCAGGGGTCAGCACCAAACTGCCCTCCGCTTCTTCCTCCTGCATGATGGGAAGGCAGAACGACAGGAACGAAGATGAAAGACTTAATGGACGTTCAGCCCCGGTTAAGAAGCATCGGCGGCTCCAGATAGGTTCCCGACTTTGACAGCTTTTCCATAAAGTTAACATCCAACTTCAGCTCTGACGGCACATTAGGCCTGAAAAATGTAACGATGCGAGGAGCGCTCCATTGTCTTTTTTAATTTCAAGGTTCACGATTTATCTGTAGAAATATTCTCTCAACATTTGCCTGATCATTTCAGTTTAATGTTACCAGCTCTGCATCACTTTGACTGAACGTGTTTAAAGTTTATGCCACTGATGAGGTAGGCTGATGACGTCATCACTTTCAGGTTTAATTCTTTGTTCTAACAGTGACCTCTAGTGTCGACCTGATGTTAAAGCGTCAACACTATCTCTAGATCTATCTGGATTAATGATTTAGCTAAACCTGACCTTGTTGGCCTTTAACTCAATCTTTGATTTTAATGAATTTAAATTCACAACATTGCTGCCCAGACCCAGCGCTGAGAGGGAGACAGGTCTGTTGTTCACCCAATTATTGTGTCTTGGTGATAAAATGGGAACAGCCTCATAGCTTGATTAATTTCCTTATCATTCTGAGCATAATTACAATCCAACTCACCACTTCGTGACCAAACATCAGTCAAATTAAAGAGAATCCTGCTTGGCAACAAACCGAACAATAATGTTTATCTAGCAACTGTCGCCAGGTGACAACTCTGAGCGTAGTGGAACTGTCAAAGGTCACCGCTGTGACCTCCCATCACATCCACCTTGCCAATCATAAAAGAGGTAATCAAAACGTCAGAACCGTTGAAGTGTCGCGTAAACACCACTGCTGGTTAGCAGAGGCCGTTTAGGCCAGGCTGGGATCGATACAGGAGGCAGAACCCGTGGATTTGGTCAGAAGACTTATTGATTTGAGTGAAATGTTCCGTGACAGGAGGGTGATGGTTTAAAACCAGATCTCTGCCCCAGTTTGAGCCTCCTTTAATCTAAAGAAGGGGGGAAAAAAGAGCAGAGACAGAATTTCCAAACAGATTCTCCAAAGCCTCGCATGCAGCTCCAGGATGGACTCCTTTGGAAGTTATTTTACAAGGCACTGAGTGCACTCATATTCACCTGAGCCGTTCATGCTGCACTTCATTACATGAGCCGGTGCAGCCTGAGAGAAGACCAGAGCTCACAGGATGGAAAGTACAATTATGTCAGGCATTCAGCGACATGTCTTTATCTTATCCAGCGTGCTGCCACCGCTTCAGATGTGGCTCCAAAATGTCATCGAGTTGGCCTGTGTCTGCCCGCTCGCACTCTACCAGCACTGACGAGGAGCAGCAGCAGCACGTCGAAGCTAATTTGAGCCTGAGGATCTGAGAAAAAAGAAACATGCCGGAGTATCTGCTGCTTACGGGGCTTATTCCGCTGTGGAAAATACTGGCAAAGCAGAGAAATCAGCAGCAGTTCAGGCGGGAAAGAAAGGATTTTCACTGCAGCCCCAGCACACAGCGCGTGCATGGCTCTGGCCTCTTTACCTGATGGGAACGCAAACGCTGCTGATGTCACCTTCAGGACTGTAATCATCATCATCATCATCATCATCATCATGGTCAAAGACACTAAAGCTCTTCAAAACCGTGTTTCTCTTCTCTTCCTCACAAACACGCATCAGCGACTTGCCTCCAAATCGAGTTAGAAGAGATTCGAGGTTTCCTTGTGCAGAGGCAGAGCTAGGGAGGCAGTCTGAGTTTGGTTTAATTAGCTACTCGTCCTCCCCTACAAAGGTGATGATCACCGGCGAGTCCTTGGCAGACGCTGCCGTACTGTATGTACGACGCTGCGAGCGACAGAGAGATGAGCGGCGTGCTGGAGGAAGGTGGCCGTGGATGGATGAACAGAGGTGAGATTTTGAGAGAGCCAAGACCACCAAACACACCAAAAAACTCCAAGAAGTTTCCTCAGCAATCTGTCAGATTCTCGCTCTCAAACAGGCAGCGCGGATGCAAAGAAGAAAAGTGGATTGTTCTGAGCAGCTACCAAGTTGGCAGCACACCTCTGAATTAACTGAGAAACACAGAAAAAACAAAAAACTGCCATTTGGCTGAAACTCAGCCAGCCAATTAAGGGAGAAAACAACATTTTCCTGCCGTTGCAAAGCGAAACCACAAGACACTGACACTAATTTAGAATCAACCGTGACAGGCCGCAACTTTCAGAGATGGTGGCTTTTCGCCTTTTCAGGTCTCCAATTATCCAACGTCACCGTCCTCTCAGATGCTCTGCTGGAATCATGTCTGGCACTCATTTTGGAGTTAGTGTCTGAATGCACAGGCCTCCGTGTGTCTCCTCCTCGTCGCTGCAGCAGGCGACAGATGGAGGCGCAGGTCTCCATCAGTCCTCTGAGCGCAGCCTCCTGTCAGCTAACTCCTGACTGCCTTCATGCGCATCTCTCGGGCCTGCAGGCGCATGTCACCTCTGCTCCTTAACCTTCTGTCTCTGTCTGAGTCTTTTTACTTCTTTTCCCACGCACTCGCTGACTGCGGGGCATCAGAGTCCAGACCTCCGCCCACGTTAGTGTCCAAACACTGCTTGTGGATGCAGACATCGGTGCGTGGTGTAATTTCTCTGGACGTCTCCTTCTCAGCTCACCAGCCTGAGCGTTCATGTATATTTAGAGCTTACTTCTGCACCTTCTGCACCGGCAAATTTAAATAGTGTTTTTGTATCACTGGCTGTATTCGCCACTGATGACAATCAGTCTGTGCAGCATAATAGCGCTGCGGCTCTGGAGCATAATAGCGCTGTGCTGCCCAGCGTTCATATTTAAAATAATCATTTATAAATGGAGCAATCAGAACACCTGCTGATTTCCCCACTTCTCTGCCCACCTCTCCTCCCTCGATGCTAATCAGCGTGGGTGCCGCCGGATGGCTGTAAGACCTGATCTGATTAGGAGACTAAAATTGTTAACCTTTAAAAGCATGTTTAAGCAGCGAACGCTGCAAAACGTGCAGGGTTCCAAAATTCTTCTGTGACGAAGCTAAGTCAACAGGGTTCCACAGCACAGCCTTCGCCCTCCTCCCTGGAGGCTCGCTAACCCCTCCCATCGATGGCGGGAGGTGACCTCGGCCCGCGTTGGTACACATAATTAACATTTCCCTACAGGGGAACCGGTGATCAATGATGGAGCGACCTTCGCCTCTGCGCGAACCTCCTTCAAAGTCAGATAAGAAATTGGTAGCCGCCCCCCCCCACGACTGTCTGTTATTTAGAGGGCCATCCGAAGGAGTCCATTACACTTTTTTTTTTTTTTTTTTTTTACGGAGAGGAGATTCATTCAATTTGCCGGCGACCAGGTAAGAAGTTGTGTGTGGATGCATGGTGAGGGGCTCAAGGGCGAATTATTCTATTACCAGTGATATGTGGGAGGGTGGGAGCTGTCAGGATTTATTTAGCTAGTTAGAGCAGACCAAATCGTAGAAAAAAAAAAGCTCATTTCCTCATGTGCTGGGCATCTTTTTTAAACACTAACTCCTTTTGAGGCAGTTATTAAATTGTATTAGAAGAGTTAATTCCCCTTTTGACAAAAATCTGCCCACTGTTTTTCACTTAATTGCATGTTTCTTTGGATGCTGTCACAAACAGACAAAACACAACGTAATTGAAAAGCCTCAGTAAGCGATGTGAACGCATTCATGAAGGAGTCGTGCTTTATGTGTCTTAAAGTCTTTTGATGAGGATAATCCTGTCAAAGTCAAAGGTTTATTGCTCTGAACATACCACTCAGGTAGCAGCAAGTGTTTAGTCGTGTCGCGAGGAAATGACAAAGTCTGCGTTATTTTGTGTAATTAAAGGCTGCAGAGCAGCGAGCACGCCATAGGCCTCCTCTCTCCAGGTCCTTCGACCTTCAGCTGAAACGCTCCTGATTCAGCCATTTCTCTGCTGCAGCATCTTTTCACCGACTTCCTGCATCCTTTCCTCCCCCAAAACAGCCAGAGCGGCGTGTTCTCATCTCTTCATCTTTCTGACAATTCCTCGCTTTTAAAGGTTGTTCTGGAGTCACATAGGAACACCGGGAATACGTAAGATAATGGCTATTAACATGAAAGAAGATCATTCCCAACATAAATAAACAGGAGTGAGACTGAAACTGTATATTTGTTGTCCTCGGCTCACTTTGAGATCCCTCCCCTGAGCCCACAGTGACAGAGAGGGAAGAACAGCAGAAATGGAGGTCGACGGAGAGCTCTGTGGTGTAGAAGGACGATGTTAGCAGGAAGGGGAGCCAGATCCTCTGCTCTTTTGAGCGGAAGGAAGTGTGATCGGCACCTGATCGTCAGCAATCTTCACTCATATCATAGCGTCAGCTGCAACAGTCTCACCATTTTTGCATGACTCACTGTTGAGACACCAGGGGTCCTTGAACAGCACGCTGCCATTATGGACCTAATGTGGTCTGGATTAGATTTATGCTTCTTAGTGTAATGAAAATAAAAATCTATTTTCCCTCTGTTTATAAAAACAGGAGCTGAAGCTCTGGCTCGGTGCTCGCATGCGAGCCTGCACAGGAGAAAAAAAATGTCACCAAACTGTTGCAAAACCATCTCAGACTGGAAGCAATATCGGTCCTGTGGGATGAGGAGTGGAGCTTTAGGCCGGGATTAGAGCTGATAGCGCCGGTGGTTGTCTACGATCACCAGCTCGGGGGCTGAGAACCGCTTTCCGGACCTGCCTCCTTTAATCTGAGGCGTGCGCTAACCTTGGCGGCTGCCAGTCAGGATGGAGGACGCTTCTCTCAACCCTCCCAGTGTGAGATGATTCTCCCCTCCAGCACCGCATTAGCCCGTCATCTCCCGTCTGTCGAGCTATCAAGCGACAGTGATGTTGACTTATGAAGTGTTCAGGTTTATTGATTTATTTGAGAGGTCTTTCAAACACAAAGCGGATATGACTGACCTGCATTTCCAAAGAAAGCCTCAGCTTGAATAATCAAATGAGCTATGAGGAATTCACGGCAGGAGTGGGTTACCAAAGGCTCGATTCTGCTCTAGCATCGACGCTGAATCGACTCTCCTCACCACTAGTCCAAGTCCACTGAATTAATCACAACTCAGTGGCCTCGATCGACCCCCCCCCCCACCCCCCGACACCTCTACTTCCTGTTTCAGAGAGACAGCTGTCGCTGGAGTCTGCCGCCGGCACCATGAGCATCACCTTTGACCTGTGTGGCGTTGGGTCCTGCCACCGCATACGCAACAATGTATAAAAATACAGACGCGGAAGCTAACGCAGGCCCGACGTTCTGGATCAGTGTGAGGTTTCAGACAACTCAGTCAAGGCCGAGCCTCTCCAACAGCGCTCCTCGCACAACTCATTTGGGCGAGGACAAACGGTTCTTCTGCTTCTCCTTCTGTGGGGTCATTGTAGAAGCGTTACTCCTCAGCCTCCAGTTGTTGTCAGCTGCAGCACTTCATTGCGACAAGGTTCCTCAAATTGTCTCTGCGATCAAAAGAGGCTCATGAGACAAAGCGATTCCATTCCTCCTGCACTGCTGGGCCCGGCTTTAAATTGAACGCCCCAAAATAACAGTTTAATTATGCAGCTATCGGAGAGCCTTTCATGTTTTCCGTGTGAATCAGGCTGACTGTGATAACCGATTTTTCTATGCAAAAAAAAAAAAAAAACCCAAAGAATTAAGACAAAAAAGTCTCCAGAAAGCAATGGGGAGGCACAAAAATGAGCTCATATGTCAGAGATGTTAATTATTCTTCTTATAATTGGGCCAAATGTCCCCGATCGCCCGATTGCTGCCAGACACATTTAATTGGAGAGCACGCGCACTGTACGGACTTTTGAGTTTTCCCCATTTTTTGCTTACTTTGATTAAAAAGCTTTGAAAAAAGTAGAACATTAAAAATCTGAATCCACTGATAGATTCCTCTAAAAACAATGTCTGTTTCCTCATTTTGAAAGTAGCTTCAGTCGCTTTTCAGAAAAAAATGATCCAATATGTCACCGTTTTAACACTGTGTGCATGTGTGCGTGCGTGCACGCGTGCAGAGGAGCAATGCTGTGCCTGAATCGCTTCCACTGACCGCATTTAAAACGTCTAATGAGCTGTTCATAAAGCCGCCGCTAAACTTCATTAGGAAAAAGATTTATTAATTTCCGAGCTAAAGTGCTGAAGAAATGGTGGGCCGTGCTGACGCCCTGTGCAGTGGTAGCTCCTTAAAAATGATTTTCCCCAGGCTGACAGTTTCTAATTGCAGCCTAGATCTATTTCACACTAAGGGTGTCACAATGTGAGCAATTATTTGGGCGATGATCAAAGGAAAGACTTTGTTGTTAGCCAATCAGCTTCCCCCGTCGTTGCTCGTAAATGAAATCTGCCCAGCAGAGAGTCAAGTTTCCTCTCTCCTTCGTCTCTCCTCCCACACGGGGGGACAATGATAAACCCGTCAGCTCCATTTCCTCTAATGAGTTCTCCACGGGACGTGCCGACCGAGGGGCCGTCACCACGAATAAACAGCATCGCCAGGATAGAGGGCAGTGAGCCTTCGAGAACACCCTGAGCAGTGATCACTTTTTGACCTCTGTGACTTTCAGAAAAGACATCCCTGCACTGCCAAACCGATGACAGCTGAGGAGTGAGGCTGGCTGAGCTACAATGGAAGGGGACCCTCATCCTTCAAACTAGGGTTATAAAATAAAGCGTGTAAATGAGATCAAACACTGGATCTCATCTGTCATCTGGGCTCACAACAAAAAGAGGAGGAAGTGTTCAGGGTTTAGTCGCTACTGCAGCTAACTGCTGTAAATATGGTTGTAATCGGGAGGGAAAGACGGACACTTCCTTTCGCAACGCTCGTCATTCCAACGTGACAAAGCGCACAGGGCTCGGATCATTTCAACCGCCAATCTACGCGTCGCTGCCATGACAGCCGCCGCAGCGGCTCTGCGGCACACGCATTAGGCATCAGATTATCCACGATGTGCCCCAGAAGCCGACACAGAGGGGGAGCACTGCTAATAAAATGTCTCTTTATAGGACTCAGGTTATTGTATCAATATTGATCAGAGGAATTCCATGAAAATGAATGGATTTTACGGGAAAATGTGATAAATAATATAATGGGAAAACCCATTATATGTGGCAGAATATTTATTGCGTCTGCAGGATTTTTATGCCTTCACGATGCTTCGTCGCTGGTGAAAGTGGCCTCCCTGCTGATAACAGAACATTTGGAGTCACAGAACAAGTGCTTTTCTGGTTCTTATATAATTAGGTGAAGGAATTTGGATCCAACATTTAAAGGCTGGTTAAGAATCTGAAGTTGTTGGTTACAAAACAACTTCCGTCCAGCCTGGAAAGAGACAAACTGGCCTGTGTTGGTGCTGTAGTTGGAAACATTTGTCATTGAGTGACATTTCATGTCAGGAAGTGATAGCGGAGGTGATTGGGGGGGGGGGGGGGGGGGTAATATGGATAATTATTTCCTCCGCTCCACATCAAAACTGCCACAAGTCGCACCCTCGCTCCTGCCTCCCCTATGCAAATGGCCGATTCCACGAGAGCAGCAGATTGTCTTCCGGAGACGAGGAGGCTGAGCAGCGAGGCCTGAAAGGATTCAATTTTAGCAACTTTGATCAGTCTGCATTTTAATAATGAGCATCCGCTTCGGGGCTCCGCTCACTAAAACGTGGCCCACTTGGCAGAGAACGGCACCCAGAGCTGAGGCCAACATGGCCGTCTAGTCGGCTTCTCCACAGATCTGGGGCCTGAACGCCAGGGAGGGAGGAGGAGACGCTTCAGGGGATGTGGTTTTTTTTGGGTGAAAATGGCTCCGGCTTATTACGGATGTTTCCATTTCCTCCAGATTTTCCTGTACAGCAGCTCTGTGGAGTGTGTGCATATTTAATGAGGCCGTTGCCTCAGTACAATTTCAGACCGAACAGGATTTGGGCAGACTGTCATGATGAGTGATTCCTCCTCCTGGCACATTACAGCTGCATGTGGAGATCCATCTCCTGCCAGAGCGCCTGACTCCGTTTCACCTGCTGCTGCTCCGCCATCACGGACTCGTGTGTGCGCGCGTGCATGCCTAACTAACATGAACGATTGTTATTTTTCCCAGACAGATTCCTCTGCAGAATCGGAGCGCTCCTGCAGGCCGGCTCGTGGACGGAAGATGTGATAGGTCGTAATAAGCGAGCGCACCTCGTCTCGCCGCTGAAGAAGGGCCCAGAGAAATAGGTCACTCTGACCATCTGCAACAGTACGTCCACAGATCCTCACGGCGAAAGACGAGAAACGTTTCGCCGTCTCCTCCTCTCTATTGTGTCGTACGCTCTGGCGTCTCGCGGTTCAGTTGTTTTTAGTTTCTATTCGGGGAAAAGTAATAACCGCGGCCGGCGCAGAACGCGCCCGAAAGGCTCGCTGTGTGTTTCTGCCTTCGCTTCTGTGTGCGTTACTCATTCAGCAACTCACTTATCACACAGCCAATTTACATGTCGTTGATATTCAGCCACGTCTCCGTGATTTCACATGATTGTGCACATTAAGGGAACGTGCACACACATTAACTGTGTTAATGGATGGAAATGCCATGATTCTGGCTAAATGTCACTAGATGAGGTTTTAACATAATGTTAGCTCGGCCAGGTGCCAAACAAACACACACCGTCCGTTTTTACCCCGTGGAATGAATAAATCCGTGCGTTAAGACAGCTGTGAGTGGAGCGGAAAATCCCTTTTTGCTGAAGATCTTGTGTATCTTAATCGTTTACCTGCCATAATCGAACTCTAAACTAATCCCTCAGATTTCCTTTGAAGATTCTTTCTGCAGCCTTTCTCTGGAACGGCGGGGGACACGCTGTTCGGGAGGCAGCGCTGCGTGGCATTTGAAGACAGAGGTGAAGAGCAGTCGTTCCTGGGGGGACGGGCGAGGGACGGGCGGGGGGACGTTTCACAGCAGCTTCCAGATGACATTTGCCAGAGAGGGTTAACTCTTGGCTCTGGATGAATCCTCCATACCAGCTCTGTCAAAACGTCCTACATGTGAAACGTGAACGTCTGTATCGGTGTTGAGGCGTGTAAGGTCGCCCGGAGGCCGGCGTCAGGCACTTCCTTCACGTTATGTGATCAGATAGTTTAAAGGAACACTCAAAGCATCAATGAGCTGATCTGTTTGCTTCTTGTCTATTCTAGCTTTTCTAGTTTACGCCGTCCTCTCTGCATTGTCCCCCAGTAAAAAGAGGAACAACTGGAGTCTTCTGTGACGGTGGGCAGATTTGCTCACGTGTCCGTGTTATTAAATCATCTTCCTTCTCGCCACTGCCACGGGGGAGTTTTAAACCACCAAACAGCTAAATCCCACTGAAAGAACAAAGCTGAGAATGCGCATATACTTGTGTAGGATTGGGTTCCATCATCTGAGGCAAACAAGTAAGCCACCCAACTGCTTTTCATGTGTTCTGAGGACAAAATAGAGCTGGATTCAGATCACAGTCACTGTTGTTTGACATGAAATCTATCACTGATGTTAAACTGGCTCAGCTAATTAGCTAGAGGCTAGTACAAGCTAGTAATCTAGTTGCTTTTACAAGTTCCTCATTGTCACATGACCACTGGATGGTGCTTAATCTTAAAGCATGACATTAGGTCATCCTCATGTGAATCCATCCGAGGTGAATGCTGAATCCAGCCTGAGGAGTCGATATCGTCCCAAAGTCTCCTGTCAGCATCGCTCAGCGGCAGCATCCTGCGTGCTCCGAGTAGCATGACACAGACACAAAGAGGCCAAGGGAACGCACGCTGGGACGACAGAGAAGGACGGAGATACTGATGCGATGAGAGGGAGGTAAGTCAGACAAAGATACCCTGAGCAGCAGCGCAGACATGGAGATCTACGACGGCAGACAAACCCTTCGTCCATCACTGAATCTCGTTTGTCCGACTGGGAGAGAAGTTTGTTCCTACTACGGAATAACTTCGAAATAACTACGGAATAACTTCCAAGACCCCACTAACAAGTGCAGATTGAAACAGTACATGAGATCCAACCATCAGTCCCAGAACCAGGGTGGCCAATATCTCAGTTATTTATTACTATTCTTTCAAGACAGTCAGTCAGACATTAAACACTGACTCCAACGTTGCAGGATTACACAGCAAACGACTGGACATTGGACGAATGGATCACTGGAGTTAATCCACTCACAAATGTTCTTTGAGGCTAAATCTACATCTATGTGCTTGGATCAAGACTTTTTTACCAGATCCATCTGCCAACTTTAGGCCAGTCTCTCTATCTGTCCACTTAAACATTCTTATCTGGTCCAAACCTGTCCAGAACCTGGCCACTCACTTTTATGGACAATTTAGGACATTCTAGCCTGATCTGTCTCTGTGATTGTGTCCAAATTGCTGAATTTTCCTGCTGTGTGGTGCTGTCAGCAGTTGCCAAAACCCATTCCTTTCTTCTCAAACCAGCATCTGCTGAGATAAGAGGCCTCAAACCCCCACCACACACACACACACACACACACACACACACACACACACACACACACACACACAGTCCCTCACTTGCATTGTATTCACTCCAGCCTGCCATCTGCCACAGATTCAGACAAGACCCCACTAACAAGTGCAGCCACACACACTCCCGGGCTTTTGCCCTCAATTCAAACCCTCAATTCAAACCCCTCAATTCAATGCAGATGCATGTAAATGCGCACACACACACACACACACATGGCAGGACAAGTTTCAGGATGCATATTTAATAACAAAACAACTTGTAGGATAATAATGGCTTTTGTGTTTTTTATTTGGGGGGGGCTGTGTGGCTGGTGTGAAGGAGAGGAGAGAGAGAGAACGGGGTCAGAGGGAGAACAACAAACTGAAATTACTCATCTGTGGCTTCAGGCCGTGCAGCAGCGTTGTTCCGTCAGGATTAGGACGGACAGAGTGAGGGAGAGGACAGAATGGAGAGACGAGGACAGTGGAGGCAGAAGGACGACCTGTGCTGACTGAACATGAGCATGCCTGGCCCCCTCCCATCGCCTCCACGCGAAGCCGCCCTCAGTATGAGAACAATGGTCCTTCCTCCCTCCGCTGTGAGTAATGATGTTTAGCGTTATGGAGACAGAAGCAGAGGAAGTCTGAGCCCCAGGCCGTGCTTTCTGATGATCTAAGCACTCCGCCAATCACGCTCTTGCGCAAGCAAAAAATCAACAGTGCCAACACCCCCTCGCCCCAACACACACAACCACAGACCACAGCGTTCGTTTTGAGTGTGTGTCTACTCTCGGGCGACTCTTGCCCCCGTCGTGCTGCCATCATCGTCACTGTCGCCCTGATGAGGAGACCCCTTCCCCCCCCCCGGGGCAGCTCTAGTCTCACTAACGCCTCTCTGGTTATTTGCGAAGGGCTGCTCGGTTCACCACAGCACGTTACATTTCATCTCATTTCTGTCTGCCTGCTTCCTCAGTTTGATGATGAGTGTGTCATGAAGAACAGTAGGCAGGGGGAGGGGGGGCGTTAGTGTGTTTAATCATATTCTTCAAACAAAGAATTTGTTTTTAAAATCCAGCAAGCCAACGACATCCTTTATAAGCAGGACGTGTGCGACGTTACGGTCCTGCTGTAATAGAACCAGTTAAACTCACATTATCTGGTCCAGTGTGTCTTCGCGTCCGCCCGTACTGATGTGGGACGAAATGGGCAATTCTAATCCTCATTAACACAGCTAATTTCACATGAGAAGAAGTTGATAGCCGGTGTCAAAACCATTTAAAGGTCACGCAAGCAAGCCGCAAAATTTAATCCGCCTGTGTGTGAGAGCGGAACGGACCTACCTGTTACGCCGTTTGGCGGAGTTAGCGCCGGCACAGATACGATCAAACGCAGTCAAACGGGAAACTGGATCAAAGCCGCGCGCCGACGGTGACCTTTCCAGGGTCAACTGGCTGAACTCCTGACTGTATCTCAGAGTTCCTTCCTATCATGACAGAGTCTGAGAGACGCGGCAGCAAATCCTGAGACCAAATGAACTCAAGCCGCCGCTCATTCAACAGTTCGTAAATATTCGTAAATGTGGTAAACGGACAAGCGTCATCTGGAAAAAAACCTGACCTCGTCTGCAGCAGGAAAACGTTTAAAGATACATAACAGCATAGCATCACTCAGAAAGTCACCGCTAACCGGTGTGGACGTCATCTTCCTGAAGGCTTCGGGGGTATTTAAAGTTGGGATTGGAACTCACCTGCTCACCCTCCTGCGGGCGGTGATGCTGGCCACGATGACGCTCTCGGGTCTCGGGGAGGCCACAGCCTTAAATGTCCCCTTCCAAAACTTCTCAAAGAGCAGCTTCTCGTCCAGCTGCGACCCCAGAGACAGAGAGGGGCGGCAGGGGGGAGGCTGGAGCGGACACGGTGGCTGCATCTGCGGACCCAAAACCCTGGGGTTCATGGAGACGCGCGCTGGCGAGCTGGTGCCGCCGCTCTTCAGGTGCTGACGTGAGACTGCTGCTGCTGTGTTCTCCGCTCGCAGCGGCGGCTTAGTGTGCCTGCGCGTCTGTCCGCTCTGGAGTCGAGCGGGGGGGGGGATCCTTTCCAAAAGGAGCTCCTGTATTGTTCTCCCAGATGAGGGCTGTGGGGAGTTGGGGGGGTGCTGAGGGATTGTGTTACTCCCCTCCTTTGTATCGGTCCTCTTCTCTCACATCTGCTGCTGTATTGAGTTGGGGTCGGGGGTCACTCCGTCCCATGCTGCGCACAGAAGAGGGCATCATTGGGGGTGGGGGGCTGCGGTCCTGATGGGAGGGGGGGGATGGGTGATGAGGACCTGGCTGAACAGGTGTCAGAGGGAGCGAAGCTGGGCGTGGAGCACGGAGAGAACAGGAGGAGCCGAGTGGAGAGCTTGCTGAGAACTGCTGGTTTTGTGTCTCTCAGTCAGTGACGTCAAAGAACGGGGGGGTGGGGGGGAGAGAGAGAGAGGGACACATTCTCTCTCTCTCTCTGTTATAGGTTCCTTTCTCATCCGGCCAGTTCTAGCATCAAATAAGCATAAAACACTTTTATTAGTTTTCCTTCTTTATTGCTAAAAGGCTGCAGCCCCAAAACTCACTTTTCCGAAGGTGAAACGTTGTTTGGTTTCTGCCACAAACCTGCAAAAGCCTGAACGCGATGGTTAACTTGACGTCTCCGCTCGGTGACTTACGTTAGAGCATCACTCAGTAACAGACTCTTCACCTTAAAGCCCCATGTTCTCTCTCGGTGACACGCTGCTCCGTGATGCACTTTCCCCGCTCGATAGCCGCCGTGGCGATGACTAATGTTGATGGCAAACCGCTCGGATTTATAGGCGCAATAAACGTCAGCGTGCGCGGAGGCTCAAATCATCTCCTCCCGCGGCTGCACGAATGATGCTGACGAACGATGTGATAACTTGGCCGAAAATAACGACGTAACCGAGACGATCGATCAGAACCAAGAGGCAGCAAATTATCGTGAAATATTTACCGATTCAGTTTTTAGTCGATGAATGAACATTTGCTGGTTCAATAATACAACAGTTCATCACTCATTTTATTCGATTATTGACGTGTTTGTTCTTTAATATGTCTAAATTTCAGTTAGCAAACACAAAAGTCTATCAGGGTTTTGAAAGAAAGGAGAGTAAATTAGCATAACAACAGGCTGGGCTCATTGTGGAGCAGGAAGGCACCAGAGAGGCGCAGCTCAGCCACTGTCCCTGCTGCCCAACTTGCAGGACAAGTCCTTTGGATGCGGTGCAACAAAAGAACTGCTTGGGCTTCAATACACTGCTTCATTTCTTTTTATTTTGAAAAGGATTTTTCGAATCACTGCTGTGTTCTTTTCTACTTTGTTCTTTACTCACCAACTTGAATTGGGAAACAAAACTTCTGATTAAAGAACGAGGAAAAATCTCAATGTGAGGCATTTGTGATTGCTGCTGTAAAACATCTGCCAGATCCAAGGTCTCGAACTGATCCTCAAGACGCTGCCATTTATTTATAACGGTGTGTGGAACAGGCATGTATGTTTAACCGTAACTCGTATAACACTACGTAACTGGTTCACATCTTTCCCTGGCTCCATGCTGATTGGTTGGTTCACCACAGTGAGTGACACTATTAAAAGGTAATAAACATAAATGGAATGGGTGCTATCGACCCTCTCATCGGCTCTGCCGCCTATGCTGACATCACAGGAGGGAGAGAATCACGACTTCTTGATTAAATGTGGCCAAAAGGGCCACAAAACGGCCCAGTTAACGGCCACTGAGCCATCGCTGGTGCGGGCGAAGCTGCAGGGTGTCAGCAGCCGGGAGCTGGTTGCACATCTCACAAACAGGCCTGTAGAGCTGGACCAGGGAGACTGAAAAATGAAATGTTAGATCAGAGAAGAAGTTGTGGGAAAACAGATGTGTGAGGGCAACTAATGTCATCTCTGCGCTAGTAGGCATGCAGAAAGCTACAACATCTACAGCACCTCTGCCGGATTAATCAGGCATATATTAGCTGTGTAACAATGGCCGTTACCTGATGATAAGTGCTTGCTTCATCAGTGTGCTTTGCATAAAGATGGAGCCGGAAAACAGTGGAATAAAATCAGAGGGCAGAGACGAGTCGATCCCGGAAAACACGGAATACAGTCATGGTGGGGAATATCAAACAGCCGCTTCCGCTGCGAGACGACGCCGAGGTTACGCTGGAGGGCCGAGCCAGGGGCAGCCGGGTGGACCTCCTCCTGCAGATGGTTCATAAACAGCTTTTCCTCGGCGCGCTTTCACACGAGAGGCCGAGCTGAAGGACAAAGACCTGAGCTGCAAACACAGACGAGCAATTAAAAGCAGGTAACGGCAGCTGGCTGCAGCACAGCCTCATCGGCACAGAGGTTCATTTCATATTCAACCAGCATCTAAAGCCACCTTTGCTGTTAACAGCAGGGGTGTCCCGCTCTCTTCCAGAACAGTCCAATTTCATCCACAAGTTGACTCTAGTTTTCATTCAGAGACATTTCAGAGGCTGGATAAGCTTTGAACAGCTCATCACGTCCGCCGCTTACGCAGAACAGTTATTCAGAAAATAAATCAATCACAACTTTATTTTTTTTTCCTCCAGGCCTTTTTTTTCTGCTGTTTGTTCAAAGACTGAGTGTGATTTTTTTTTTTTTTTTTTGTATTAAGTTGAACAAGTATTGAATTTTGAGTGTTTCTTTTATTCTCACATTCTGCAGTAAACATACTTTTCAAAGTGAAGCTGGACTTTAGGTAAACAGCGGCAGGGAGGCACAACCTTGTGTATCTGTGTTTTTCTGACCCCTGAGGAAGCAGGACAACGCTGGTCTGTGTGAGTCATTAAGCAGATCCCCAAAAGACAAAAGAGAGTCACCTCAAGAGCTGTCAGCCTACAGCAGCGCGCTGACGCAAAGCTAATCCAACCAAACAAGTGAGGCTTAATCTCACACTCACACTCACACACACACACACACACACACACACACACACACACACGGTACTTCTATCTTCAGGACGACTTTCAGAGGCATAATGTATAACCCAGCCCTTTATCACAGCTCTAACCATCCCAACTAAACCCTGATCCGAAACCTAGATCAGAATATTTGAAGGACAGAATCGGTGAAACGAGGGAAAATGATTGACAGCATCAGAGACCTGTGAGCTCTGTTACTGGTGTGGACTAACATCTTTGCCGCTAAATCCTCACTAAGACGACTCTTTATGAAGCTTAGCGTGAAATGAAATCTTTGGGAAGATCTTCGGGCGACTCATTTGCCGCTTTCTCTTATTTTTGCTCTGCTACTATGCAGCTTTTCTGCCGTTTCAATGAAACCAGCCAGATGTTGTTATTAGCAGAGTGATTTATCACGTTCTCCTCTGGTTACGCGTTTGTGTGCAAAAGACAAACACGAACTGTTCTGACTATCCTGGCAGATTTCCCTGTGTGGACGTTAGCATGTTAGTTGGAGGTGTGTTTTCTGCTCATGTGCTGTTACTCTTACACAAGTGCTCCAGATTTACAGGCCTCCGAGGAGACGGGAGTCCATATTGTGCCATTTCTGTGCACAGAGCAAGAAAAAAAAGGTAAAACGATGATGAGTTGACTGAACCCACTCAAAATAATGGGTCCCTCGCCCTGAAGCAGAAGCATACGTGTGTGTGTGTGTGTGTGTGTGAGCGTGTGTGTGTGCGCGTGTCCACTCAAATGCACTCTGCTCTGCCTAAATCGTTGTAAATGTGCTCTTATGTCAGAACGCACTCGATAAGAGAACCAACTCATGATGGCCCTGTAAGAAAAAAATCATCTGAAAGCAAATAACTTTTTAATGTTTTCTTCTCTCTCTTTTTTCCATCAGGGTTCATACATACACACCTGTCAAGACCTGATGAAGACCTTCATTCATTTGTCATGTTCACATGTGTGTCATCCAATATTTCTGCACAAAGATTTTAATGCAAATGTTGCAGTTTTGAAAAACGAGTTTAGTTGTTGACAACAGCCACAAATTCCATCAGTTTTTGGGGTTAAGCAGCAATTTTTTTTACGGCTAAATTTGAAGCCAAGATCTTTTATATTCACAGCCTTTAATTAGACTTTTCAACGGCGGCCACATCTGAGGAAGATCAAAACCCAAACCCAGAAGCAAAGCAATGTTTTGTGACTATCCTCCTCATAATTGTCCAACTAATTGTGACACTATCTCGCGATCGTCCAATCACTTTCAGGCGTTAGCGAGCGTCTTCCCGTCGGGCTCAGCCAGTTTAAACGCTGCCCACTTGTGATTTAATCTGCTTTCATTCCGAGCGAAGATCAATTAAGTCGGCTGACAGATACCGATGTGCTCGCTAATCACTTCCTGACTCCCTCCCTGAGGTTGTCGTGCTGCATCAGTGATCAACTTTCCCCACCAACATGAGTGCTTTCAACCATTTTCCTTTCTTATTAAAAATAAAGGTTCTCTCTTCCATTCAACTCTAAATTTTCACTCCTTCTTTTACGCTTTGCTATCGAGCGTTGATTAGCAAAACTACGAGCAAAACTATTTCAGCGGCTGTCTCCATAAACCGTTGAACCTGCTGAGCCTCCAGGCTGCGTCGGTTGCCATGGGATTAATGATATGTTGTTGCCCTATGAAAAAAAGAAGAAACTCTAATGCCATGGTGGAATCCTGTTTATTATAATTAGCTTCAAACTGCCTCTTTTTCTATGAGGGTGTGAAGGAATTTGAGTGGCTTCGTCTCTGATGGGCGACATTGGGGTTGGCAGCCTTTGAGATTTGAAATCAAGGCTCACTTTTTGAACAGATTCGTGATTAGGGAGTCGTCTCCAGCGACATGAAAGCATCTCTTAGCTATTAGCATTTCCTCTGTCACTCCCATATTTTTAACAACGTTAAGATGACAAACAGCTCTGATTATACCGCACACACTGGGTGTGTGTACAGATCAGCCAGAACCAGAACATCTGAAAGGATGATGCTCCGCTCCCCTTGCTCATTGTAATTTACATGCGTAATTGTTGAAGTCTAAAAGCAGAGAGGAGAACCAGCATGGTGCCTGTTCTGCATGGGTTCCAGGTCTAGCACATGAGCACGTCATTTCAGCTCAAGAGTGTTGTTTTGTCACGGTGTTTATTGCAAGTTTGTCGTATCTGTGTGTAATTCAAATGTCCCAAGTAGAAAGATTTGTTCCCCGAAAGGCACATTTTTATCCGTCGCCCATGGAAACGACTCCGTATCCCGCAGTTTCATCATAAAAGACAGCGGCGCACACCAAAGCCGCTAATTAGCCTTTACAGGAAATCATTTTCTGCTATTCATCAAATACCTGTTTATGTTTGTGGTGCGCGCTTTCCGGCTTCGTCTGGCCTGAGGTGGCAGCACTTGGGGATGATGGAGTTATTCTGTCAGTTTGCTGGTATTTCAGTAAAACTGTGCACAAACACTGCTCATTAATTTTGACCTGTATGTAAACCACGGAAACATTCGTACGTCAACATCCTGTTGAAAATCTTTTCCTGTCAGACGGTTCCGTCCAATCCGACACAGACGAGGCTGGATCTGAGGCCGTTTTAACACAAAGCATCGTGAGAGACTGGGATTTAGAAACATCCACTTATGCCAGTCTGATCTGAGCTTTACCTGCTGTTTTCCCACCCGATCTTACTTCCTGTTTCAGTAGTAACCTCCAATCTGCTTACTTAAATCCGGTTTGACCTGCTGCCTGGCCTTTAACCTAGCTTGGCTCTCAGAAGCCATAAGTTATCCTGACCTCTTCATTTACCGTCAGGCGTCCACAGTTAACCTGGCAGGGCTGTTAACTGGATCCTGTTAACTGCACGAGGCAGCAGAAAGCGACTCTGAGGTCTGATTACCTAGCTGAATGCTCTCTAAACGCTGCTGCTGGATCCACTTCTCTGCTTTAATGCCACGAATGCCTGCCGGCTCCGTAGCCTTTGTATCTGACAGCCTTCTCTTGGTGACCTGCCACGCTACTGCTCTAAATTCAGCGGCAGAGCACAGTCGTTTCCACTCATATTTACATGGCCGCGCTGAGCACGCTTGCCTCCTCGCAAACGGTGATGATACAGCCATTAAAGAGTTGATTTTAAGTCTCTAATGGCATCTCTGAGGAATCCTCTGGGGCTTCAGTTTGCTTTTTGTTCCCATTATTTCCAGTCCAGCTTCTGTCCGTGCTGGTGGAATGCACCTCACGACCCACAAACTTAATATTCACACTGACAACTTGCAGTTGCTGCATCGAAATAATTGAATCCAGACTCCAACTGACGTCTAATTCTGGATCTCGATGTGCAATTAATACCAGGGGCAGTCGTACCCTTTTCTCCCCCTGATTGAATAGCTGATACGGCGGCCTGATACCATATTCTGCATATGGGTGCTGTATTTACGGCATGTGTCTGTAATTGGGACTGAGGCAAGAAGGGCGCAGATAGGAATATTTCCCCATTCCAATTTGTGGAGGGGGATTCATCTTCCTGCCTGAAGGGTCAGGCGGTCGCACCTGAAGTGGAAATTATTACCGAGTTATCAGGAAACATTATTGCGCCTTAATTTAATCCTGCGGTAGGGCTGAGCAGTGGTGATGAGAAGCAGAGAGCGTGCATTATTGATTATATAAGCAGATAATTCCATTTCACAGCGGCCTTTCAATGAAGACAGTTTTAGTGCATTACTTTACTTTAGGAGCGTAGGCAGCAACTTTGCAGTTTTGGGATTTTGTAAATGTCAACTTTTCTGGAGAAATCAGCTGATTTCGACCTGACTAAAGGTGATAGTGTTTGGTAACATGACTGTTCAAGATTCATCTGAAAGTCACAAGAAAGTGGAGGATGGAAAACTGGAAAAATTGAAGAAAAGAGCTGGATTACAGGCCTGCCTTGAGGACTGGGTTTGGACACCCCAGGGGTAATGGGAGAGATGACACACAGCAGCTGTACTACTGTATAAAAGTCCACCAATACTTGCAGCAATCCATGGCAACAGAGCAGGAGAGACTGCAGGAGAGAGGTAGATGTAAAATTAAATGTAACATCTACGAATAGTGGGTGCGAAACACGTTTACCTGTGAAAGGGTCAGAAAGCCGCTCCCGTCCAAGTGCAGCTGCTCTGTCTGGGAAAGAAAGAGGGTTGCTCACAAAAGAAAGTCTTCAGCTTCTGTAACACCCTGCTTCTGGGAATCCTGACGTGTCGGGTTTTTCTGCCCAGGTTTTTGTAAAAGTTGATCATGCTCAAATTTCAGGAGACGACAAAGGAATTTTAATGACCATATGATCACTGACAGTCATGTCATTACTCCCCAGTGTCATTTCATAAAGCTGCACATTGATTCCACGTTGAATATCAGAATAAGTCCTTTTAAAACATAAAAAGCCTGCTTTTGCAATGTTCCATTTGCCTCCCTCAGACACAGATAAGCCTCTGCCCACCTCTGTGAGATCAATGAGGCCGTTCCTGCCGCGCAGAAGATGCTGTGAAGAGGCGAAAAAAAGAGAAGGATTTCTCTTTGAATTTGACTGAGCCTTAAAGCAGTGAAATTGGCAAAGATGACTCTTAAAGTATCTGTAGAGGAGTTCTTAAGGAGGAGATAAGCCCGAGACCTCTGCATCACGACAGTCAAACCTCAATCCACCCTGCCGGCTGTCTGGGAAATGTCTGGGAGAGACGGAGGGAAAAATCATTTCACTCTGTTACAGTTTTCAGTTGATCTCCATCATCTCAATAACTCTCATATTTGAAGGTCTTAATGTCACAGTGGCAACATCTGAGGTGCTTAAACTTTGATCTGCTGCCTTCAGATGCATGAGACTTCCTTAGCCCTGCAGAATGCTGCGGTTAGACATTCAAAGGTCTCTGAAGAGAGCTCCTACAGCTAACACTGCTTGTTAAAGGTGTGCAGGATGACCTCTGGAGTGGGGGTGGCCTCCCTCACATCTGTTTCGGCCTTTGGTGGTGGGGGTGTGGGGGGATCGTTGCACAGGCGAGGCTAAACGAGGATTGCTCCAAAGCTGCTCTCAATCCCGAAGCAACAAGCATGAAGCAGCTGATGTGAATCACCTCATCAGCAGGGAGATTTGTGACTCCTTTAATTAAGGAAAAAAACCTGTTTCATTTTTTTTTTTTTTTTAAATATAGGATATAGAAAAAAAGCATAGAGCACTCCATGGTTACTTCACTGGCTCATAACAGAGGGCCACAAATAGTTTGAAAGCAGGATCATTCTTATTTAAAGCCAGACAGTCAAACTGAGACATTGTCCCCGGTAACTGTGCAGCCTCTGAAAAAGAGAAAGCAAAGGCCCTTTTAAAGGACTGAACGCCACACAAATGCCATTTATGAATCCTTTTTTTCTCTCCCAGGTAGGCTGCGATGAATCCTAAAACCTAATCTGGTCTGACAAAGCAGATGCTCTTTGGCACTAGTCAGGATAATTCCCAGCAGAGCCTGAACAACAGTCAAATTGTTCCTTTTAGTTCCTTATCTGTCGGTGTGCTTGGAAAGAATCACCTGTAAAAGCTGCTGCTTTGCATCTACGCGTGTGTCTGATGTGCATTCGGAGGAGACCTCAAACACACGGCAGATCAGACTGGTTGGAGCAGCTAATCCTACGACCGTGTCTGCAGCACTAATACAGCCCCGTCCTCTTCTCAAAATCAACGTTCGTTCTCCGGACCTTTTGTTCTTTCTGCATCCGATTGTGTTCTTTATTAGCAGCACATCCTGTTTGCACGTCCCAGATCAGTTATGGATTTTGTACTTCAAAACCAAACTTGTTTTATCATGCCTATTGCAATGTGTCTTATTTTGACAGCCGGTGTTTCAGCCGTTGACTCTTACGTTGTTATGCATCCCACTGTACCTTATAGTATATATAGTGTTGTGTTTGCCTGCTGGTGACTGACTTTGTCTCTCTCTCTCTCTCTCCTCCATAGACGCTGATGAGTGATTGGCTGCACCTGTGCCTCCGCGATGGTTGGTCCTGCCCCCCTGAGGTCCTGATGGGGTTGATGGTCTGGGTGGTTCTAGTTTGGTGGTTCCATGTTCTGGTTTAGTTTCTTCTTTTTCTTAGTTTAGTGGGGGAACTTCGGCTTCGCCGGCTCTGTAGCTGGCCCGATGTTCTCTTTGGTGGCGCTTGTTATGGCACTGGTGGTGCTGGTTTCTGAAACTGGCCTGTGCAGGACTCTGCTGCTGGCCCTGTCTGGACTGATTTTTTTTTTTTTTTTACACATGGATTCATGCTTTTCAGGTTGTCTATGCCAAATTCTGACTGCACCATCCAAATGTTAAATCCAGACTTATCAGAGCAGATAAGTCTTCAATCTTCTCTGGTGCTGAGGCATGGAGTCTCTATATCAGTCGTGACACTGCTGACCTTCAGCCACACTCCATCTACTTCAGGTTCCAGCCTACTCTGCATTCAGAGGTTCTCCTCTGTCCAGCAGGGGTAGAAGAAATGTTGCGCTTTCCCCTGATTCGATCACAAGTGCCTGACTCTTTCTCTTGTGGCTGCCTGCCTGCTGCAGTGTCGTACTTGTGTCATCATTTGTTTGATTCTGTGACGGTTAAATGTACAATCCCGGCCGTGTTGGCACGTCTGCTCGCATTACAGCGTGGAGAAGGGCGACGTGCGACAGTCGGCCCTGTCACTTCTGACATGGACCTTTTGATTTAGTTCAGCTGGCAAACCTTTGACTGACAGCTCCAATCTGTGGCAACAAAGAAGGAAACTGAGAACGAACTGTGTGTAGGACATCAGCAACGCCCTTGCAGGGAAACAGCATCAGTGCATTCACTGCTTTTATCTGTCATAAATTTTTAATAAAACAAAGATTACATTTGCGATTAAATGATGGATTTAGGTTTTAGGCTGGAAAAGCAGGTCTTCAGGCGGGTCCTCCCTGTATTTAGAGAACATTGCATAACGCTGTCCACGGCTTCAGCCTGCCGCTCCAGTGTCCTCGGGGCTCCAGGAAGTGACCTTTTTTGCTGCGTCCTTTGCTGAAAACCCAAGCTGATGAAATTTCACTGTGTCCTAAGTGGACGTCACATCTCATAGAGCTCTTTATAGGATTCAGAATAACTGTAGAAAGATGGTCCTTCATTTTCAAAACAGAGTGGAGTATAGTGTCTGCCTGTTTGTACATTTGTTCAGTCTATTTTTCTGTATTACATACCTCCGCCTGTATTGTATGCCTGTTTATGAAAATATCTATACTCTCAAGTAAATTTCACGGTTAGTGCACTGTTTTACAAATAAAGTCACACCAAGAGACATCTCCAGGTACAGGTGAGGGGGGGGCCGACCCAGCGTGACCTCCACACGCTGATGCAGACAAAGACATTTTAAGGCAAAAAAAAAATTAAATAAATAAAATATTGAAACAAGTAAAAACAGCATTTGAAATTTGCCTCCATTGGCATATAATCAGCCTGGAAACAGATCAACAGACGCACAGAAAATAATCTCAAGTCTTGCTGCTGCTGTTTAAACACACAGACGCAGATGAACGACAGGAGGTGGTGATGCATTTACTGTCCTGAAGCCGTTCCACTCGGTCTAACTGACGTGATGAGCGCTGATGTATGTGCTTCTATTCATCTCAAAATGGAAGAAATGACCAGTGATGGAAGGCTGGCCTTTCACTCCCAGACCAAGGATGGAACCTTTCAGTCTGCATCTGTTCCTCCTTCTGTCATGTCACCTCATGACACACCCAGGCTTCTGCGACATCTAGCCTGAGAAGGGGAAGCCACCACTCTCTTTCCAAATGATGACATTTGTTGTAGCCCGCTGCTGTTTCTCTTGGCGTGACAGGTGCAAAGGTCAACCGACAGTCCCCTCTCTTGTTTCCACTTCCTCCTCTCCTCCCTGCCATCTGTGCTTTTTCTCTCAACCCTCTCCGCCTGTATTGTGCTGTCTCCTCTCATTCCTTCGGGCCTTCCCTAGCTTATCTCCTCTCCCCGTCTCCTTCCTCCTCCTTGTCCCCGCGCTCCCTCATCCTTGACTCTCGGTGGCACCTATCTGTGGATAACTAATGATAATGGACTTTGCTCCCTGAAGTGGGAATTCTGCAATCAGCCACGCTGTGTGGCATAGGCACTGATGGCCTTAATTTTCTCAGGCTTGAATGCACCTCAACATCATCAACAGAGATGCGAAAGTACACAAATAAACACGGCCAACAAACGAGCAGTTAATCCTGATGCAGCAGTAATGCAGTCGTAGAGTCGGCTCCTTAAAGCGACTTTAGCAAACAACCCAGCTTTGCTCGGTTAATTTCTCATCTATGTGACTCAGCAGTGTTTAAATATTCAGCCGATGTCTAACCGTCACTTTCTGGTGGAACGCAGTTGATATTTCTGCTCATATTCAGTGCGAAGTTGCAGAGGTAGTTCGGGAGAGTGGGAGTCTGCAATCCAACCTTCGTCTGCTGGAGTCTGGAGAACTTAAAAGGGGGTCAGGGTGGCGGCTCAGGTCGGGCTCTCGGTGTAATCGCAGCACGAGCTGGTCAAGTTTCTGTTTGGATCCATATCGCTCAGCTGAAAATAACTCCGCAGCGTTCCCGGGGCAGTGCTTTGAGAATGAAATCATCAGATTTACTGCAGTTGCTGGTGATGCTGCTTTCATCTGATGATTATTGAATGTCGTTTCTGGCTGACAAACATGCCCCCTGTGTAACGGACTCCTTCTTAAGGTCACCGCATCCCAGTCCACTGCGGCTGATGCTGCATACGTGGTTATACGACTTCCCGGTTGTAGTTTCTCCCTTCTCCTCTCATTTCCCCAACATGTCTGGAGAAATATCACATTTCAGGATTAGCTCATGACACGTTCAGTGTGAGTTTTGTTTTTTTGTTTTTTTTGCCCTGAAGCGGCACTTTTTCATTAAAGGGTCTCTGTGTAGACAACTGGGGATGACTCACGCAGTCACACAGGGACAGTCCATGAAACTGCCAGGCTGATATAAGTTGTCCGAACAGGAGCCTTGTGTTCATGTGAACTAAAAAGCACCACGGAGCAGTCTTTGTCTCCTTGTTTCACTATAGAAATTACACTGAAAATAAGCTTTGGACCAAGTTTCAACTGTTAGTTTCAAACTTGTCATCGCTTTAATTGGCGTTGGAAATGTTTCGGATGTTCCCTCCTGGTCCTTCAGTGCAACTGAAATGATATCATTCAAAAAAAGGTCCTCTGTTTTGAATCTGCATGAGAACAAACGTCACGGGCATCTTTATGAAACCATCTCAGCCCTTGTAAAAAAAAACACCTATGTATCTTTAGCGAGCAGATCATCAACACACACAGTGTTGCAGGATGTGAGTTTGTTCTATCCAAACTGTTAAAGTGCTGACAATGTGCCAGAGTGACACATTCTAATTTGAAATGCAGCCTACACAGTGTAATCTAAAAAAAAAGAAAACAAAAACTACTGCACTACTACATGTATTTAAAATTATTTACAGCATATAGTTTGCCTATACTCTTTTATTAATGAATTTTCTCTACCGAATCTGTAAATTCCCCTTTATGGGACTAATAAATGATCTTAGATCTAATGGTCCAGCTTTAAATCTGATAGCAAAGCAGGTGTAAATGAAGGATCCTGGTAATTAGAAACGAACCGGCGGTGCAACACCACACATCTGCAATGTAAAACAGTGGCTCGTGCTCATTTATCTTTGTTTCATAGACCTGCAGCATGATTGAGCACATTTGTAAACATGCTTTTGCTCTGATGTCTTACATAAAGAAACTGGATTTTCCTCATGGCCTTCCATTACACCATCATGTCAGCATCACGCCCGAGCGGTTGTTTCCGACTCTGTCTCAGGGAAGTGCTCCTTACTGGCGACGGGTGTTTAAGATCATCAAAGAGCTCCTGAGCAACGACCCAGCCGACCAACCTTGTCTCTGGAGTAAAGGCAACATCAAAGCCGTCTGTCCGGCTTTAATCTTCTGTTCCAGCCGGCCTTGCACGCCTGTTCCATCCGAGGATGTCGTCCAGCCGCGACCTGTGTCCGCCCCCCCACCCCCCCTCTGCAGAAAGGGACCGTCAGAGCTCTGGCTGCACGCGCTCTCCCCACACATCTTTCCTTCTGGTATGCATCATCAGCCACATCAGCAGAATAATACAAACGCGATTCATGTTCAGTGCCACTGAGGAATAATGGCGGCGAACCAGAGACATCTGCTTCTTCAGCACACCACCGTCGTCTCATCATGTCACGAGAGTTTAATAATCCCACGAGATGGATCACCCTCTTTTGGTAAAGTGTAATCTTTGGTGCTCACCCAGAGCAATCAAATCCTCGAAGACCCCTCAAAACCCTGACTTTGATCTTTTTCTTTTTTCCCGCTGCTGAAAAGACACGTCCAGTTAATAACAGTTTCTGTTTTGTGAAAGCTGTTGTCACCGGAATGTTGTGGTTTTCTCTCCTGCAGCCGAGGAAAATCGCGCCTGCAATCAAAGCGAAGAGCGGAACGTGAAAATGCATCACAGTTCTGTCTTCCTGAAGAGCACCAATTTGTGCTTCAACTGCTTCAATCGCATTTGAATAACCGATCTTGCTTATTTGATTTTTTGAAAATCAGTGAAGGGAGGACAAGTAACAGCACTGTAGCTATGGCTTTCATCAAACTAATTGCAATAACACCTAATTAATCATTAAGAGAATCGCGGGGGAGAGAGATACTGTAGTCGGAGAAACTGATCTAAAGCTCTCAGAATGAAGATTATTAAACCAACGTAACCAACCAAAATGTTTCTGAAACAGCCTCCAGACTAAAACAGCATCATGGTAATTCACTGAGGGGTCACATACTGGAGCCCAGATGGAGGCGAGCAGGGAGCAGTGTCTCCCCTGTTGTTTAACACTTTTATTTGGTAGGAAACAGATTACACTTGACAGAGTCAATATTTCAAATGAAGTCAGAGGGAGGCACAAAACAGCCGCTCGTTAGCTGCTCGCTAGCGCCACAGCCAGTGTTTCCGGTGATCAGGTTATGAGATGAAAGTCATTAGTTAAAACGGTGTTTCCGCAGGGAAATGAAATGAGCTGAGAGAGTTCTCACCTGTTTTTACAGTCTATCAGCAGCCATTCAGGAGGGACCAGGCCATCACAGTCTTGATCATCCTGTTTCAGCAGTGACTGGGAAACACGTAAAAGTGCTGCCAGGGTTGCGACTGGGACTTGTTGAACCACTCAAATAAAAATGGTTAAGACTAAAAAGAAGAAACAAGTGTTAACTTTGATCTTCCATTTAACGTCATTTTCTGATTCTTCTGGAGCAGAGGTCAAAGTGCTATTTAGAGGTTGATCAAAGCTCCTTGAACCTGAGAAGGAAGTCTGAGTTGAACGTTTACCTTTGTCTGAACAGCCGCAGATACTACTCTTAAAATTAAAGACATGTTATTTTAAAACGTAAAGTCAGAGTTTAACTTTCAGTTTTTTCATGGACCTATAAGCTCCAGCATGTGACATGGAGTTAAAAGTCCCCATCAACCATCTGAGGAGGCCCTGTGGAACTGTAACCAGAGAGGTGTTCGCCAGGGTAGAATGTCAACAGAAAGGTCTTCCTCCTCGGCCGAGTCCTGAGGTTAGCTATAGCTGCTGCTGCCGCTGCCGTGACTTTAATGGGCTGTCGAGAGCTTAACTGAAGGAGAGGCGGATAAAAGAGTCCTTAAACATTTATTACATTTTGGTACTTCTCCCCACAACCTTGACTTTTTCGTGTACATTATTAAACAAGAAAAAGTGGCGGTTGTCAGAGGACGGCTGGGTTTCTATGGCGACGTGGCTGTTACTCTCATCTCATCTCATCAGGGAAGCTTTGATGACGCTACAGGGGAGGGAGACATTTAAAAAGGCTGAGACTGATGGAGGTTGGACGCTCTAACTAGCACCTACCAACTGTGTGCTTAGACGGGGCTGATATTTAGCAGGAGGACTAACGTGGTTGTGATGTCAGGCTGATTACATTTTGGCACCTGTGGTGCTGGTGCTGACAGAATGATGGACGGAGGAATTATGCAGCCATTTTGTGTCTTTAATTCCTGCCTAACAGCTTTCCCTCCTTTTCCACTCCTCTGTGGTGCTCTGTTGTGTTTTCCCCATCAGGCTCACCTCAGTTGCCATCATGGACGAGGGGGTGGCCGCGATCTCCTTTCACCTCCTCCTGCTCCTGCCTCGCCACGGACATCGTTAGCTGGAGCACTTTGGGCTGAGCCGCAAATAGGCCCGAGCCTCCTGCAGGCGGCTCCTGCCACAGACGATTACCGCTGCAACAATTAACACGCTGAGTAATGCAGCCCCCCAGGTGCTGCCAGTCCCCATCTCCTCCATCACTGCCACTGGCCCCTCTCGTTAGCCCAGTCCTGCCCGGTGGACAGGCGAGACAGAGGCGCCGCCGGGATCCTGCTCGCCTTGACTCCACAAGGTGAGCGCAACAACTCCTGCTGTCTGTTTATCGCTCACTGCTTTGACTTCCTGCTTAAATTTTCACCTCCGTCCCTTTTCTCTCACTCTCTCCAAAAACTTTCGTCCGCCGCCGAACCCCTGACTAAGCAGCTGCTCGCCCGATGCAGTTGTCATTACTCAGCAGCAGACTTCATCACTTCTTCCTTCAAGTCTTTGCGTGCCATTTTTGGACTGTGAAATCATTTGAACCAATCTCTCTCCCAGAGACAGATCTTTTCTTTTCTTTTCTCTTTTGTTAAATTTCTTTGCAAAGCAATCGTCAGATAATGGGCCCAGAGCTGAAGGCGCGGATGCTAATTTCACATCAATTAATGGTGTTCGGGGGGAAAACTCGATAATTGATTGCTGCAAGACCAAGGCGGCCTGTTGCTTTCATTTTCAATGCAATCATGGCTTGTGGTCATCGATCTGGCCATTAATCTTCATCATTGTTGCATTTATTCTCTCGGAACTTTTGTGTGTTTCAGTGATGTTTTGACTTTGATTCTTGGGGGAAAAATTAACTAAATTCACTTGAAATGGGAGTCCTGCAGCACAATCACGCAGTTGGACGCAGCGCAAACACGTGTTCATCTTATTCTAGTTCAAATCATAAAATGACTGCTTTATGGGGACTGAATCCATCCAGACCGAGAAAGTCACAATTAACCCTGGGATAAGATCTACTCTGCCGACTGGGACGTTCCCATAACATTTCATAACGTGCCGACAATCTCCAATTAGATGCCGTCAATGTTTAAAGAGCTTTGGATGCTTTCATTCGCTCAGCTTTGATGCTTTGTTTTCTTGACTGTTTTGGCAATATGTCATTGCCAATTATTTATATTTGAAATGTATAAACCTCTGAGGTGGGTTCATTTATAACAAAGTTATGTTTATTTCCCAAAGATGAATTAAATGATGTCTTGGTTGGTTTGTATGAAAACTTGGTTTTCATTCAGTTGTTCCACGTGGCTGATAAGTGATAATTGTGTGAAATAGAATGTGTTTCATTTCTCATTTCAGCTCTGCAAACTTTAGCTCGTCTGCTTGACAAGCTCCCAAATGTGTGAAAGGTGACACAGAAAAAGTGTCGATCTCCACAGGGGGTTAGGGTTAGGGTTAGGAGGCAGCAGAGGCAGCAGCTCACGCACGCAGCAGGTAACGTCATCCCAACCACATCTGAGGAGATGTGGCAACTCCGAGGCAGGTCTGGCGTGATGGCGTCACCAGTTTCGGCGATTTGTAAAAACACACACTCCTTAAATTCCACGCAGTGTTTGTCATCTTTACTGGATCCTGGAGAAGTGGACCTTATAATTAGAAAACTTTGCCGATCGTGTCTTATTTGTAGTCTCTCTTCCAGATCTGTCAACTGCCTGGTTACTACTCTCTAACCTCTCTGAACAGTTAAAACAACTCGTCTGTTTCTTGTTCAGAAATGTGGGCTTGTCACAGCTGCTGCTGTGCTCTGCTCCAGCTCTCGCCCTCCCCTCTCTGTCACACCTGCCCTGCGCTCCTGATCAGTCACACCTGCAGCACATTGCAGACGAGCAGCACCGGCAGCTCGTCTGCAATGTGGTGCAGCTGTTTAAGCTGCAGTCTAGGAGCGAATCCTTGGTGGATTGTGTAATGTGCTCAGCAATATTGGTTGTTCTGGTATTCTGTGACCTGCCTGGTAACCTGATACTGACCCTGCTTGTACCTGACCTGGTCCTGCTGCAACGTCCCTGTAAATCTGACTGCCTTCAGAACCTGACTGTGAGATTGCCTGATCGTTTGTACTTTTGCCTGGAAATAAAACGAGGTTTTATTTCAACACCGTGTTGCTCTTGGGTTCTACACTGAAACCTGTCAGGGCTCTAACTTTAGCCTAGCTAACTGCAGTAATTCCTGCTCCGTCCCGGAGTTTTTAATTTAATGCTGCCGTCACTGTGTTTTCTACTCTGTGTCTGCTATTTATTAACTGAGGGGTCAATGTGAAAGATCTTTAGCGTTGATTTTTCCTCATCCCACTCTTGATTTACAGCAGCAATAAGCTTCCCTTCCTCTCTGATCGATAGCCGGCTCTGACCCTGAACACAGCGCTTCGTCTTTACCGATCGCTGCCATGAGACGTACACACTCTGCCGACATCAAGCGTGACCTCTTGGTTTTCCCGTTTTCAACATTCTCATTAGAACACCTCTGATGCGACATATAGGCAGGAAGTGGGGGCCAATTGGTCTAGACCGTTTTGTTCACAAAGTCATGTTCACAGACCCTGAAGGACAGATGTAACACCTAGGAAGAAGAATGGGCATCCCTGGTGCGTTCACTAACTGGGTGATGAATGAATTACAGCTCCTAAATTTAGCCGGGCAGTCTACCTTGAAATGGGGCTGCACTTCCATCTCAGGAGCGCAGACAGGCAGCATATTGCGCCAGAAGCCGTGACCTCTATTTCTGCATTAAGCAGGGGAAATAAAAAAAAAAAAGATTGATGTCTGACCGAAATATTGTGGGGAAGCCAAAGTCATATCCTGGAAAAGAGACAAACGTGTGTCAGGGTGGTGGGGGTGTTTGGAATCAGGTAAACAGAATTTTGGGCATTTCTGACAGGCTGGGAGTCGCTGTGTCGCATGTCAGGACTTTTCAGAGCAGATTTCTGGCAGAATTCATCATCGTATTTCCACCCAGAGCTAATGATCTGCGCCGACACCAGTCTGGCCTGCTGCACCCCCATTGAAAGCGTCCTGCCGACAAAATAAATGGCATTTAAGTGAGAACGTTGAAACGCACGATGCGGCTGAGGATTACAGGTCGTGTACATTGAATGGCTGGGTCAGGAACCGCGTTAAGCTCGGGAAAATGTAATCAGGATGAAGCAGGCTGACAGCCGAGGCCAGATTTGGTGTAAAGCATTTGTAAATGTGAAGAAGTGTTTTTATTACACGCACACAAGTTTCCCTTTAGTATTTACATCCAGCTGTTGTGGCAATTTGAAAGGTTCTGCATTTTTTTTTATGTGTGAAAATGTGTGTGTGAAAATACCCACTGTTCTCGTGACTATAGTTTCCATGACAACTGCCATAGAGCAGATGACTGGTATTTTAATCTGTAGTTTGTTCCATAAACTATTATTAATTTACCTGAGATTTTTTTAAAAAGAATTTGGAGCGAGTTTCTAAACCAGCGACTTTGGAAACCAACTAATTTGGAAATGGAGCAAAAGAATTTCGGAGACGAGGAGGTCCAGGCTCGAGCGTCTTCTCCAGAACTTTACAGTCAGATTACCACACAGATTAGCAGGAATTTTTCTTCCCCAAGTAAATAAACTCCTTCTCAGAACCTGACAATTCAATTCAGTTTTATTTATATAGTGCCTTTTTCTAATAAAAATTGTCTCTAGGTGCTTTACAGAGGCAGAAACACCCCAGAGCCTGAACCCCCCCCCAGGCAAGCACAGTGGCAAGGAAAAAACTTCCTTTTAACTTGTGCAGGACCAGGCTTACAAAGAGAAACCATCCTTCTGAAAGCCAGCTGGGAAAAGGAGGAGAAGAGGGAGACAGGACAGAGAGAATAAAAGAGAGAGAAAAACAAATATACAAAACAGCAAACATAATACAGGTTGTTATAAAAAAAAAAGGGAACAACATAGGCAGGTGCTGACAGTGGACAGCAGACACAGGCTCAAAGTAGCTTTTCTCCACCTTAACGTGTTTGTCTCTGAAATGGGACCAGAGTCAGCCCCGTAAAATCTCCCCCTTTGAAGCAGGAATGGACCCAGACGTCTCCTCGCAGCCTCTCTCCACTTCTTCTCACCGTGAAATGCTAAAACTTTGAGGTTCTCATTTTTCTGAGGCTGTAAGAAAAAAAGGAATGGCGAGTTGGTTATGAATCAGCCATGTGTCAGTCTGAGAGCGGACAAAACAAGTGTCTTCATGCTTGGTTAGGTTTTCACTGTCATCCTCGCTAAGGCGGAAGGTTGTGCCTGCCGGCTCTGAAACACATTGGAGGGCTGCTTCTTGCTCAGCAAGGTGCTGGCTCTGCTTGTACTCTATTTTATTTTTTAAAAAGCAAATATTTCATGGTATGTAGCAGTCACATATGACAGGCACTGTGGCTGAGGGTTGCTAATCTTGGTTCCAGGCAGATTGTGCATGTAAAAACAGAGCTGGTAGTTCTCCGTCCTTTAGGTACTGTCGGAAGTGCCACACTCAATTAGGTCCAACACGTCTGCCCATGCATTTAATCTGACGTTAAGAAAACTCTTCGCCATCTCTATCACCGCTTACACGCGGCTATGACTCACCAGCACCCCCACAGTGCATTGTTGACGAGCCCAGAGACAATCCCCCCCCCCCACCGAGAAAGATCCCTGCTGTAGCCCAGGGCGACAGCAACAACAGAGAGGGGATTTATCCAGTTTGCACCCTCACAGCTCCGCTTACAGCGTCTAGAGGATGGGCACCGTCAGCCGCAACTGAGGGGGGCGGGGGCGGGGGGGGGTGTTTCACTGTGACACATTTACATTTAGCCTTGATTTAGCTAAATGTGAGCTTTCAGGAACGCCTTATATGTGGCCAGGATGCTGTTGGGACAGAGACGTGCGAAACATCCTTTAGCAGTGGAGCCCATCCCAACCTCCGGTCGTCTCGCCAAAACAACCAGATTATATTTGGAAAAACCCAGATGATACAATGCCAGTGTCTTGGCATGTTAATGTTAAAGTTGTCTGAGTGATGGGAGGATGAGAAGAGGACAGAGAAGCTCCTGCCTGAGTTATTTCTTTTAAAGAAGCTGCAGCAAAAGCTCAAAGCAGCTTCTCTGCGTTTGACCCTGGTGACCGCAGCGGTCTGGACAAAGAAAGAGAAACTGTTGGAAAGGCTTAGAATCAAAGGCAAACTCAGCAGTTTTATGACATCTTTTATAGTCCAGGACTGTCTCCGTGAACCAGCGTGAACATGCTCAGCAGGAATGGTAGCGACAGGAGCGCAGTACAAACACCTCAGTCAGCGTCTGGTTAAACGTCTAAATAAACACTGATGATTTAAATGACAATAATCATAACAGGATGTGGCGACATTCTGGATTCAATGATTAAATCCCGACTGGTGGTTTGATTTCAGAGGAGCGGCGACAGTTCCGTTCGGGAGGGAGTTGTTGTTTTGACAAATGGGGGTTTTGGAAGAAGCCTGAAAGCTCCTGTCTTTCGCTATTCATCAGGAAATCAGCGACTGTATGAAGACTGCACACGCATCACAGCCCCTTTAATGGATTTACATCCTTTTACACAATTATCAGCTTCTCAAACTTTCAGTCATTATTTCCAGCAGCTTTTAAGCAGCAGACGCCCAGAGAGACATGACAGGAAAAGTGTTTTTGTTTTATTTATTTTTTTTTATTCGATCGACTTCTCTGTCACTTTCTAATGTTCACTCGTCCGGCTGGATGAAGGTTTTTACAGGAAGCAGAAAGGTGCTTGTACGCCAACGGGCCTGAAAGATGCTCTGTGGCTTTGGCAAACAGCCGCCGCCATTCGCGTAAAAGTCACTCACTCTGCTCCAGCGAGGTGAGGAAGGGAAAGCAATGTTGCCAGTCGGACTCGGTGGGGATGATGAATCGCTGCCTTCTGCTCCTCAGCGATACAAACACCAGAGATGAAATGGAAATCAATCAATCACTGCAATTAGACAAGACTGTCCATCCAGCGTGGGTGGTGAAGGACGTTGTTGTGGAGTCAGCACATGTCTGCTGCTTGGGGCTGCCAATCAGCTGTGGGGGGGGGGGGGCAGAAAAGCTGGAATCCTATATTTAACCACACCACTTTCATTCCAGATGTCAGTTTTTCTTCTGCGTTTGATGAAACTTTCACAGTCTTCATAGTTCGTACATGGGCAGCTGGTTCCAAAGATTTGGAGCGGACACTTTGAGCCATGAAACGCATCCTGGAACATCTGCCACCATCTGATTGGCCGATCTAACAGCTCTCTTGAATTAATCCTAAAATGAACAGGAAACCAGTGAAGCCAGTGGCGTCCCAGCTTCCACACAGCGGTGCATGGTTCTCTCTGTGCCTGCAGGAGTTTCTGCAGCTAATTTGGCTCACAAGCAGCTGCTAGTCAATCTTCTGTCCACTGTATTCTAGGTGTTTAACTGACTCTAATGAATCACGCAGACATTACGGTTGTGAGCGTGATGGAAGTCATCATTTGCATCTGAAACGCAGAACCCTGCTAATTTGAACGGGTTGTTGTTGCTCCTATTCCAGCGCCGTGACTAATTTGGTTGTATTCTCCACACGTATGAAACCTTCATGTACCCTCATTGTTCTTTCATTAGAATTTTATGCTGTGAACCCCCCTTCCTGTGATCATCTTATCTTAACACAGAACACGCCGCGCTCTGCTGCCGACTGGAGATGATTAGCATCAACCTATGCAGATATTATGGGTCTCAGGAGAAGACAGTTGTGCAGAAACCTCCTGTTTCATTATGATTACACAGAAGTGTATAACATGACTTATCCCTATTTTCTTCACCTCAGCTGGAAGTAAAAGTTCTAGTTTTTTTTAGAAAATAATGAGGCCACTCCAAGTACAAGAAAGGAGCTTTTGGCTACTTTCTCATACTGAAATTAAGACTCAGGCGGAGACTCAGTCGGTTCAATCAATGCAGACCTCCGACTCGGAGAACCCTGGGGCACTTCAGCTCTGCAGAGAATAAAATCTGCTGCTTAGCTCCACTTGACAAGTTTGAGCATGACTACTTCCATCAGAACTCCCTCTGAGCACATTTGGTGTACATTTTTATAAACAAATTTGCTGTTTTCTATCCCTTCCTACCTTGATTGAGGTCTTTGTGTAAGCGTCAAAGGTGGTCCTGGTAGAGCTGGTGCTTTCGCTCGCCACTCTAGGGGGACTACATTTCCCAGCTAGCACCGGAACACCTGGAAGTAGTGTGTGCATCAGTGTCACACACAGTAGCATTAAGACATACAGCCCTGCAAAGTGGTGTGGTGTACTTCCTAGATAGTGCACTAAATAGGGAAGAGTGAGTGATTTTAAATAAATACCAACATAAATGGAATGATGTATCATCTAGCAGAGAGTTGAGGAGGTCAGAACATTCTCCAAATCCTCTATTTATCTCTTCTTTGCACAGTTGCCTCAACAAAAGTATTTCACACTTAATACAGCAACTGCGAGTGAAATTAAGCTCATTTGGCGACCAAGAATCATTGTTTTATTATAAGAATTCTTCCCGAGCCTTTGTAGTGACAGGGACAGAAAAATCATTACGAGTTTGGGTGAAATAAACGTGAAACCACCCCCACCCCCCACCCGCCTCCGCCATAATTACTGTGCATTCATCATTTCAGCGGAGCTGCCAGACAAAATGAAGGTCTTTAAGCATATGACATTCATGACAGTGGCCTCAAATAAAATGATCATTTCAGGTTAGGTTGTGCCTGGGATGTGACAGAAAAGTCAACGCTAAAGCTGTCAATGGAATCTAAAAACTAATGGCAGCAAAGAGCGAACCTGAAAGTCGAAGCTCCCGATCTGCTTCAGAGGGAGAACCAGTCTCCTTTTTACACCCAGTAAGAACCCTGGTCGGACTCGAACGCAGCAGCTAGTTTCCTTGAAGACATTTGCGCCTGCTGCCAGCCTTTTAGCCATTCTGATGCGATGAGGCGATGAGGCCAACTGAGCCGCAGCTTGTTACATGGTGGGATGTTCATGCGGCAGATTGCATCACTTTGTTCCCTTTGGTGCCGAAGAGTAAATTAGCTGGTGCGCCTCATCTGTCAACGGCAAACACTAAATACACCTGAAATACTGTTTTGGTCTCTAATGGAAATAAAGAGACAGCAAACATCAGTTTAATGTCAGGAATGGAAAGTTTCTAGGCCCCGTACCTGAGGTAGGGTGCTGTGAACTTTTTAAGCACGTATCTAGAACCCAACCTGTCTGTACGCCCTCTCCTAATTCACCGCAGCAGGAAAAAAAGACTGAGAGTGGGAGCGTAAATAGTTTTAATCCCCTTTGAATCTGTGTCATCCGCTCAGCTGTGACGAGTGCAAAGCCAAAAAGAGAGATGTAACAGATCAGATCATACTTCAGCCAGGTTAATTTACCCCGTCTTGCCACAAATACCATTTAGAAAACCCAACAATATGAAAGCCACATAGAAACTGACAAGAATTTAGTTGTTCAAGGGGACAGGAAGGAAGAAAGGCCGTGCAGCGTGAGCAGGATCCCAGGAGATGAAAGACGACCCCTTCTGAACCTGTCCGGTGATCAGAGGCTTCAGGTCGGAGGCAGATCAATGGCGCTCGCACACAGTGGCTCATCTAAGGAAAAGTCGGATCGACTCAGGCTAAATCCACTTCAGGTTCCGCCCCTGAAAGCGCATCAGTCAGTTTAATTAGCTCATTCTTGGCCGCCATCATGAGACTTGTGAAGTTCTGCACTCCAACATGTTCACACAACACAGGTGCCAGTTGGTTTAGCCCAACACAAGCGCCCCCTACTGGTTAGATCTAAGGTGTTGACCATACGTTATCGCGACTTTGCATCAATATTTCACTAAAATGTTGAAGCAAATTTAATTTCTAATGAATATTTTAGACACAAAAAGCCAACTCATCAGACCCAAAGAGTTTCATATGTTCCCTCTAAGCTAAGTTAATATTTTTAAGACACTGAATTATTCATTTATACTCACAATGTACCTTTTGAAGATCAAGCATTTAAATCAAGAGTTTAGCTTCGGTCGGGGGGTAAATGGCAACAGAAGCACAAACCTCTGAAATGAAAGTCTGATCATGAATCAAACCTCTGGGCTCCGTCACCACATCTGCTGCTGCGAGGATGATCCATTGTTCCGGAGGAGCCGCGTAAATGAAGAAAAGCATTAGATGAACGTGCTGAGGCCAAACGTGTGTCACGTGCTGCACTTATTTTAGGTGAAGGGACCTTTATTTTTTTTTTCTGCCTGCAGTCACGGCGCACCACGGATCCCCTGCTTTTCAGGAGGAAAACTAGGTGAGCCTTTTCTCTGAAGGCACTGAAGTGGACATTGAGGAGGCCCGCTCCGTGTTTACCTTCTAAATAAATAATCTGTCCACAGCCCCTGGAGGAGGATTAAAGCCGTCACGACTCACGTTTGCTAATCTTTGATGTCGACGGTGCAGAAAGGAGCCCACATTTTTCCCCCTTTCCAACCACTGCGATTGAAAATTTGGATTTGAAATAAAATCATCTGACGAAGGTAGGTTAGAAATGCTTCAGTAACGCTGCTGCTGCAGCCTGACATCTGCGGAGGCCCTCAGCAATGTTAAAGACAGGAGAAACATGCGACTGTGTTCATGTGGGACATACTGGGAGAAAGGCAACAAATCCAGACGGTACACAATCCTCCAACGCTGCTAGGTGATTTTCACTCCCAGCCTGTTTGTACTCCAGTTCTGAAATTGGTCCAAGTTAAAATTACACGTGTGAGACCTCCTTGGACCAAAGGAGGCGGCCTGATTGGATCAAATAGAAGAGCGAATCATCACAGTCAGCTTCTGAGCATCTGTGGTGATATCGTACAAACCCATCCTCAGTTCTCACCCAATTTTAGACATGCGAATTTCACCGCAACAGATTCACACATTCATCCTTCATCCAAATGCAAAAACAAGTTATTTTCACCCAAAACATGTTTTCTAAGCATCTATGTGGCTAGGAAAAGAAATGTCATATCACATAATTCACCTCATGCTGCTCTTTTCCTTCCTCAAGCTCATCAAACTAAATGACACGTGAAATGGTCTTTAAAGTGGTACTCATGTGGCATCCTATAAGATCGAGCTGAGTGGATACCCTTTTTCCTGCTTTACTGTAATACAATTCTAACTCTGTGTGTGTGTGTGTGTGTGTGTGTGTGTGTGTGTGTGTGTGTTGAGGTTAGAATTGGGTTTGGGTTATGGTTAGTGGTAGAATCCTTCATTCACACAGTCTTCAGTCTAGACTGATACATCCTCACCTCACCGCCGTGAGATTTTAACAAGGTGGAACTTGTAAAGATCATCAGCGAGCGCGACAGTTGATCCTCTGAGAGTACGACAGAGGACCATCTCTGCTGGATCAGTAATGGTTTGAAGGTCTAGCGTGACTTCAGAGCTGTTTCAAGGTTACTTTGCGATATTTCGTTGAGGAAAAAAAGCGTTTAGGTCACCTGTTTGATCGTGAATTGGGTGTAATGGTTGTGGAGCTCATGGTAAAAAAAAAACCACTGCAGGCCTTTATTGGCGTTCTCAGAAAGATCTCCACGGTGAGATGTTTCCTGATTGCGTTTCACTCTCCCATGAATCAGATATTTTTCCCTTCGCCATTCCTCAAACGGCAGCAGATGGGAAGTGAAGTCATTAGCGGGCGACGCCTCCGAAGCTTGAACTGTACCCTGGCCTGTTTATGTATTCCGCGGCGAGATGTTACTATAATTGGACCTAATGGAAACAGATGTCGTGTTCGGCGGGACGTGGCGTCTGGAGCGCGGCATGCTGCCTGCCAGGCATCTGGTTTTGCCGGAGATCACTTGCAGTATTTCGTCCGCGCTCGCTTCACATCAGGAATTGTCTTGCAGAGACGGTGTCAGAAATCCCATCCTGGCACTCGAGGCAAAGCGCCGCACTTTCATCTGCGTGTTAACGTGCAAGAATTATCTTTGTGAAAAGCTCGGACACCTCCATACTCAAACAGACCTTTGAAAGGCCGGCGGGGACGCAAGACAATTTTCTGACGAGTACAAAAACAGTATGTGCAAATGTTTGGGTGATGGAGAGCACCGCCATGCAAGACCAGAGTGTTGCCATGGAAACTGTAATTGGAAGTCATTATGTTCTCAGGTCTAATAATGTTAATAGGAGCGGAGGCGGCACATGGTGGCCTGGCAGGTCTTGAGTGTCGTCTGTGGGGTGTGTTTCTGTTCGCTCTTTCCTTGATGCAAATCAGAGCGAAGGAGCTGCCACTGACCGCCGATGGCGCCATTGCACCATCGAGAGTCACGACTCATAAAGAAGATGGGGAACATTAGCGCCGGCACGCAGAACGAAATCTCCAAATCAGTGAGCTTTAATCATGTCTGTAGTGCCTTCTTTAACCGCAGAGGAGACCAGGAAAAAGTCCCCACATGGGGTCAATAAAGTGGAAAGTAAGAAAAGGTCAAAAGGTCAGCACTGTAACTATCAGCTCTGTGAGCCGTGCACGCGCTGTAGATGGGGTCTGTGGCTGCGGCCGTCCACCGATCTGGCTGCTCATAATGTTTTTATTGCTAATGCGAGACTCTGCCAACACATTCTCATTTCTATACTCCGGCTTCTAGCTGTTCATTTCACAGTGAATGAGTGAATGATTAGATTATGACTGTGTGTAATGCAGCCTGCAGTTCACCACGACAAAAGACTCGTAGCCTCGGCTTCCAAAGCAAATAGATTTAAAAAAAAATGACAGATTCACGTATCTGACACCAACGGTGGCATCAGTAGTCTCTGTCCGTTTGTTGGTTTTGATGGACAGATGTGAAAATCAGATAGAACACATTCCTGCCAAGTGGTGTTGTGTTCTTGTTTGCAGTCGTCTGCATAATCACTGGTGCTCATCAAAGTCACATTTGAGGCCTGGATCCGATTGATCTGTGCTCATCAGAACATGGCAGCCAGATGTCCCATTTCTGGGTTTGACCGCATGACTGTAAAGATGTGTGTTGACAGAAAACCTTCAACAGACAGAGAAGATTTCCAAGAGTCATGACAGCATTGGTCAAAACTTCTGCTTCATTATTATTCTTTTTATTTCTTCTTTTAAAATAGCAGAGTTGGGAGTCCAATCTGAGAAAATGATGTAAAAACGTGAAACAGAATATGAATAAGCAGGTTGTGTAATTAATGTACTTATGTAAGAACTCAAAAGTAATCCCAGAGCCTGACTCAGAACTACTTAGCACTGACTATCACCATAGAAACCCAGCCACTGATGGAGATTGAGGATCGTTCTGGGGTCTGATGGTTGGTGTTTAGGTTGTTTCATGTCTTTCTCTATGTAATGTTGTCTTAATTACCCTCCTAATTATCTCCCCTACTTGATAGTAAAACTTCCTTAACTTAACAATAGTTTGATGCAGAAATTTCAACAATTTTTTTTTTGGAATATCTATACATTTTTAAAATTAGTGAGTAAAATTGGAACATTTATTAATGAGCATACAAGCAGCTTTTTAGGAATTTAATCACAACCATGTATTCATATCGGCAGAAGCCAACAAATGTTTATTTTATGTTTTTACTGCCACTGCGTCAGATGATGACCAGCACAGGGAGGAGAGATGAACGACACACAGGCAGCATCTCATGTTTTCCCGTCTCCCACTTGTTAAGATGCAATCTGTCTTTTCAAGGATAGGAGCCTCGTCCGCGGTGATAGAAATGTTCACCGCCAGTGAAGAAATTTCACTACAAACCCATTCTGAATGGGTATTTACCACAGACAGCTCTGTTCATCAAGGCGGCTCCCGCCAGCGTTTCATTTTATCACATGGAAAGGCACGAAAACACACAGGCAGCTGCGTTTAAAGCCAGTCGGTTCATTTATCATCTAATATGAGCTGATCTGGGATTTTCCAACATGGCTACTGAGGCGGGAAGGTTGTCGAGGACAAATATCTGGACGTGCCTTTCGAAGGAATTTCCTCCCATTTTGCGAAGAACAGTGAATTATTGCTGCATTTGTGCAAACACAACACACATACAACACTGCAAACGATGCTAGCAGACTGCACACGCTTGTAGTGGAGTTTGATTTTAATTAGGAGCAGAGACAGGGGTAAAAGGGACAGAAAACTCTTTCATAACTGATTTTACACATCAGCCCCAATGAGTCACGATTCTTCTTCTTGTTTGTTGGAGTCGAGCGTTCTCAGCCCTGGAACCCAAAAGTGAGCAGCGATCATGCTGCATCCTTTGAGTCTGCCGGAAGAGCCGAGTGCGCTAAACATAGAGGTGCTTGTAAGGCGGACCATCCGCCTTTGGAAATTCTCTTTGAAACAGCAGAAGGGCTGTGAGTGAAAGAGAGAGGAAGGAAAAAAAAAAAAAAACGGAATTTAATTTGCAAGTTTAAGTTTCCCCGACTCTGTTAAGTGGGACAGTGGCTTAAATATGACATACGGGGTCTAACTTGTGACACAAACAACCAAATTAGAGTGCTTTACTCCAGAATGCTATTTGAGATGATGATTTCAAAGTACAGCTGCATGTATGAATGACTCATACTGAATGATGGCAGCAGAGACGCTCAAGTCAGGCAGTTAACTCATTTCTGTGACCCGGGGTCAAATATCAAGTCAAATAAGCAGCTTGTACTGGAAATTAATTCCTGCAGATCTGCAGGAGTGTGATAAGGAAGAGCCACATGTGTGCAAACATCCACAAGAGCTGGCAGGGCTGCTGAGGCGATAGATCCTCTGTTGAGACCACCAGGGGCTGATTTAAGTGTACCTGGTCCCCAACACGCTCCTGCCTGATAGCGAGTGAGATGCAGCCTTGCACCCTGCAGCCATGCAAGCGTGACCACGCAGTGGAGGAACAGTTTGGGGTTCTGGAGGGGGAGGAGGGAGACCGAAGGGAGCTTGGGATTTCATACACAAGCAACAGGCAACAACTGGTGAGCATTTCAGCTCGCGAGACACTCGCCCAGACTTCCTACCCGCCGACCAAAGCCCTTGTTTTGTTCGGCACCTGGTCGGCACAGCTTGGCGAACAGATGCTGAAGCACTGATTCACCACCTGAGAACGGTGCACGCTCCAACACTCCAGCTCTATTCGGCACATTCATGTTAGATTAACAGCCACCTGCAGAGGAGGCTTAAGAAGGCTGGAACGGCCCCAAGAGCCACCGATGAATCCAAGGACACGGGCAGCTGCGTGGATAAGACCTTAGGTTATTGTGGAAAATGACAGAAAAGCCAAGTGGGAATACTCTCATGGTTGAATACTCCAAGGATGCTGATTTTTGCTGGTTTCTCTAACTTCCCCATCCCAAAATGCAATGATAAGTGGGATCAAAGTCCAATGAAAGTTGATCAGTTTTGAGTTGTGATCTTTGCTAGACCGAAATGATGTCAGATGGGAGTCACCTTCATGATTCTCAGAGAACAAACACTCCCGACACTCTGGGCGGCAGGTTCTCGGGAACGAGCTTTGCATTTTGTGCAGTGTGGCAGGGGGAGTAACGGACCCCCCACTTGTCAGGCTGTGTCACTGAGGCACACAAAAGGTGAAAAAGCCATCCGCTTGGAATGACAGGACACCCAGACGGGGGCAAAGCAGGCTGCTCAGGAAGCAGAGTCTCTCCATGAATGCAGAAGCGCTCAGCGGAGGGCGGGTGGACCACGTGGGTGTGTGCTGGAGGCTTCGGGTGGGAGACCGGGGCCAATCAAAATCTCACACACAAGATGAGCACCTATAGCAGCTCCTTCAGTTCTAATCACAGCCAGATGTCAGCGCATCAGACACGTGATTAAACGAGAGCAGACTCCGCTTCTGCTCTTTTCCCTGGAACGAAGATCGTAAAGCCCGCTGGAGCTCATGCACCTCAGATAAGAAGTCCACATTTCAATTCCCGATTGATTAAAAAAAAAACAAAAAAAAAACATTTTAATAAAACAACACAGTACAAATTGTCCATTCAAGGCTCCACATGGAGATCACATACACAGCCTTGAGAACACACGAAAACCGAAAATAAATTCTACATAAAGGGCAAATGGTCATACAGAGAAAGATATACACGGCAAATCCCACTGACTCAGGATGGAGATGGATGAGGGTAAAGAGAATATCCTGGTTGCCCCCTGGTGCTGGGCTGCAGTGTAAGCCAATAACATCCCCCCCCCCCTCATGGAACTGTAAGGCTGTTTCTAGGTGATATTCTATCATCTGCTACTTTATCAGACTGACATCTGCTTTAATGATTTTAATAAAGGGGCAAGGTGTCATGATTGACAGCTGAGCCCTGCTGCACACTCACCAGAGGGTCTTATTTTTAGAGTGGGAGGGGCCGGCTATCTTTATGTCAGTGGGAAAAGGTGATGGTACTTTAAGATAAAGCTCCTTCAGAGACCAACAATAAATGTAAATTAAGGCTGGATGATGTGGAAAACATTGGTGATGTTATGCTGCCTTCACACCCGTGCCACATGGTGGCAAATAATGCTCCACCCATCAGCTGTGCATACAATTACTACTGTACTTGTTTTTGAAAAATGTTCAGCAACGATACATCAAATCTGTTCTGGAGTTCGTAAAAATCAATCAGAGGCCTCCAGCCAGCCTGACCTGTGAAGAATAAAAATACAATCAGGTGGATCCAAGGAGAATGGACAGCTGGGCCTGGGCAGTGGGGCAGAGGAGGGGTCAAGGTTCACGCGGCCGACCGTCGTCGGATGACAAACGCTCCCCTCTGCAGCTGCCCCAGGTAGATCCTCATCTTTGTGCTGTCGCTCGTCTTTCTCACCCAAATCTGGAAAACAAAGAGAGGAGGTTTGTAACAGTCCTGTCACGAACAACATTTTACAACAGCTGGAAAATGTTCCAAAACTAATCGCATTTACAACAATGTGGTTTGTGAAATATCAAAGAAATATTTGAAATCTATTTACCAATTCTAAAATAGAGTCAGAATTACTTCACTTATTCTAGAAGAGGGATGCTTTCATGTCAGATATATTTTGTTTTCCTACCTACACCCTGGATCTGTTTGTTTGGAATGAATAAATAATTCTTATATGGGCGCTGCATCACAGCAGTAAACACTCTATTTACTATTTTTGAGCCAAGGCTGAATTATATATTTAACACCCTGCTGAGCGTCTCTCCACTACATATACACACACTAGTGTGTGTGGTGTCAGCGTGTGACATAAAGAAATAAACTGGGCCAGATGACCGAATGAACTGCCTTGGTAATCATGTCCACCATAAAGTCGAGTGTGCTAAGCGAGTGTGGTCCCTAACCTTTTTTGCACCACGGGCCGGTTTAATGTCAGACAGTATTTTCAGGTACTGGTTAAGATATTGCGGGGGGGGGGGGTTGGAGACCGCTGCTGTAGAGGGTCAGTGAAAAGTCACCTCGTTGGTCCCCACTGAGCTGATGACACAACTGATCTTTGTGTTGTCCTTGGACTCCAGGTAGATGGCCTGGCTCTTGTGGTACCTGTGAGCACAAAAACAACAAAAACAGCCATCATCAAGGTGAAGCGCACAAGAGCTGACGGGGGGAGCCGTTCATCCACCAGAACCATTCTCAGCTGAATAGATAATTGGACCGGAGAGTCAAAACAATGAGTCTGTCATTCCCTCTAATGGCTCCTAACTGTCAGAGGACAGAAGCGAGCCAAGAGACACTGACAGCCAAAACATTTGATCGTGGAGAATAATCACACACTGCTGCTCTCTGAAAAGCCTTGAGGGTGGGTATATTCTCTGGCAAAGAATAAACTAGACACCACAGAGCTGCCCGGTCTTAACACTCTCAAACATTACAAAAGCAGGAAAAATGTAGTAATCGTTGAATTACCTCTGTCTGTATATATATAAAATCAATAAAATCAACAAAGACTATAGATTAAAATCCTCCATAGCTCAACATTACAGTAAAATGCAGTCAGCTTACCTTGTGTGATTGTTTCACACCCCAGCAGTTAGAGTGAATATAAGAAAATGTGAAAGATGTCTTACGTATTGATTAATAATTAAAAAAAATATATAATTTAATAAATGTCTTTTACAGACCAAATAGGCGACAATGCTGCCACCTAGTGGAGACCAGCCGTATGTAGAAAACTACAAGGACATTTTTGTCGGGTAAAGTTAACAACCTACCATCTTTTGTCGTAGTAAAGTTTCCCTTCCTCGATGCGAGCTTCGTACCGCTGTGAGGGGCTCTCCATGGGAGCAGTGGGAACATGTTCTGGAGATGATGGCGACACTAAAAAGGGATGAACCAGATGAGTCTAATGTCCAAACCTTGTGTGTCAATATATGTATCAGGAATACCATTTCTGTCTCCCTACATATCAATAAAGAAAGAGCTAAATTTGATCTAACTGGGTTTTTTTCATTGTCAGCTTTTTTCCATGTTTATTACATTTTTGCCTGCAGAAACATACTTGGAGCTGCATCCCTTGTATAAAAGGTTCTGTGCTACTCAAATTAAGCTTTAAAAGCTAAAATACTGGCAAGCCTTCAGTGGTTCATGTTTAAAAACCTCAGGTTTTAGAAGATGCATGATATTGAGAGTGCAGACATGAAAGCGGTGGCGGTTTTAAATTCTTGCAACTGAATGACATTTGTGGTTTAAAACAACTATGAAAGCTCAGTTGTGACTCACCGGGCCGTTTAGGTGACTTGAGCTGAGAAAGAGATGAATGACAGAAAATCAGCAGATGTAAGATTCTGCAAAACTTTTATGCAACAAAGGGATGCTTACCTTGTTGAGTGTTCTCAGATCCTCCATTATCTGGTCATCTGTTAGCAAATAATTTAACTGAGGTGTGAAGAATTAAGGAAATGTTGTGTTAAAGAGGTCAGACATGAGGCTCAACATCATTTACAGAACAACAACATTCAGTTCCAGGAACCATATGCTGAAAACTTGCCAAATCGTCTTAAGTAACAGCTAATTTGTGGGTAACAAAGGTCTGGTGTTAAGGGTATCTGGTGCAGGTTTTCTCCGTTTGTCTGGTATCGGGACTGGATCGTTGGGTCGTCTCCTCAGTTTCCGGGTCATGATGGGCTTCACCTCCATTGAATCTGTGTTTGAAAGGGAAAAATAAAACCACCCAAGATTAAAATGATTTAACACAGCCCAGATGTGGGATCTATCGCTGGCTCCCTCACCGCCCGTCAGCTCCATGGTTAATTTCTCATTTTCAATCATCTTCTTCTTCTCCTCCAGCTCTGCAATTAAGTTTTCCTTTAGCTCCACTTTTTTGTCATCAAATTCCTTCACTGCTGCTTTCTTCTCTTTCACATAATTCCTCTCCACCTGCTCAGTCTGCAGCCGAGGAGAAGACAGAATGAGGCAGGTTTTGCTTTTAAATCCAAAACACATGAAGATAAAAAAAAAAGAATAATAAAATAAATTTCATGTAAATAATAAAATCTATAGAAGTCAGCCAAGAAAAATCATACTGACCTCAAGCTGGAGAAAGAGATCTGTAAAGGAGGACAGAAATAAGTTAAAGGATCAGAATCAGATGTATTAGAAAAGGATTCTTATTAAGAAAAAATTATTGAGAAAGCAAATGCTGAATCCACTTTGCTGCAAATCTCTTTTTGTCTTTTTATGAATGTAATTAATTTGAATTTAAATATTCAAGAAAAAAGTTACTAGTGGAAATTGATGCTCTCCTCTCAACTGAGGTGGTTGAAATTTTGATATAACACTACATTGTTTGTCCAGACAGGTCTCCTGTGAAGAGTTTTCAGCTTTACAAAACTATGTTGGGGCCCTGTTTATTCTCTGACCCATGCTTGACAAGGCAAAGCTGCAAAAACGCCCAGCTCATGATGACTGACTGCGAACAAGGTCAGCATGGACGCATCAGCATGAAAGCGCAGACGGAATTTTCTTGGCTTGCCTGCATTTCGAAGCCTCTCTTTGTACTGCTGGTCCAGCTTTTTCATCCTCCTTTGGTATTCCTGCAGGGTCCCTGTAAACCAAAAAAATAAAAAATAAATAATTACTAAAAAAAAAAAAAAAAAAAAAATACATCTACACATGGCAACATCTTTTCATATTGGACCTGTGTTTGGCCATCAACAAGATCTGACAACAAAACAGATTGCAGAACAGCTCATGCTGCTGCAGCCCTTGTGAGAACAGTGGTTACCTTCGTGTAACTGCTGCAGCTGTCTCTTCAGGGACGCAAGTTTGTCCTGGTACATTCTGGAACAAATAATGCAGAAGTTCATTTCTATTCACTCTGCAGTGTGGGTGCATTCAAAACTTTACAATTCCAAGGATCCTTTTTTGTTTTCAAAGGTTGAAATGCCGAGTCATGCTTCTCACACTTACTGCTCTTTGATTTCCACATAGTCATCCTCATCATGTTTAGCAAGGTCTGTTTCACTGGCATCTTCTGTGTCTGGAAAACATGAATATTAGCAGAAATGGAGTTATTATACGTTGACTAGGTGTATGCAGCTAAATACACCAGAAAATCAGCAGAAAAGTGAGCATTTCAAAGTGCGTGTGTCACCGGTGAGGTAATGGTGAGCACCCAGCTTGGTCATGCCCTTCATGCTTCCATCACTGAGGATTAAGGGACCAGGCTGAGCCACGTATACCAGATCTAATCTAAACTTTAACCTTTGCGTAGCATTTTCTGTCAAATTCAGGAACAAAAATACAAGATGACGAAGACAAGGCTTGTTCGTTTTCACAGCAGAGGAACATTCCAACACTGCTGTTTGAGAACCTGTCATTTTGCCGCATGGAGAGATACGCAGAGAGTCAGCGGCTAACTATCCGTGCTGCCTGGGCATCGTGAACTCGCCAGAGAAAGCTATCGGGTTTAGGCTAGTGTTCTTCGAAAATTTGGTAGCCAAATTTAGAGGCACATACTCACAGTTCAGTCGGTGTTATTTAAAAAAAATGACACGACAACGAAAAGGCCCAAGCAGGTTAAGCTGACACAGCAGCTTTCATTTTCGGTTAGCGTTAAAGTGTTAGCTTAACTTAGCTATCTGAGCATTGAAACAACCGTCCGATTCTCGATTTGTAGTTAAGAGGACCGTCGTCGCATCCCGAGGATACAACTAAACAGCCCAAGTGAGGTTCTGCGCGTGGAAGGAAATGTCCGGAATCTAGCTAACCTTGCAGCGCTGTCATCGTCGCCCTGTTTCCCTCTGGCGTCTCTTTCCACAGCAGTCCTTTCCGTCTCAGTGGATAGTGAGGAAAAGGGCAATGCAGTGAACTCGGCACGCAGAGATTCGCCTGCTGTTTGTACTCGAAGCTAACGTCACGTAGCTACACGGCTAACATTAATTCACGCCACACAACGCTGCCCAACGTGACGTTATTATGCTTAGCACAGTGTCTAAAGTTACATCGATTTATTTAAGAGCTGGGTTGCACTAGTTGTGAACCTTTGATGCCAAATAAGGTAGAGCAGGTGAGACGACCGCATTGGTATACCGGACGCGAAACGGAAGCTAACTTAGCATCGTGTAAACTACACAAGCAGCACATATACAATCGATAACTGAGCCGCATTTTATTCGTAATGGTGGAATTTTAAGAGTAAAGTAGCAAGGGTAAGGGATGCTTTAAGAGTCGTTCCTTTGCTTGGCAAAATAGATTGGCGGTAACCGGGTGGTTTACGCTGTATTTGAATGTGTGTATTGGAAGCTCGCATTACTCAATATTTCAAATGTGTTGACACCAACTAAGAAATGCTAAAGGGAACAATCCGTACTGTATAAGAAAACCGATATTAATGTAAATGTTGAATACTGACTGTGATTCTAAAATTAACCGAATTTCGCGAATCTGGCAAATATTTCACACATTTCCAACAACTAGACCGAGCCGTCGCTTCTGGCCAAATCGTTCAGAACGTTACCTTCTTCTGAGTCTCTTCCCCTGAAACTCCGTTCGTCGTCGTCGTCCACGCTATCAAGTTCTTCTTCGTCATTATAATAATCCACCATAGGCGACAGCAAAGTTGAAGCCATTTATTCGTTTATAAAATGTAAATAAAACTGAAAATAAACAATCGATTTGTGTTTTGCAACCTGCTTGGAAGAGCGCCAACAACTGGCAGGACCTTGGAATACCAAGCAGTCTGATGTTATGCCTGTATAAACATTTTATATTAAAGTAATGAAATTTAAAAAAGTAACAATATAGCATTACGTATTGAAATTAAAAATTAATCACAGAGTTGCTAAAAGGAATAAAGCCAATCACCCGTGGATACGCGATATACGCAGACAATGTATATTGGAACAGGCATAGTTGTGGACACCATTGGTAATCTTGGTTTGTTGAGTTCAACAGTATAACCACCGCTGGAAGGTGTTTTTTTTCCCCTACCATTTGCTATTCTGTGTTTATATATATATATATATATATATATATATATATATATATATATATATATATATATCACCTCGACCCAATGGCGATTCTTTCAAATAAATACAAATAATAAATAACAGATGTTTTTTTAATTGTAGAAATGGCAGTGTTGGCATTATTCAGTATCATTGTGACTATTATTTAAAAAGATAGAGGTACGAAGCATATTAATGGTAAATAGAGAAGTTGTATTCATTTTAAACAACATATGCTTAAGGTATAGGCCTACGTGGAATCTTAACAGTGCACCAGCAGATGGCATCATTGCACCGAGAAAGTTTAAGAGACGAAATTAATCTTCTCTGAAGTTACACGAATCGGGATGACTGAGTACGTACATCTTTAATGATTTTCTGAGGAAATAAGAGCTCTAGAAATCTCGATTTGCAACGGCATAACCCCGCGTTGCCATATTGCATCGAGGTGAGTGGATTAACTGCGCACGTAATTTGTGCAAACCAGTTGGATGTTAGTTTATTTCCGTTGCTGACAGGCATGGGAAGCGAGAGTTTTCTGGCATGCCCTTCTATGTACGAGGCAACTTTATTTCCGCTTGTCTGTCAAACTATCATAAGCGACCGGGGGGTTGAGCTCCCGCTGTTCCGTCATTCAGGAAGTCCGGACCAACTGACAGCACTTCGCAAAGTCACGCCAACATCTCCGGTGACTGATTAATTACCCCTGAAGTGAGTAGGACGGCCAGTTTTACCAAAGGTGAGCGTCTACTCTTATTTTAATGGTTTTTATTTGTGTTGCTGTCACAGTTTGTCCCCCCCCCCGCCCCCCTCCCCTCCACGGCTAACCCAGCTCGTGCAGAGTCTCGCGCTCTCAAAGTGAAATGACACTTCCTCTTGTCTCCGCGGCTAAGCTACGGCGGCTACACGTCAAAAGCATCGAAAGTGGACGCGGCTAGATTGCGGTGCTGGCAGGTCGCACCTGAAGTTGTGAATCGCCACCGTCGAGTCATTTTTACCCCCCACCACCGTTTGTTCGGTTTGTTGTTACAACACCGCTCTACTACGAGGTGAGACGCCAACATCAGCTCGCTGGGGTGAAGTGCGTAGGTTCACCTTTTTTTTTCTTTATTTTTTTAATGTCCTGAGCCGAGTGGCTGTCGTAGACGAACGCGGTTCTGCACCTACGCTGAAATTTGGAGAGTTTACGCTATGGGGGGGGGGGGGGGGAAGACGCCGCGCCGTGCCGTTTGGTTCGTTCCTAGTGGGTGAGTACGCGGAGAGCAAAGCGGGTGACAGGTTGTAATGAAGGGAACAGTTGTTTTGTCAAACCCGCACGGAGGCTGGGCGCCGTGTAAACTTGCACCAAGTGCTGTTTTATTACCCCCAGGATATGTGGGCTAATCTGAGTCTGCAACGACGGCTGTGGTACCTTCCAGTGACTCGCACGTAGACGCGAGCTTTTACTATCAACGCACAACCACGACGGTTTTAAGACGGTTTAACGTGGATTGCACCCATTGTCCTACATCTATTACACATCGCCACATTTGTTGACCAAACGAACATCGAACTAAGCCTTGACAGGTGTCCGAGCCCACTGCTCGTTTGATGACATCCGAAGACAATGGCAATCAATAACACGCGTCATGGCGCGAAGGCTGCCGTTTCTCCTCACCACAAGATCTGGGTTCAAGAAATAACTAGCGCTAAAAGTGAAGGGACGCCGTTGGCACACGCTTGAAATGGCAGTTTTTTTTTTTTAAGATAGCAAACTGAGCACCAAAACCCAAGCTGACCCAAAATGATGTCATCTCTAGTGTTCAGAGCGCATGAGTGAGAGGCAGCAGACTTTGTGTGTCAGGCTTCTAAACTGTGTCATTGTAAGAGACTTGCTCCAGCCACTGAACAGTCAGAACCCCCTCTGCCATTGTGCACCAGATAATTTAACTCCAGCAACATATTTTTTTTCTAGTAAATTGAGTAATAACATTGTTGACTCTTCAAGGGACGCTGCATGTCTGGTTCCTGATATTTATATTTTTGGCATCTTCAGTCAGAAGTTAGGATTTTGCTCAAAGGTCACAGGATTATTGTGCAAGTCCTTGTTCACATCACCCTTATCTGGCCAGTTTATCTGTGGCCTGTTGACCATGTAGCCGTGGGCAGGGGCGGAAACTTGCACAATATCTCATAAGCAGTGGTATCTGGGGCATTTCAGCTTTTATTAGCATTTGACTTTGACTCATTTAAGTTCAGGCAAATCTTTCACTTATATAATAAAGCTCTGCCCAGTTTATGACCTGATAAATACTGGTTTCTTGTTGTTTAGTAGGTAAAATAATGCCCCTTTTTACAAGAATAGTGATAAAAGAATAGTGATAAAAGGTAAGATTGGGTTGGGTGAATTTTAGTTATCTTTGGTATTTTATATAATGCATTTTTGAGGAAAAAAAACATCCTTTCAAGTGTCAGTCATAAGCTAACACTAACAGTTTTAGTTAACAACAATGCTGTGACAGGTTACTGACACGGGGACCAGTGGTCCACTTGGGAATTTTCCCCACATCCTTTTGGGCATCAGGTTTGTGGTGGTTGTGAATGGCTGCATCAGAAGGAGGAAACATCAGCTGCTCTTGACAGCTGGCCGGCATGGCTGTCAGAGGCGGGCGGTAACTGCACGGTAAGGGCAGGCTTTCTCTCTTTTGGTCTGTCTGTCTAATTCCTTGAGTCAGAACTTATTCTGCTTTTAGGACACAGCAGTTTACTGCTAGAAGCAGTCGGTTAGCTCTGAGGTTTACGTGATCAAACTAGCAGCTGGTGCAGGACTGGGAGCAGTTTTTCCTTCAAGCTACTGTTTACTAGAAACTATATGGGATTGATGCAATTGGCATATATTTCAGATATGAGCAATGAACATATTTTTGCTTCTATTAGCTTGTTAATTGGAGACCAAGTAAAAACTAAATGTAAATGAAATTCCAAGAATGTACTGAGGTTCAATGCTTTGCTCTGCGAGTGTGCAGACATGCCCAGCAGTAGCACCTTAACTCTGACTGACCTGGATAGGCCTGAACCTTAATTAGCAGCATTGGGAATACCTGTGTTTATCCTACTGTTTCTTGCCAAAAAGCTGTGAAAAGGGCTTTCACTTAGAAAAATTATCCTGTGCCTTGCAGCCACTTTCAGATGTTTCTTTTTTATGCTGTGAGTGTGCTTCATTTGGGTGTTATTGACATTAAATATTGACTTCGCGCTTATCTCATGTTGCCTTAACATAAACCTGCTCTGTTTTAGAAGAATCCTGATATGTCCTCCTCATCTCTCAGGTCTCAGCGACCCCGCTGTGAGTTCACCGGCCGTGTCCTCGGACAGCTCCACAGTGAGTCAGCCATCATGGCGCATTTATTGAAATCCTTGATGCCGGCAGAGAAAATCTTGGGAGGTTTAGTTTTAGCATCTCAAGCGACCTGTTGAGAAGACGTTCCTTCCCTCCCTACTGACTAATCCACCTCAGCCTCTCACAGCTCTCAGCTGAAGCTGCTGAACTCTTCTCCACTTCCATGTGACGGGAAGGCTGACTTTTGAAAAATACATGAAAGAATTGCCAGTTTAGTCCATGCTGTTTGGTTTTTACCACAGAAGCAGAGCACATCAAATATTCAAGTGCCGCTGTCAGACTCTTAATGTTCTGCACTGATCTTGTTTATCTAATACAGAAATGCTGTCTCAGATGAGTTGTGCCCCCCCCTTCCCCCCACTTCCCAGTATACGCAATGGTGGGTTTAAAAACAGCCAAACATACTGGAAAATTTAGCTTGGTGTTGTTGCCATCAAGAGAATGAAACAACAGAAAAGAGTGTTTTTTTTTTTTTTTTCCCCCGCAAAATACAGCCGTCACAATATCAATTTTCAGCATGAAATTCCTGTTTTTATTGATCAGCCGGCAGTAAAGAGATGAGGCAGTCAGCCATGTATGCATCTCCCAGGTCCTGTTTTGGTGGAATAGTTGTGCTTCAGTGGCACCGCTGGGAAGTGAGTCTCACTGGGTGTGGGAGGTTAGCATTAGCAACTTGATTACGGCTTCGTTATAAACATGCTTCCAATCCCCCAGTGAGGTTGCAGCTGTGACCATGACTTTGCCTCCCCACCTCTCAGCCCCCATTATGTCTGGCTATATCTGTCTCCAGCTCCGCTTTGAAATCTGCAAGCCCTTCTGCGTTCTTTCATGACTAGGCCAAGTTAAGCGTCGGTGAGTTATGGCAGCGGCCATCACCGTCACCATCACCCGGGGAGGCGTCACCATCGCTGACGGCTGACTCATCTTATCGCTGCCCACCACTGTCCCCCCTGGGCCCAGAGCTTATTTTAGCTTGGCAGAATGAAGGAAAAGGATATTTTTAGAAGCATGTTTCACTCTAATGGGGAGGTCTTTAAAAATTGAAAGTGTCATGTTTTGGTTTCCATACTGCTGAGTGCTTCCTACAGTACATGCAGCCGGCTGGGAAAACTCCGTGCAGCTAGCTTAGCGGTGTGGGACGTGTCAGCAGGGCTTAGGATGCATGATTATGATGGACACATTTGCTGATGTGAGGGAGGGGTGTAGTAATAAACCGCTGCAGCACTACACTGGTCTATTTTAGGAGCTTCCTTTGCCTGCCCAAAGTGCTTTTGTGTCTCATGTGCAACTTTATAATTTCACTTTGCCCTTAATTACATAGCGTGTTTCTAGACTGCAGCCTGCAGAAATATGTTAAACACTTGCTGGCAGCTGAGTTGTGCACGCTGTAGCCAGCCTTGATGTTATTTAATGGCCCGACCACCACGAAACCTGACATAAATGCACAATAAAAAGAATCTGAGCTAAAAACCCCCACCTTCCCGAGAAAACTAGGCCTCTGCCCCAGCTCCGTGTCGCCCTAATGCTGTGACTGGACAACCTCCATTGGGTCAAGTGGAGATTTTCCCTCTAATGAATCTGGGGGAGATTGTGTCGTGCTTTCGCCAACCAGCAGTGAACCAGAGCCACCGTGGTTTTATTTTTCTGTTTTAGTTAAGTCTGTGGCTTGGTTCGGTCACATGTGTCAGTCGCAGGGACTCGGATGATTAAATGTTGGAGACAGCGTTAATATTACAACTCTGGTGGTTCATTCAGTGAATTTCTCAGTTTTGTCTCTTCTGCCGTTAATGATATTTTTCACTCCGTCGTGCGACTGCGTCAGCGTCACAGGAGCAGATGCCAAAGGAAGTATTTCTGTCCCTGTGTTGTAAATGGCCCACGCTGGGGCAGCTTTATGTGCCTTTGTGAACCCGGAAAGCCTGAGGAGGATTTTAACAATTGTCCAATTAAACTGTGACTCAGAGGAAACTCCACCATTTCATACTCCTCCCTGCTGCTTCCTTCAATCATTCTCTCTCTCTGTCTGTCTCTCTCTCTCTCTCTCTCTCTCTCACACACACACACACACACATACGTACATGTAAAACAGATGTGCAGCACTAGATGATGATCCAGTCCTCTCGGGCAAACAGGGAAATGGATAAATGATCGGATTCTCATGGCCTCACAGAAGCTGTTATATTCATGTATAATATTTGTTGTCTCAGGTGATAGAGCAGCCATGCAGGCTAGTAGAGGTTAGTCTGTATTTTATTTTTTTAATTTAAAGTGTCTGGAAGGAAGCCAGCGTTCAGCAGATAACATATACACAAATAGTTTAACTCTAGAGGGACATTTTTGTCAAAGTGGCGATTTTTTTTTTTTTCAAGCGGCGAGTTGCGGTTGTAATCTGGCTGCCTCGAGAGTTGATTTGATTGCAGTTCACAGTGTTGAGCTACACATATGGATCAATTTTTAAACTCTTGGCCACAAACCTCACTTATCTAATTTGAAAATGGACATTTTAATATTATGTTTGCTGATATAATGTCTTGGCCAGATTTAATCAGATCTCAGGCTCTACTATTTCGCCCTGCTGGGGGCTGCACTCACACACATCCAAGATTTGTGATCTGCCTTTGTGTCTCATCAACGTTACATTAGAAAATTTGATTTGATCATCTATGATTTAATTCAGAGTCATCCAAGTTGGCACCATATTGGATCTAGGAAACACGGTGAGGCAGTAAAATTTGCAAACTTGTGCTAACAATATCATATATTAGTCCTGCAAATCTGCTGTATGTAGGCTAATTATTAGTTTGCAACTTTATTTTTAAATTGTTGTGATGAAAGCTCTGTAGCTCTGGTTTAGATCAGTGCTTAAATGTTTCTTTTATGAAGAATGAATGAGAAAAACACTAAATTATGATTAAAAAATCACGAGTTATCTTTAATATTAACGTTGCATGACTGTCATCTTTGTAAACTTGGTTATTTTATTTTTCTGCTTTTATTTTATTTTTCAGTGTATATTTTCAGTTTTGTTTTAAAGGCTGTTCTTCTAGTGCAGTTGATAGATTGACTAAAACAAACAAAACAGCCCCCCAGTGTCCCCCAGTATAATACTGTGTGTGCATGCACATGTGAAAAAGGCTTGTACAGATCTAAAAGTGGAGGGATGGAGAAATTCTGAGCCTCAATTAATTCCCATCCTAATTGCAGACAGATGACATGGGGTAAAAAGCTGAAATTCTGACACCCACGGGCTCTCTCTTCCTTTATGTGAACCCCAGCATGTACATAATTTATACTGTCAGTGTATATTTAAAAAGAGGAAAAGCAAAAAAAAAAAATACAGAGGAAATGACTCAGTGGCCTAGATGCATGTTTACTTTTTTTGGGGGGGTGTCCTTTATTTTGTGTTTTTTATTTTGATAAAAATCGTATTTTCAGTTCAGTTCAGTATGTTACTCATGAAACTGAAAAACGTAGATCTGTATTGCATCTGACACTCACACATAGACAGGCGTGTAGCTTTGTGGCTAACGCATCAAGAATGTGCGCAAACATAAATGTCTCTCACATGTACAATGTCAAAACCTGTCGGAAGGACGTATGTAATCGTTCCATGAAGTGCTGGAATCATTTAATCAATTGTGCATGGCTGGATGGAGACCGGGGAAGTACAGTACAGCTAGTCCAATTTTAGCTCTGTGTCTGTGTGTGTGTGTGCGTGTGTCTGTGTGTGTGTGCGTGTGTCTGTGTGTGTGTGCGTGTGTGTGTTGCTCTAGTCTAAAAACCCAACAGGATTTTCCAATCAAGAGCTGCAGCAGGGCAGATGAATAGAGACCGACGGCAAGCTCTCAGCAGTGAAAGATGAATTATTACTGCAGGAGGACATGCAACCTGTGGTCTCTTGAGTTTCTTTCATAGTTAATTATTAAAGAGACTCAAATGATCAGATGTGTTGCGCCGCCGTTACCTGCATTGTAAGAGCTGGATCTTCAGGATTCGCAGCCAGGTCTCCACAAAATATATTTGCCTCTCTTGGCCAAGCACAGGTTTCATTTATGATAATGTCAGCGTGGCTCTAAAAATGTTGTTTTGGACTGGAAGGCATCTGCTAAAATATCTGGTACTCGTGAATTTTCCATGGCCATGGACCTGGGGTTCAGAAGCAACGTGGCTCGGACAGATAAATACACCACCTTTATCAACGACCTTAAGTCACACACCTTTAAACTGTGCATTCAGTGTTTACAATTACATATTTGCTAATATGAAGCATGTTTGCCCAACTTTTACTTCCTTTTTAAAAAAATGAAATAAGTCCAAGAAAATCTCATTATAAGTCTGTGCATGAGTCAATTCAGTTATCCATTTAATGCACATCTGACAAATTGTTAGCCTTTAATCCAGCTCTTCTGCTCAACTGCTGGTGACCTACACTCTCTGGTGTGCCTGAACGCTTCTGGACTAGATGCAGACAGAAGGGCAGAAGCTGCTGCTCTGCTAACAAGCTGATAACACTTCGTCTACTGTGGTTAAGAATTAAATGATTAATTTATTGCTTCTGTTTTTGTATTTGTACACACTACTGCCAGTTTTCCAATGCGACCCACTATTTGCTCACATTAAGTGAATGACTTTCTGGAATGAATTAAACCCCAGAGCACGGGCATGTCGGCGTTTGTTGTGTGAGTCAGCTTGATGGAGGTGGCTCTGCTGTAGTCACGCTTTTAAAATAATGAACTGGGAGTGCATGTCAACCTACGAGGATTTTTAGAAATAGTTTGACCAAACTGGTGGCCTGGAGGAAAACTCCCACATTTGGGATCATTGCATTGTGAGAACCTAAAGAAAGATGTAACAAAAAAACAGGGTATCACGGAAAGGAGTTGGCATTTTTATTAAGTTGCGATGGTTTTGAGACAAACGATCGCCAGAAAGAAAGCGGTGTTGCAGTATACTTTGAGGAAGAGTACTATTGTAATTTGGAGATATCTACTCAGAATTGTCTTGAAGGGGCTCATGTTTGCATTAGCCTTGACAGACTGAGAATGTTACAGTCTGCATGTGTGAATACATACATAAATATATACACTTACGCACGTCTCAATAGTGTCACTAAGCTTCGGAGATGAGAGCTGCCCTCAAGTCTTTAAAATCCTGCTTTGGAGCGAGAGAGTGTGTGTGTGTGTGTGTGTGTGTTAAAATGAGTCACTTCTCTAAAATCCACACCATGCTTCCCTGGCAGAATAATCAGGACATTATGTTTAGTTGTTTTTTTTTTTCCTATCTCGGTGGATTAGTTTATTTTCATCCATAATGTGGAAATTGCCTTCTATTTGGGTGTGTTGTGATGAAAGCGCACCTGGCTCCAGCTTGACTCTCGCAAACCCACCTCAGTCGTTATTATGCACTCGAGGAATGATGAACTCTTGAGTTTGTGAGCACCGAGACTTGTTATAACTTAAATCTGACACCCATCAGGAGGCAGTGTTAGAAAGACAATCATTTTTCACTTATTTTTCACACTTTTTCCACACAGAATTCTTGCTAAGAAAGACTGGAAAGAGAAGCTTTTAAGCTCTTGTTTAATACCCAACATTCAGTCCATTGTGAGTGAATCGGTTGGCCAGTCCCTCTAAAACCTCTTCCATTGGACTGTCTCACCCAAGAACAGAAAAGTGCTAAAAGGTTGTCAAAAGCAAGAGATAGTGAGTCAGACTTTTTGATTCATATCAGCGCCTGTGTCATGTGACAGGTGCAATGGAAAGTAGGAGTGGGATAGCTAACGTGAGCCAGATACATGTATGTGGTAGCCTGAGGTGTAACACATTAGCCGGGGTGGCGTTGTTGTTATGTGTTGGAGCCAACACTGCCTGACCTTTAACCCCAGCAGATCTGTAGAAAACAAAAAGAATTTGCTTCAGTGATTAGTCTCCAATAAATGATTTTCACTCTAAAGGTGTCAAATTATCAAAGAAACTAATGAAGGATGAACTGTTTTCCCTTTCTGTGAGTGTTTGAGTTCTCACAGATTACTTCTAGTCATTATAAGCATATTGAGGGCTGTAGAGTTATGTTGGTCCGGTCAAGATATCGCAAAAGAAACTTAAATTTAACCTAGAAAACAGGCCTATGAACCAGAAACATTGATTTAACAGATTAAACAGATATTGTCACGTCTTCTTTGGGCATCCCCTAGATACAAAGCAACTCATTTGACTATGGCTGAATTATTGAACAAGTAAATAAAACCCACGCAGTAATGGCTATTTTTTCCCAATCCTTTTTTTTTTCCTGCCTCTGTACGTTGCTTGGCCACAAATGCCGAGCTTTGGAGAATGAGCAAGGAGAGGAAGTGCAGACCAACTTCCCTAGAGGCTCATGCAAGCGTCAGTTTGTGTTATAAATCATTCAGATGCTCAGAAGGCACAATACATTCTATTCTTCCTCCTCATCCACTCATCCTTTCTGCTTTTTATTATTGCAGTCCATCTGACCGCCCGGTCTCCCTGATGTCACAGTCATAAATTGAAAAGAAGAACCAACAAGATAACAGGGTAGGATGGGGTAGGGCAAAGGTCAGGGAGTGTGGACTTTAGCCCTCCTGTAAATGACTGTCAAGAGTTCATGTTTATGTTTTGTTCATGGCCGTCCTGCAGATGCTGCGTCACCTGCTGCTTGAAAGAGAAACCCAGTTCAGTAGCTGATGGCACTGAGTGAAGTGTTGATGTGGGTACTGTTGGTCTGTGCGTGTGTTGGTGTGCACGCGCAGTGCTATTTTAAACTTGCCTTTGAATTATATATGAATTAAATATTTCAAAGAGGAGTCTGTTCAGCCAAACGGGAATGGCATATATTTAGTTTGATTAGTCATAGATAGAGTGTGATGTGTTGACTCAGTTCAGCATCTGAGGTTGAGGATACAATTCTATAAAGGACAGGAATCTAACCCAGGCTGCAGAAATGCTGTCATTTTGGGCAGACTGTGGCCTTTCCATTAGCAGCTTGTATGTTCCACCCGTGTCTCTGTGTGTTTTTGTTAATATATTTAACCTGACTGTGTCAATTTACCCATCTCACTTTTTTCCTTCCCAGAAACACAATAATTCCAATCATGAGGCAATCGAGGAAAATCTCAACGCTAAACCTGCAATAAGGACCACAAAAGAGGAAAACACAGAAGTTAAACTGACAACTGCTGTAAACATTATCTCTAGGTAAGTCATGCAGACCTGATCCTAATGTTGACAAGATCGGTTCTCAACACTGTCGTCTTTTTGTCAGAAAATATAATGAAAAACATCTCATTAATGTGAGAAATGGCCCAACAAACATGGAAGTACCTGACATTTATCACAATTAACCCTGATATTTGTCTGGAGTTTTGTGTAAGAAACGTCCATAATCCTGCATCCACAGGTCCAGCCACAGGTTTGCCTCCAATCTGCAATCTGCTCCTTCATGAGTGCAGCAGCTACCAGCCCTCTGTCACTCTGCATCAGATCAGACATGAATAGAGGCAACGTTTCTCTGACCTATAACGGGGCCTCTCTCGAACCGTGTCTCTGTCAACGCAAACATAAATTCCTGCACGTAGAGAGTGTTGAAATGCAGCCATGTTGGGTCACTTGGCAGCATATTAAAAGCGGGTTGTTGCTTTTATTGCGATAGTTTCAAATGCAGCTACACATCAGTCAACTTAAAATACTTCATCTCTTGGTCCCGTCAAAACTGTGACGTTAATTACCGCCGCAACTTGTAATCATTACTATAGATTAGAATTGAGAGCTGTAGCAATGTGCATGTTGGACACCAGGCACCATGTAAGACATAAGACAGTCCAAAGGTCACGGAAATTAAAGAGTTTGACATGGCTTAAAGATAAAAGCTGATTTTATTTTTTTTTTTTTTAAAGCAGTGTGATGACATATTTCATAAAGCTGATTCTAATAACTAAATTACTTAAAGCATGTGTGCATGTGGTAGTATGTGTTCATCTGCTGGGGGCTGTCTTGCAATAAGATGCAAGAGAGCTTGTTGGGATTGGGTGTGGTGAAAGAGAATAATCTGGGTTGCAGAATGATCCCCTGTAGGACAAGAGATGATTACACATGCCTGAGATTCCTGCAAAGGTCACACTAGTTTGATGCATTTGTCCAGATGTTGAAGCTAATGGGGGTTAATGCTGATGATCCACTGAGGACACTGACGTTTCTTTTATTATTCAAATATACTTTTAAGGCTTAGTGTGTATGCATGGACAGCTCTGCCCATCTCAGGTATTGGCTTACAGTTTGACCCATATACGCAGTAGGCGTGCACGTACATGTCACACATGCACTGCTCTTGAGGGAATATGCACTGTTTCAGTTTTTTGTCAGACAGGACCTTACCCACCTTTAGACGGTCTGAAGTAACCTTTCCTAATGGCTCTTTGTTTTCATAACGATCCCTAAGGAGGCAGAATTATTACATAACTCTTCTCTGATTCTGCACGCCTCACACTTGCACAGCAGATTCGCCGGTTCTTTTTTTCCATTTCTGATTAGAGCTGGTGATTTTAATCCCAGTAAGAATTCCCAGACTCTGCCTAATTCCTGTTCCTGCCTAAAGCTGGCAGGGAGGCGAGTAAGCCTCTAAAGCCCCCGGCGATACACACACATGAACTGATACACACTTATGGACCCTAGTGTGCTCTCACTGGTGTGATTATAACTCTGTACATGCATGTGTGAATATGACCACATGTAAACTTGCAAACAAGGCCTCAGAATCAGACTCTTCCTGAGGTACATGTACGATGTTGTGCAACAATGATCCTCTCAAACATTTGTCATATTGTTTATTTCTCATTTAAGTACATAAGCGGCCACGCAGAGGTGTTCTCTTCAGACAGGTTTGTTCTGTATGTGGTAGAGTCATAGACCATCCTGATGGACCTGGCTGTTCAACAACATGTTGGCACATTAATTAGTCAACAACCCCAACAGAGGGCTCGGGGGTTGGAGGAGCCAACTCTGTCAGTGTGCTTCTTCTTGAATGTTTCATGTATGTATGGTGATCTTTGACCAACATTTACCACATGTGCTTCATCACAGCATCAGTTTAGGCCTTGTGCCTTGAAGGCGTCAGCTATAATTTACTGTTCTTTGTAAAATATTCGGTATAACTCGGCCGCTGTTAAGTCACTTTAATGCCCTCTACCAGTGGTGCAGATTAAAACACCGCCTGACGTACTGTGGAATCTCATGCTCCTCATATTAGCAGTCGAAGCGTTCAGTGTTTTTTCAATGTTGAATTGTTGTGGTAGCACTGGCAAATTGACCAAACAGACACTGGAATGGTGTGTCTCTATGACGTAGATGTGTAGGTGTACATTCCAATAATAACACACGCCTTCTCTTTGACTCAGTCACACACCATTGTGTGCTTGCAAGGCTTGTTTTTAACACAGTGTAGTGAATAAGCTGTTTTATTTACAAGTGGAAGCACAATACTTGGATATTTTAGGGGAAATGTCCAAGTATTTGTGAAAATCAACTAAATATTGTACGATTTTATGACTTAAAAATGCATTTCGGAACACAGCCCATGTGGTGTGTATACCCTACACATCAAACATTGGGTCTAAGCTGTTTCTCTCTCCACAGTATGAGCTGCCCAAACACGGGCTTTTGTTGTACTACTAACAGCTTTACCCAGTCACCCATGTTACAACCTATTGTTGGCACACACCATCACTTTACACATCTTAGAGTGCAGGAGGAGGAGTGACGGGAGGATAAGAGGAAGGTTTGCAGACTTATTTATTCGGATCGTCAGAGGTGGATTGAACTGATGCAACCAGGTGACATATCAACATGTACACACTGACTTATACACAAGGACGTAAGTCAGTCTTGTGATTTAAAGGAAAAGTACACAAAGGCACAGATGTTAAAGTTAGGCCATAAAGAGATATTATGGCTTTCTGTTAAAGCCTAATACTCCAATACAACTAGCGTCTTTGGGGGGGGGTTCCTCGGTAGAATGTCGTACACGTGTTATTGCCACTTAGTCTAATTGTTGCTGATATGACCTGATATGTGACCTGCATGTCGCATTGATCCAACAGCACCGACTTGCTGTCTCACCCAGCTCTGCAAGCTCTGGATGCCATCACCGGGGAGGTCAGACCCTGAACTCCAGCAGCACTGTACATGCTGTAGAGCTCGGTGGCATCTGCTTGCCTGTATTGCCTGATGCTGCCTGTAGAACCAGTGGTTTCCAGAAATTAAATGAAATATAGATGAATAAAATTTCCAATCCAAGCAGACTATATTGGAACTTGGGACTAACATATATACACAAACTGTCTGTATAGTAAAATGCAAGTGGCATGGCATTTAAAAGGAGCTCATTGTCATGGGAGAGAGAGAGAAAAAGAAAAACACTTGATATTTTGTAGAGGACGTGATGAGTTGGATCCCTTTAGTAGCGAGGGATTAAGGTGATGCTGATGCTAAGTGTCTTGGCCTGTGTGCCTGCATGTCTTCCTGCCTCTGCTTGTATGTCAGCTCACCCTGTGCGGGGCTGGCCTTTGGAGCCAGATTTGCTTGCTGCATCTGGCTGATGTACACACAGATTTCATGGTAGAGAGGGAGAGAAGGAGAGAACTGCTCTGTGTGTGTGTGTGTGTGTGTGTGTGTGTGTGTGTGTGTGTGTGTGTGAGATGCATGTGCAATGAAGCTAACTGGAGCAGGGTGTCCGGAATTCATGCACGCTTCACAGCCTAGCTGCAGCCTGGCTCTCCATATATTTAGTGTGTATTTGTGTGCATGTTGCACGGTTACACGGTGGAGGTTTAGCACTAGTGACTCAGCCTCAGCTGTTAAGTGTGTGTTTACGTGAGCAAGCGTGACTGTAGATGAAAAGCGGGACTACACAGCTAGCCATCATCCTGTGACTACTTTTTCCTGCCTCGTCACTTATTCCTTGTCCACACATGCACACACGCTGACACACACAATAGACACAAACTTGGGGAATATTTGTATTTTTTCAGGAGATGGTTGGATTTGATGGACCTGACTTCACTTTCCTAATGACTGTTTTGCAGGACAGAGTGGTCAATGCCGGGCCTATCGCGGATATCTGTTGGTGGTAGTAGCCGTAGCAGTGTGTATGAAAGTGCGGTGTCTGGCGCTTAGCCCATGTCCAGCCCATAATGCCGTCATCCACCCGAAAAGGGGTGCCCAAGGACCCCGAAGTGGCTGACCTCTTCTTCAAAGATGACCCAGAGGACGTCTTCTGTGACCTGCATGAGATTGGACATGGCAGCTTTGGGGCCGTCTACTTTGTAAGCTCAGCATTGTTCGCTTTTGATTTTTATTCAGGCAATTGTCTTTGTTAATTCTAAACACTTAATAAATAGCACTCAATAATTGAATTTCTAATAACCACTTAAATGCATATCAACAGTTAAAATGTAATTAATAATATTATATTCATTAAATGAAACAACGCTTGCATGTTTTGAAACCAAATGCAATTAGGAGAGAGATGGAGCAACACTTTCTCTAGCCTTCTTTTACACCATTCATCACTAATTGCTCATCATGCCTTTGATGCTAGAGCTGTCTCTCCTCTTTTTCCTCCTCCTCCTCTTCTCCTGCTTTTCTCTCTCTCTCACTCTCTCTCTCTCTCACATACGCACACAGATCCCCGGTACATCACCATTAGGCCTGGTGACCTTGTCCGTCTGGTTAACAGTCTTGAATGTGCGTCTAAATCCTGCTGTGATGTCAGAGCTGTGCTCAGTGACACACTTATTACAGCCAGTCTTCAGTGTTTAAACACTCGGCTCATCTGCTAGCATATACAGTATAAGAGCATTTAGCAATTAGAAACAAGAATGCTGTGCACATTTATACGGTAACATAAACCATAGGGAGTCACAGGGATGTTGTGATTGCCTGATAATAGATTAGTAAGTACATGAATGAGGACAGTACAGTGGTTATATCTATATGCATATGTGCAGTTACATATGCATATGTACAATTATAGCAAAATACATCTTGTGCATATTCAAAGACCTTTCTGCAATTCATTTATTGTTAAGGAATTTAAAGATTAAAGAGGAACTCAATAAAAGAGGAGGACAAGAGGAATTCCTGTTACTTATCATGCAAGCCCACCCTTTTGCCTTTGACTGTACACCACAATAGTACATGTTGAGCGAATTAGCGTGATGTCATTGCTCCTATACCATCTTTATTCAGCCATAGCAATTAGCCTGAATACATTTCAATAACCAAGTACCTCCCCCCCACTACTATCTATCTACAAATCACACCAGGGAGAAATTAGATTGACTATAATGGAGCGCCTGACAAACAATCTTCAGGATCACATAAATCTAGGGGAAAAGTCAAATGGGACTATAGTGTTGCCTGCTGTTACTAGAATTCCATTTGAATCTGAGAGTGGAATAAAGCAGAAATAAAGGCTTAGGATGAGCTGTGACTGACCATAAGGCCACATGTGTTGTAATGTTAGCTCCCTGGGTTTACCACGGTCCACTCAGACCCTGGTGTGGTGTGACAGCTGGTGTGGAAAAAAACACGTCCCCAGCTAATTGAGCAGTACGATACTGTCACAAATTTGCTATCCAATAGTAGCAGGAATTTAAATAACTAAAGCTGTGACGGTGTGTTTGCAGCAGATTTGATGTTTTCGGGACAGTTTTGCATTTCATTTATTAACCCATCGATTCCGTTTACAGGCACGCAACTCCTATTCCAATGAGGTGGTGGCCATCAAAAAGATGTCCTATAATGGCAAACAGACTACTGAAGTAAGACTGCCACACACTGAACAACACAGACATGTCAATCATTGCATTCTGGACCAAGAATTCACCGTAAAAAAAAAAAAAACGATCATAATATCAGAGAGGAGTTCCATGCTTTGGTGGACAGTGTAAAGTGCTTTTAGACCCTGTGATTACTACCCCAAATAAACAAGAACAATTAGAGGAGAGGGGCAAAAATAATTACCCACCATCACATGAAACGATGTCACTGAAAATGTTTCCCCCTCAAGCAAACACAGAAATAAGTTTAGGCACAAGCTTCTCTGAAACTGTCCTGTCTGATCACCTCATAAACTTTAGTAGGTCACATGTCACTTCTGTAAACATTTCCAGTCAAGGGTTTGTTCATGCGGGAGCGTTTTGCATGTTTTAATAAGTCTTTTTTTTATGAATTATGTTTTGTTAAAGAGTTGCCTTAATTGAAGATACACCATATACAGCAGTGTCACCACCAGGCGTCTACTGGCTGTTGACCATCCGTGTGTCTGGATTTGTTTTTGTCAGAAGTGGCAGGACATCATTAAGGAGGTCAAGTTTTTGGGACAGCTGCGACACCCGAACACCATCGAGTATAAAGGCTGCTACTTGAAAGACAACACTGCCTGGGTTAGTGGGAGCTTTTGCACATCACCTTGTGTTCTACTTCAGAATGTTGTTCCTTGTTGGAACCCTTTGTTTTTGTGGTTTTCCTTGTCATTTTCAGTAGTTTTGCCTTTCACTGCCAATTCTTTTCTAATCACATTAGCTGCAGACATCCTGTTATCATTTTGCAAAAAACAAAAGGAAAACTTTCCCTTTTGGTTTGTTGAATGATGAAACGTGATAGATTCAGCTGAAGCTGCATTCTGTTTCAGCTGGTTATGGAGTACTGCCTGGGCTCTGCATCAGATTTACTAGAAGGTAAGTGTGTGTATTAATGTGCATCCATGTGCAATCAGCATAGTTTCAAACCTTTGTCGGGGCTGTATAAGTAAAGCCTGTTCCATCTGAATTATAGCTGTACCTGTAATTATTTGCAAGTTTTTAAATATTACGCTTCACTCTACACCACCTCTCTGGTCTCTGCGATGTTTGACACACTATGTAAGTCAGTTTGTACCACGACCAGTTTCTTTCTTCAGATATTTGCATTATTCTATTTAATAAATTAGGTTTGCAAAGTCTTTAAAGGGATACTACTGGTTTTCTGTTGACTGTCTTCTTTCTCCTCAAGTTCATAAGAAACCACTCCAAGAGATGGAAATTGCTGCCATTACCCACGGTGCCTTGCTAGGACTGGCTTACCTACATTCCCATAATATGATTCACAGGTGAGGCTGTGTAATCCCCGGTAGCAAACACATCCAACCTTCTGAAAAGCTCATGTCAAGTTCCTTAAATATACCAACAGGGTGATTAGTTTTGTGCAGAAAACGGTGCAATGCAAACTGGTTTTCTTTAAACTGGTGGACTTTCTGTTCCTCCCTGTAACTGACTTTGACCTTCTTTGCCCCCATCAGAGACGTGAAAGCTGGTAACATCCTGCTGACTGAGCTGGGTCAGGTCAAACTGGCTGACTTTGGTTCTGCCTCCATTGCCTCACCTGCCAATTCCTTTGTGGGAACACCTTACTGGTCAGCACACACACAGAAATCACCCATCATTTTTTCACAGGACATCTGTGCGCATCTGTTCTTTTTTTTTTCTTCTCTTAATTTTATGCCTGCAGCTAGTGTCATTCTTTATGCAGATTATTTTTGTCGATGACACACATCCATGGGCTACTCTGCAGTCAAGCTGGAGATGTCATCAGTTGTGTGACCAGACCTTTCTCCATCATTGTCATGTTTTCCACCCGGCCTATGTCCTCCCTCTTATGCACTAGATATGAAATATTATAATGCCATCATGGCTTTTTCTGGAAGTGCTGCATCTAAAAGAAACACTTGTTGATACTTTTTTTGTTATTCTAAAAGGATACCACTCATGCTGAGGTCTTACCCCACCAGGAACTTTAAAAGCTAGAGGAGGCTTGAGGGATTATAGATTTTCTTCTTATGTGATATTTATGTTGTGTTTTTGTACTTTATGTGCATTTCTCTGCACTCAGGATGGCTCCAGAAGTGATCCTAGCCATGGACGAGGGTCAGTACGAAGGGAAAGTGGACATATGGTCTCTGGGGATTACCTGTATTGAACTGGGTGAGTCATTCAGCAGCGTACATCTAAAGGAAAGCATTCTTAAGAGGTCCTGACCTCCATTATTCCTGATGGATTCAAACTACTTCAAGGAATAAAGAGGCCTTTTCTTTGTCTGATGCAAGTTGAAGGTTAACTGGTGACTGTTTTCTGCTTCGTCAGTGCATGACTGTCTTATTTTTTTATTTTTTTTATTTTGTCATTTTAGCGGAGCGTAAACCCCCATTATTCAACATGAATGCCATGAGTGCCTTATATCACATTGCACAGAACGACTCCCCTACGCTACAGTCCAATGAGTGGTGAGTTGAAATCACATATTTGAATTGGTTTAATGGCAAAAACTAGGGAGAGTTGTGTCCAGTAACTGACCAAACTATGTGGTTATTAATTTTAAAAAACCCTGATCATTTGAAACTATAGAACTCAAAAATTACAGCCTGTGTGTCCAAGCTGGGTCACAGTAAGACACCTGTGTGTAATCCTGCTTGACCTGTGATCTCTGCAACATTCCGCGTGCAAGGTCACACTCGTAAGTCTCTTTTGTAATTACCTGTAAAATCTCAGCCAGAGGATACTGTGTAAATATCCACATCATTGCAGTACATTCCTGTATAGTATGGCACCATCAAAAAAAACCTTGCCATTGTTCCCATATTGTTCTAGTGTAAGCCTGTTATACTATACGGGGATGTGTCTTTGTACACAGCTTTACAGCTGATTAATGCAGATTCTCATAGACTTACTGGAGATCAAACAACACTGAATTAATTTTCAGGACAGCAGGTTTTAAACAGCCCTTTGCTCTGTCTCTGCAGCTGTAGCACATAGACCTTTGCTTTTTCCTCACAACTCAAATCACATGTTTTTATAGGGGAGTATTTATGTAAAGATGTGAACTGTCTTCTGCTTTTAGGTTTTCAGCAGGAATACAGCAGCATGAGTTTAACTTTAGCAGGAAAGATTCCACCCAAATCTGCAATTTTGCTGCTGCTATTTCTTAAAATTAAGCTTGCAGTAGACTTATTTTATTGCGATCTCCTAATGAAGACAGATGAATGCAGCCATGTCAGTGTTTGCTTCTTGTCATATGTTCTAGGAATCTGCATTCTCAGCACAGCCATGCAATACTTCAAATCGTGCTCTGTTTTTGCTCTTTCCCATGTCTCCCACTCAAACCCTTATTTTAAGAACACTTACTATAGTTTAAACATGAAATTTGGGTTAGAATCACGTCGTGTAAGTGCATGCATGCAGAGGTGAGTGATTATGCAGGACTGTGTGATTATGGTTGTTGTATTTTTGGAGGAGACCCAGTGGCCTGAGGTGCTAACAACATCTTGCCAGATGAGACTAGTAGAGACATGAGTGCCATAGTGTAACTCCAAAACATGTTCACACAACCACACGGTGCAGGCAGTAAAAGGGGGTGGTGGTGACAGATGAGGACTTCTGATGGGAGATCTATGGTTTTTAATGTTGTTACTTTTCACCCCCAAAAGGAACATTTTTGTAATCTTAAAATGGAACTACAGGTGATGTAATCAGAGCTGCTTTTGCAGCAATTCCAACATACAGAACTACACACACAGTTCTGAGTGTATTTTTAGAGCAGAGTCAGCGGGGTGGTCTTCCACAGCTTCACTGGCCTATATTGTTATTGCTTTACCTACATGATCTGGTTGAAAGTATAGGCCCAGCAGATTACATGGGATTATTCTTATTGAGTGTATTGATAAGAGAACACACTATTTACTATCGCAGCAACATTTCATGGACGCTAACGGTTCCACAGTAGATAACTGCTGCTCTGCTTTGTTATAAGTGGAATGTGTTTAGAAAGGGCGGCCACTGACCTCCATCTCTTTACCTAGGTCTGACCTCTTCCGGAGCTTTGTCGACTACTGCCTACTGAAAATTCCTCAGGACAGACCCTCATCAGGGGAGCTGCTACGAGTGAGTGGACTCTCCCTGTAATACCTCCAGCAGTGACCTCACTTCCTGTGGATGAGTCATTGCCGCCCACCCACGGCTTCCTAATACGCACATTTATACAGTGTGTCTTCTCCAGGCACCCCACAGAGAGCAGCTTTTCTTCTGTTGTTGTGAACGTTCCGCATTGGCTTTTACAGCCGTTTAAGGGCGCGCACTGTAAAATCTATTTTCTTTTTGTCAGCATTGAAACTGTGGTTTTAAAATGATGTTGGCCATCATACAGCATGCGCTGTTCATTTTATGTTTTTCTGGAAAGAGACAGTTCTGTCTCATCAGGAGGAAGCACAACAACATTCTGGAGTTTCATTTTTGAAACTTGGGCTTGCAGGACCCCATTTCTTATTAAGTGCAGTTAAAGCCATCATAAATTTGCTGATGTTCATCATGTTTCTCAGGACATAAGAAGTTGATCTTTTTGTTTGTGTGACCAGTAGGTAATCCTATTGCCCCACTAAGAGTATTATGTTCTTGGTAATTATGCTTAACAGTGTGGATGCTTGACAAGGAGTTTTCATACCTAACTCACCTCAGGGATTATAAAGAAAAAGATATGAAGTCAGTTAGCACTCCAGTGACCAACTCTGGACTCTGAGCAACATTTAGGCTTGAATTCACTCCTCGCAACACCCCTGACCCAAATCCTGGCCTAAAAAACATTAAAGAGGGATAAGTACCAAACAGACTTTGGATCAGTGTTGAAGGGGCTGTTTTACAGTGAAGGGATGGGGGAGGTGGGGATGGGCTGTTAGCTTATGATTAATATCCCACTTTCTCTTCTCAGACATACGCACACATGTACACACCCAGTCACTGCTTCTTACAGTGTGCACACGCTTCACATTTGCATGTGTGCGAACCCACAGACACCCCTCCGAGCTCTTCAGAAGCAAAATCAGGTCACTAATCTGGGGGCCTTGAGCTATCAGTGTTCTGGCCTCAGGTTAAACATACTACCTCTGTGTATACCTCAATTAAAGTAACAGCAATTATCTACAAAATGAAATAATAAGCTTTGTAACCCCCTCTACTCCACACAGCAAGGCAAATACTACTGTGGAGCAGTGTGTTTGTTGTTTGCCTTTTGGGTTTCTATTTATTTGTTTAATTCAACAAATTTGCAAGCGAACCCATATGTTTTCAGTGCAACGGCTTCCCAGAAAACAAATGTTAGTGCTCCAGATTTCCAGTTCGATTCAATTGATTGGCTTCCGCCTGAAAGAAGACAGTGATGCAGCTGCGGAGACTGTTGCTTCTCTTCCCTACTCGCAGGTTGATGATGTTGTTCTGTCAGAAAAGAAACTATTGTCATTTCTGTTTCCTGGGTGTGATATCATTGAGATTGTTTTTAAGATTTTAGCTTCGTACTGTCACAGCTCTGACTTTTCAAACACATAATAATTCATCCCTGAATGAAAATTGGCCAAACTTGGCAGTTTTGTGATCACACTGACGTCACCAAAAAATTATACACCCCGCCCAATAAAAACATTAATATCAGCTCCTATAAATAAAGCTTTTTTTTAATTCAAAATTACATTTCCTTCACTTCTGTTGTATTTGGATTGGGCTTGCTGTATGTCAAATAGAAAATGTGAGACTGGGTAACCTACTGGCGCCCCCTAGTGTCAGCCACAGCTGAGGCGTTTCATGACGAAGTGAATTTCAACAGTTCTAGAGATATTTCAATATAATATATAACTAATATAATATATAACTATTTGTTTTGAAGAATATTGTTTAGTAATAGGAATTTCAAAAACAACAAATGAGTAAACTACTTCTCAATAACAATCTATTATCCTAATCTTCTGAACCACTTCTGACTACTTTCTCCTCTATATCTCTGTCCAGCATGATTTTGTGCGCCGAGAACGTTCGCCACGCATTCTCCTTGACCTCATCCAGAGGACCAAGGACGCAGTGCGTGAGCTGGACAATCTGCAGTACCGCAAGATGAAGAAGATCCTCTACCAGGAGAAACACAATGGGCCCATGGGAGAAAGCCAAGAAGAGGAAGAGGTGGGAGGAGGGGGATGGAGGGGTTAATGTGGAAGATCAGGAGGACTCTGTTCTCAGCTCAGAAAAAGAAACAATCCAGAAATGATTGGTCATAGAATTTAGGCTTTTCCAGTTCTATACACATCCATTTCTTTTAATCCACACTTACTTTTTTCATTTAAATAACTTTAATTTATCTGTGCCTAAAGCTGGGTCAATTAAGGGTCTTCTTTTTTTAATGTTAGGCTATTATAGCTGCAGGAGAAAGGTAATTTTGTGTGCAGACACCGAGGGCATTTCCGACAGAAGTATAGCACCTGGTTCCTTTTATGTCTAAACTAAACCCAGCTTTAGGCACAAACACGCAGAGGCTGCCAGCATCTACGGCTGTGCCGTCCTACACCACACCAAGCCATTCCGAACAGCCACCAGACGTTGCTGCAACCTGACGCCACTGAAGGCTTTACTGTGAAAGCACGAAGGCCCAAAACACATTTTCCTAAAGAGGCTGAACATAAGCTCCTAACGAAGCCAGTTCCTGCAGACTTTATGATTCTAAAACTTAGTTATTTTGATCTGTTTCATCCAGCATGGACTTGGATAAACTTGAAAAACAGATATTATGTCGTATGTCTGTGTAGATTCTCACTCATTCAGGTCATACTGTAGTTATCCAAAGTTAGATCTCTCTGTGTGCAACTGGACTGTAAGGTGAACTGAATTTTTTAAATTCAGTGTTCATCTGTTGCAGGACAGCGAGGCTGCCAGTTGTAAGATGAACAGCCTGGGAAGCAATCACTCCATTCCCAGCACCTCAGTCAGCACAGGCAGCCAGAGCAGCAGCGTAAACAGCATGCAGGAGATGCTGGATGACGGCTGCTCTGATATGACCATGATGCACCCCCAGGACTACAGCAGCACCCTAGAATCATCCCCTCACACCAAGAAGGTAAATCACAAGCGTTGCAGTATAAGCTGAGGCAGATGACAGCTCATGCCATGGATGGAATCCGCTCAGGATGCATTTTGTCTGAGATGACGCCCGGTGTGTAATAAACCGCAGGTCATCAAAGTTGAAAACGGCAGCTAAATTGTGCAAGTTTAAGCCAAACCTTTGGATCTGTGACAGATTCAAACTGTATAAAATGTCCTCTTAGATCAGTTTACACTTTCTGTGTTGATGATGGCTGTTTACAACAGAGCACAAAAAAATCTGGATCAGCGTGTCTAATCAGCCTTTAATTCATGCCAGTCTAGTGAATTCCAGTCATTGCATCACCAACAACACTGAATATAACTGGCTTATCAAGTATTTTCACACTGTTTTGAAAACTACAACTCATCTAAGAAGTGTGCATTCTAATACACAAGCAAGCACCTCGCTTCCTTTTTTACACTCATAACCATGGAAATCATTGACACCAAATCTTTTCAAGTTCATCCCTGTTACTGTTCTTCCTCTGGGAACAAAGCCTCTGAACACACGCTGCCTTCCCACTGTTTCCATACACACACACACACACACACACAGCACAGAGGTCAATACAAAGCAAATCTCACTCATTAAATGTCTCATAAATGACAACACTGCAGAGGGAAGGCCTGTCATTGTTGTTTGTTCTTTATTTGCTTTTTGTGTTTTGACAGTGCATGAATAATGAAACAGGCAGAGTTTATTGTTGGGTTTGACACATTTTCTCGCGTTTTCATGTTCTCCAAGATGACAGTTATCACTACAGATACAGAAGAGTTTAGATGGGATGTGATTTAATTTAAAGTTTGCTGGTCAACACCAATAGAAATCTAGATGTTACAATATTTTATGTAAAGTTTTAGCATGGCATGTCTCTCCATGCTCACGATGCTTTTCACACTAGGACCATCATTACAACTGGGACGATGGGATTCACAGGGACCACCGGCCTGGGCTGAGGCCGTCCTCCTCCGACAGGAGCAGCCAGGCTCAAAACTACAAGAACCAGGGCCGCTTCGCCACCATAAAATCTGCCTCACTTGTAAGTTTGAAAAGGCCTCTCCCGCCTTATCTTTCTTTTTCCTCTTTTCTGGTCTGTCTGTTTGAGACCCTTTTTTTATTCTATTTTATTTTATTTTTCACAAACCCAGACATCTTTGTCTCTGTCCTCCAGTATCTGCAGCAGATCTCTCCCTCTGTTGTCTTTGATTTTGCTCACTCGTTCCAGATCATCCTCCTCTACTTATGCCGTCCATCACCACTACCCTGCTTCCACAAGCTCCTTTATTCCTTTGTCTCGTGCGTTTGATAATACATCATTCTCACGTATGACTTCATCTTCTGAGAAAGGGGCTGGATTTTGCTCCCTCTTTCTTTTTTCTCTCTCACTCTGCCTGTCTGTTGTCATGGAAACGAGCTCTAGTAACTAGTAAGTTGTGTGTAAGTGTAAAGGAGTGTGTGGCCACGTTTACTTGTCCATGACCCCACTGTGCTGTCGGGTCTTCAACCAGACAGCTGAGCGCCTGCGTCCTCCTCCTGTCCTTGACCACAGCGTGAACCGCTCATGTTCCGGCTCTTTCACACCCAACCGGACGCGTCTTTGCTGCTATGTTAATTTTGCATGGTCGTCATTATGTCATGGTCGTGATTTGACATCTTGGAACATTCAGTCCGTGTGCAAGCAATAAAATCCTTGAAGAATATCTAGATGAACCCTCAGTCAGGTTATGGAAGAAATGAACCGATCTTTAATGCAGCTATTGATCGCTACCTTACACTTTTCAATTTCTATTTAATCTTCCGGAGAACCGATCAAGCGTTGTGTGGTATCAGTTTCCTTTCAAAACATGTCACTGTAAATGTTATTTAGAGAGGTACAAATGAGATCAGGCCTGTGATGTGGAGGATTTCAGTCCATTCCATGAGTAAGAAAAGGTCTGCTTAAAGGAAAAGGAAACTGGAACACTTCCGATAACAGGGGTCACGTGACATAGTTTTGTATTAGATGTTATCGTGTTTTAAAGTCTGTGAAAAATACACATGAACCCTTAAAGTAAGTTATTAAAATTTTATTTTCTGAAATCTGCACCCTGGATTTAATTGTAAAGCTTGAAAGTGTGTATTGGTATCCCAGGTAACCATAGCATTGCTGGGGTCCTCGAGACTGTCTCTAAAAGGCAAACAACCCTAAAAGCTGTTTTCAAATAGTGCTAAATTGTAAGTGTTTCTGGTGAGTTGCAGAGGAGACGAGACGTTATTTTATTTCCAGAGGATTTATCTTGTGTGCACACCTTTGTCTGAGCACGATAAAAGAGTTGGTGCCTGCACTGATGACATTCCTCACAGACAGTCTGTAAACAGAGACATTACTCTGCATTCTACAATTAATCCTTCCTGTGTTCTCCACTAAATCCACCCATTACAATCGCTCAGAACAGAAACGCTCCAACACACTGCTGTCACTTACAAAGCTGAATTAAAAACCCTGTTTGCTGATAAATGAAGTCCAGTCAGAACGTGTACAGATGTAGGTGTTTGGTGTCTGAGGCGGTGCGGAGTAAACCAGAGCAACTCTGCAGCACGTCAGTGCCAGCCATGCCCGCCGGCACTGAAAAGAATGACATCATCTTTTTTCCTGATGAATGCAGGCGCTCTCAGATTGGCCTCGAATCGGTGAGGCTGGGATCCGCAGGTAGACAAAGAGCAGCAGCAAGAGGGAGAAACGGGGGTCCAGATGGTGACGGGTGATTTATGGATGGAGAAAAGAGAGCAGAAATTTAGTCCAGGGAACAAGAGAAAGTATTAAACCATAAAAACACGCCGCCAGACTGACGTTGCCTCCTCCAAGACTGAAATTATTCGTAAGAAAGGTTCAAAGAGAACTGAAATAAAACCACGGTGGGAGCAGACTTTAATATCAGGAGGGTGTCATAAACAGAGCTGTGCAGATGGAAATTGGGACTGACAAAGGAGGAGAAGTGAGGACCAGAGGAAACAGAAAAGGGAGTAATGTGCATTGTCACCCACATCTGATGTGGCTGTGGAAAACAGAGAAAGGGAGCGGGAGATTGTAACTGAAGTGAAGGACGGATGAGAGAAGATGTGGATTACACAAATGAGATGGAATTATTAATAGGAGAAAACAGATGAGAGAGGGAGATACTGGAAAGAGGTAGATATAAAAAGAAAAGGAGAACAGATCTAAGACATGTCTGGTGTGTGAGAGGGAGGCCGGGGGTTACTATAGGTTAGATGAGATGAGAACTGCCTGAGGGCCAGCACCAGTGTCATTTATAACTTAGCAAATATAATTAATTGTATATTAATTACATATACTGTATCAATAAGACTTTTTTTGCTCAAATGAATGTTTTTTCCGGCCATGGAATGCTGTTAGCATTTCGTGGCTCATCAGCACTTTGTGCTGTTGCCAGTGAGTCCTGGAAGAGCAATTGAAAGAGCTGAAATAGAGTTTTTTTTTGTTTATTTGTGATTTGTCAGATTCATCAGCTAATAATACACTTCTCCTGTTCAACAAATCCCGTCCATGGAGCAGCGCTGTGCTGCGTTTCCTTGCAGTATGAGCTAATAGCTTTACCTCTTTAGCCTGAATATGCTCTCCTCTCCAGTCCCTGAGCTTTGTGTGAAAGAGGTAGTCACATGACATGAGTTGGGCCTTTGTGGCAGCATGTCGGGTGGCAGCGCAGCAAGTGACTGGGATTGTGAGCTGCTGTTACAGTGGGGTATTGATTCAGCAAAGATTAAGGGTGGTGGGGGGCTCAGTGTTCTGCCAACACCAGCTCCCCCTTTCTAACACCTTTTAAGTCTCTTATATAATGTCTTAATATCATATTTTTTTTTCAATTCCATCCAAACTTTTCTCCTGTCATCCACCATTTCTTTAATGTTTCTGCATTTATCCTCAACCCCGACTTCATCTTCCCACCCCCCAGCTTCTCTCACTCTGTCAATGAGGTATTCATGTGACCCACCTGCTGTCCACTGCTGAGCTTTAACCCAACTAAAGAGCGGCTCTGTGCTCTTGTTGGCCCGTGTGGTCGGCCTGCCTCATTCACAGTTCACACGCCTGCCTCAGCCACTGTGTGCCTGGGAGGAGGAGGTGCTGGTATTGGGGGTGGGGGGGTCATTGTCCAACACGGGTGGGGTCTCAGGGCAGCATTGGAGCTCAGATAGTGTTCTGTCAAGCATAGGATGCTGCACAAGGTTCCTGGATGTTGCTGCATTTGGCTAAATTCGCCAGCATGTTTGGCCTGAAGAGTTCTGCTGGAAGTTATGTGAAGATGCAGAACGAGTGCTCCCTCGACGCGGAGAACCCTTTCTGTCCACAGGTTGGTGCGTCAGCCTCAGACAAGAGGGTGTATCTTAGGCGGCGTAGTTTTTATCCACTATTTATGTTAGTTGAATAGATTTGCAGATCTGCCATAAGTTTGCGAAGGTTTTTATCAGGCTCTGCAGAAAACACCGTCTAGAGTTTTCTCCCTATTTCAAATTTCTGAGCTGTTTGGAATCTTTTTTTTTTTTTTTTTTTTATGTCTCTGTAAATTTCACAAGTGCTGCAGACTGATGGCAGCAACAATAAAACAGAAAACCAAGACAAATATATTTGTGGTCAGGCGGAGTGTTCGGCGCTGCTATTTGGATGGACTCTTTCGTACAGTCACATGTCCAAACTTCTCCTCTCCCACAGGTGACCAAGCAGATCCACGAGCATGAGCAGGAGAGCGAACTGCGGGAGCAGATGTCGGGCTACAAGCGCATGCGGCGGCAGCACCAGAAGCAGCTGATTGCCCTGGAGAACAAGCTGAAGGCCGAGATGGACGAACACCGGCTCAAGCTGCAGAAGGAGGTGGAGACACAGGCCAACAACGCATACATCGAGCTGGAGAAGCTGGCGAAACGCCACGCTGTGCACACAGACAAGGAGGTAGGAAGTGTTGATACGCAAGTAGTTTCACTGCATCGGAAACGCAGCAGGTGGCTGGGTGGTGAACAGGACGGGACCTTAAAGACAGTACAGGAATGTTTCCTGGGAAACTATGGCTGTCACTGTTTGAAAACTTATTACTGCTACCCAGTGATAAATGAGATGAAATGCATGATCAGAAGTGGGTCACAGAAATTTGGCAAGCCTCATATCTGTGATTATCGTGCAGTACGCCAGACCCTGCAGGAAGATGGCGTATCTGTGCATGTACAGTACTACTCGGAAAATTAGAATATCCTGAAAAAGTGCATGCATTTCTGTAACTCAACTTTAAAGGTGAAATGTACATATTATATAGACAAATAGTATGCAAATCAATATATTTCAAGCTTTTATTTGTTTTTTTGCTGATTAGGACTTCAGCTTCAGAAAACCTCAAATTCAAAAGCTCGGAAAATTAGAATATCGCTTGAAATCAACAAAAAAAATCATAATCAGCAAAAGTACAACAAAAAATGCTTGAGATATCTCACTTTGCATGTAATGAGTCTGTAAAACGTATTGGTTTCACCTTTTATGTTGGATAAAACATCTTTTACACAATATTCTAATTTTCTGAGTAGTACTGTACAGTAGACAGCAGCTGCAGCACAGATCACGTCAGTGCACATCTACAGCTGACGTGATGAACACAGCTCAGTTTCAAAACATTGCTGTCTGAAAATTGGTTAATAAAATCACAGCGTTGAAGTTTTATGATCTGTAATTTAATATTTGTCACGGGTCGTGTTTATTTTTCTGTACTGTTAATTATGTTAAACATCTGTTTAGTCCCATTAGCATGTTCAGATAGACATATGCGTGGTCTTGTTCTAAACACAGGTGTTAGTTGATGCTTTTATAACAGTAAAATTCTCACTTTGAGCAGTCTGTGAGTGGAGGATGTATTAATGTGTTTAATCTTAAAAAAGCCAAAAACGGTTAATAACTGTAGAGCTCAGGCTGATCATCCAAGCTCTAACCTTAAACATGAAACAGCTGCTATGCTAAGTTAGTGTTTCCTTTGTTTCATTTGTTTCACTGCTTCTCCATGTGCCTCCCAGATGAAAACTTTGCTCACAGATGAGAAGAAATTCCAGCAGCAGATTGTGGCCCAGCAAAAGAAGGAGCTGACCACCTTCCTGGATAACCAGAAGAAACAGTACAAACTCTGCAAGGAGAAGATTAAGGAGGTGCGCCTCATTTGTTGGCTTTCGTTTTCTTCCCTGGGGCAAGCTCAGTTGTACGCCTCCCTCGCGTGTGACACATGTTCCTGTGTGCTGCTTGTTATATCAGCACTCCTCCACACAAAACCGTGCACGCAAAGTTGTGTTGAGTCACCTGACCTACCCGCAGTGTAGGAGGAAAGCCTCAGTTCCATACACACAACATACATTTGTGCGCTTCTGCTCTGAGGCCAGAGAACTCTCATCCCCACTGTGGGTGCAATCCACTCTTTCCAGTGACAAGATAAGTGACCAAAATTAGGTCAGTGTGGTTAAAAGAAAGCAGCACTGACAGGAAGAGATATTTCCCACCAGCTGAGAGATCAGCTGAGGGCTGCCACGGAATTAGACACCTCGGAGAGCGAGGATCAGGCTGCTGTGTGGACTGTATTAGCTGGAGTTGGAGATTACCTTATAACCCATGAAAAAGACAGAGAAGCCCCACTGATGAGGGGCAGATGTGGCTGCAGGGTTTTTCTATGTTCTCATGATGGAAGTCCAGAGTTTGTCCTGTAACAGCTGATTTTCTCATTCATAAACTGCATTTTAATCCCTTCAGACTTTTATGCAAATGGCTAACCTGTACGATGAAAGCTAAACATTTAGTCTTTCACACAAAATTCACTGACATTTTCATATTAAAAAATCCAAACTAACGAGCTGCACGCTCAGCAGGTAGCGGTTACAGATCTTTTCTACCACGTCCTCCGCTCTGATCACAGGAGATGAACGAGGACCACAGCACACCGAAGAAGGAGAAGCAGGAGCGTCTGTCCAAGCACAAGGAGAACATGCAGCATTCCCAGGCCGAGGAGGAGGCCCACCTCTTGACCCAGCAGAGGGTCTACTTTGACAGGAACTGTCGTGCTTTTAAACGTAAAGTTATGATCAAAAGACACGACCTGGAACAGGAACAGATCCGAGAGGTGAGACACCGGTCGGCTGGTTATTCGATTATACTGGCTGTTTGTTAAGCTTTATAATGTTGGCAGGTAAAAAAAAAAAAAACACACACAATACAACTCAACAAATGTAAATTATTTACTCAGAATAAACTAATTTGATCTTAGTAATTACTGCCATTGTTCTTTAGATTCTCGAGATCTTTTCTGTTAAGATGATTATCAATTCAGCATGAAGAAACAAAGTAATTCAATAATCTGCAAAGCCGCGGCGTAAACCTGGAGAATTGTGCCAGCGCTTTCGCTGGGAAAACGTGCAAAAGTGGCTTAGAAAACAGTGCGTGGTATTTATCTTTTGGGCTGTTGCAAAATTGTCCTCATTATGACCTCCCGTTTAATCCGCACCAGGAGCTGAACAAGAAGAAGACCCAGAAAGAGATGGAGCACGCCATGCTGATCCGGCACGACGAGTCCATGCAGGAGCTGGAGCACAGGCAGCTGAAGAGCCTGCAGAAGCTGCGCATGGACCTGATCCGTCAGCAGCACCAGACGGAGCTGGAGAACCAGATCGAATACAACAACCGACGCGAGCGAGAGCTACACCGCAAGCACGTCCTGGAGCTCCGGCAGCAGCCCAAGAACCTGAAAGTGAGTTCAGCTCCATGGCGCTTAAAAGGGAGAGATGACAGTGGGAAACAGGTACTTTTGTCTCTTTCTTCCTCTTGGGAGTCCATCTTTGAGATGGTGCAAGCCAGGAGCAACAGTTCAGCTGAACCACTGTGATGCAAGCTGAACATGACAGCTGACTAACAACAAACGTTACCGTCAGTTTGGTGCGATCAGCCCGATCTCTGTGTAGCCCCCAGCAGCTGTTTTACCTCTTACCGATTTCTTCCCCCACCTTCAGGCTTTGGAGCTACAGATTAAGAAGCAGTTCCAGGACACATGCAAGGTGCAGACCAAACAGTACAAGGCCCTGCGCCACCACCAGATGGAGGTCACGCCCAAGGCGGAGCACAAGACGGTGCTCAAGGCACTGAAGGATGAGCAGACGCGCAAGCTGGCCATCCTGGCGGAGCAGTACGAGCAGAGCATCAACGAGATGATGGCGTCCCAGGCGGTGAGCGGAGGCACCTCACACGTTCCTGTGACTGGAATTCCTCACTCCCGCTGCTCATTTTGCTTGAAAAATACTTCTTTCTCTCCCCTTCTCCTGTTCACCCATCTCTGTCCCTCTCCCCCCATTTTGCGGCCCACGGTCATGTGTGTCAGCTGCGTCTGGACGAGGCCCAGGAAGCCGAGTGCCAGGCCCTGAGGCAGCAGCTGCAGCAGGAGATGGAGCTGCTCAATGCCTACCAGAGCAAGATCAAGATGCAGACCGAGGCGCAGCACGAGCGTGAGCTGCAGAAGCTGGAGCAGAAGGTGTCGCTGCGCCGAGCTCATCTGGAACAAAAGGTTATGGCCTGCAACACACACTCTCATTTTTAAATGAGTCATAATTCGGTTTAGTTTCCCTCAAATGGGATTGTAACATCCAACACAGCACTGATCATCTAAAATCTGACTTTCAGGGAGCCTGAATGGGCCATTTATGATGGGATGGAGATGATAATCATATGGTTACCATGATACATCGGAGCAAAATAAATGTGTGACGATTTAAAACAGGAGAATGGGTCCAGATACACATTTGCATCCACCTCAACGGGCAGCACAGCCATGAAAGGACACCCAGACACACGTATTCATGAGCAAACACACACACACACACTTCCCTCACCACAGGTGGGGACGACATTGTCATGGCTTATGCAGACAGCCATTCCTTTTTCACATTTGAAAGACAGCAGAGTTGAGTGTTTGATCTCTGCTTGATCCCTAAAGATTACCAAAATGTTTTGTGTCACTGACTGTTAATTAAGGTTTCATTTAAAATGTACAAACGACGATCTGCATCCTTTTATTCGATTGCACGAGGATCTTGGCGCAAAACAAATCTTTTTTGTATGTGATTGAGGCTTTTTTCCGTCAACCTCGGCAGCTCGTTTTCAGATTAGAATCCAAAGTGTCCGACATCACCGCCACAGACTCGACAGCTCTCCAACAACAAAGGACTGGACTCCTGAGACGCTGCAGCGCTCCAGTTCTGCTGGCTCTTAGCGGCGGGCTGTCGCCACCTTGTGGTCGATTACCCACCCGCATTCTGGAACTTGGATGATGTCATAGTTTTAGAAGCACTATTGTCCTCCGGCAACGTTCATGGTCAAAGTCTGGAGAGTTCTGTGCATGCTCAGTAGTCGGTCAGATTGCCGTATTGCGCCAGACAGTTCTTTGTCTCCACCTGTGGATGTGTTATCGCTAAACATTTGCTTGGCGGGGAAAATAAATTCTGCTTTCATCCAACTGATGCAGTGCGGCTCGATATAACTCCAGCTTTACATTACATGGAAGAGCCCATGCATTAGTGGATATTATAATAATGAAAGACAGGCAACACTGTATACAACGTGTAAATATGCATGATTTAAGGCTGCTATTGAGAAATAACTAAACAAAGAAACATTATTGTGGGAAATAATCATGATTCCAGGTATTAATGGCGGATGTGTGTCGCCTTCAGATTGAAGAGGAGCTGGTTTCCCTTCAGAAGGAGAGAACCGACCGTATCAAACACCTCCTGGAGCGCCAGGAGCGGGAGATCGACAGCTTTGACATGGAGAGCCTGCGGCTGGGCTTCGGGAACCTCGGCACCCTGGACCTTCCCAAGGACGACTACAGATGAAGCTGCCGCCGCCGCCGCTGATGATGTGGTCCCCAGGCTCAGTCTGCCCTTCCTCTTCCCTGACCCGACGGTGAAGGGTTCAGTGCCGCTGACGCCCTCACTCTTACACATGCAAAGAACACACACACACACAGACAGAATCAGCTTTTTTAGGGCCGCTCAGAGGGAGAAGACGGCAGGTTTTTCATGCTCTCTCCCACCCAAACCTCCACCCTCCAGGCCTCTGCTGGCGACACAGGATGACAAAGAAACCATGCTGGATACCTTCCTGTAGTTGTCATGTTTTTGTAAAAATGATAACATAGTAAGTGTTTCTTGTGTCTTGTGCAACGGCGACACTTTGGGTGCGACTAAAAGTGGAAGAGGAGGGAAAAATCGAGGGCGGGTGGACCACGAGACAACCCTTTTTAGAAGGTTTTCATTCCTTTGAATTTGTTTTTGGTCTCAAATGGTGCAAAAAAACAAAAATCCGTGAGTAATAAATCAGACGATCATTCTGCAGCTTCTTCCCTGAAGCTGTGATCTTTTTGGTATTTATTCAACACAACCTTTTTATGAACAATTTGAATAACTTGATACTTTTGAGACCAACATGATGTACATACAGGTACTCCTCAGATAATCGCTCGGGTGACGCAGACTGGGGAGGGCGGCTGATGGTACTCGTGTGTATTGTACCGATTTCGCTGCACTGGCAGCCAATGTGAATAAAACGAGCAAACCTGTGATGCGTGAACTTCAACTCCCAGCTAGCACAAAGGGCTTCATGATGTCAGGTGGGGAGGGGGCTTGTACTTTGTGTATAGAAGGATTTATGGAGAGTTTTACTTATTTTCTTATTGTATTTTAATCGTCACTCAAATTAAACGTTTTTAATGAAGCCTTCTTTTGCCCCATCATCTGAAAGTATTTGTCTGTCAATGGAATTTCCATCTGATTATTTTTTTCTGCATTGCACAACTCTCAAGCTGTGTACGTCTTATAAACCAGAGCAGTATGATGCTTTATTAAATGCATGCACTTTATTTTTTTTTTTCGGGTAAAAGAAAGCATGGATCTGTCAGAGCTTTTAATTATATTTGTAAATAAAGTGCTCATCACACCAACTCAAGGTCTCTTCATCAGTACCCAACAAAAAAACATTAACTTTAAGTGTATATATCCTAAAAAACTGTAATAAGGGGTCAGAAACAGGAAACGTGTTTCAGCGTTTTACTACTTTATTGTGGAATAGCAGAGATCATTCTGAGAGGCTTGAGTAGTTCTGGAACGGGAAAAATGTTTAACACAAAAAGAAGTAATATCAAGGTGTTGGCAAGTTCCCTACAGAAAAACAACCTCTGTGGGAATTTCTAGTGCTGAATGTTTGAGGGTTGTTGTTTATTTTGTTTATTTTCCAGCGAGCTGCTCGTACAGTTTGGGCACATAATCGTCCCACTCTGCCTGGTAACAGGTTCCCGCCACGGGCACTCCCAAGTTGTACTTCTTCCTGAAGTTCTTGATCTTGAACTTGCCACGGCCGTCACCGGAGCGGTTGGTGAGCACGGCCTCGGAGCACGACAGGGTCCCCGGCTGTTCATAGACCAGCCACACGTACCTGTGAAGGCCTGCAGGGAGAGGAAGGTTTCTGAAGCATGAAACATCCACTGACTCTATGTGCTGATCAAATCCAATAAGCACCACTGTAAAACCAACAAACAAAAATAAATCCTCAATGTTCTTTTACCTGTATCCTTGGGAGGACCAGAACCCACATAATCAGACATGACGCAGCCAGAGGACACGTCATTCCCCTTCATGTTGACCACCAGAAAGTGGTGCCACTCCCTGAAAATAAGAGAGTAATGTAATTTTTGATTTTTTTTTTTTTTTTTTTTTAAGAGAAAGACTAACAGGACATAAGCTGCAGGTGTCATGAGGACCACTGGGCACCAATCACAGATCCAGCAAAATACTAAGTTCTCTTTTTTTACCTAAATTTGGGGGCTTTCCTGCTGGGAGCATCTGGGTCAGTCAGAGCCAGCGTATATAGTTTACTGGGGTCACATCCTTCCCAGTCGATGGACGTGGGTCGGTTCTGGACCTGCGGATATTCATGGTGTATAATGTGGCGTTATCTAAAAGGGCCACTTGAGGGCGCCACCTCCACGAGTGCTTGCGTTTATATAACTTCATTCATGTTGCCAAACGGCTGCAAGCTGACTCAAATTATATCAAACCAAGTTGCAAAACAATGTTCGTTACTATGATGCTCAAAATGTGCTTTTGACGTTACTACGTAGAAGCAATACTTTTAGTCGCTTTGATAGCTTGGCTGGTATGGGTAAACACAACACCAGTAAGCTAGCTGACTAACCTGTGTTGGTGTAAGCTTTTTTCCCAGCTCATCTATCTCCACCGAGCCGTATTTAACAGTCAAAGGATGCAAGGGCTTTTCTTCGACTTCTTGTAGGTCAAGAGTCCCGGTCCACTGGCTCAAATCTACGGTCATTGTTTAACCACGGTCACGAATACCCACACTGCTTAACGCAAACACGCAAGTACAAGCGCTGCAAGTGCAATGTGCCAAGTGTGCTGCGTTCACGTACACACACACAAAAAAAAAAACATTAACGGCCGGGAAAACGTGCGATTATCTCTTTAAAGTGTGGTTACGTTAGCAAACCCAAATCCAAAATATCAATGAAACGAATATGAAAATAGACTACATATTGTGGAACAGTCATATAAACAATAATGTTTCTCATTTTGGAAATAACGTTGGGTCTTTGTTGTGACGACATGGAAAATCCACTTAGTACGTTGCGTGATGTGACATTTTAGAGCTTCATTGATGCCAAGAAGCATATTATTATGCTATCAAATTTTACTATCCTAAGGTCTCGCTTTGTATCTTTGATATTAATTTATCTTTCGGTGGTTCTGACTACACTTGAACTACACAACAAGCATTGTGTATAGGTGTCCACCAGAGGGCACTAGCTCGCCAAGGAAACGCGCTTTTTGGTTCGCTGTAATTTCTGTCAATCAAATCAACAACCCTGCCCACCCTCCCGCCCTTCTCGCGTGGTCGTTGACAGTTTGTTTGCAGACATTTTAAAAGGATAAAAATGTATTTTTATAGAAAGAGGGCAGTATCCCATTTGTAAAACTGGAAAAAGTTTAAAGCTGTGCCCAACAACAACTATATCAGCACCGGAAGAGTGACGTCATTATGGACTTATTTGGGCTCACTAATATAACGTTAAAATATCCTCCTGCATTTCTTTTTCCATCAACTAAGCTGGAATATTTAGAAATATAGAAAATAGTTCACTAACTGTACACAACTCTATCCCTGTATTAGTGTGAGTTTTGTAATAAAATAAAATGGTATATATATATATATATATCCATTTAATTGTGCATTTCCGTTTCACTGTACAACTATGACATACGTACGTTTAAAACAAAATGTGACTGCGCCTTTAAAAAGGTGAGGGCAGGGTGTGGTCTATTGGTGATAAGATTTCAGGATCAATAAGATTTTAGTATACAAACAGCGAAGGGGGGTTCCCTTCGTTTGTAACAGGTCACTGCTGCGTTATGTGCAGGGGAGTGTGATGGGACAGACTGGTGTGGAGCATGTTTGTCGGGGTTGCACTGCGGTTCACACAGGCGGACTAGTCGGACAGGTTTGAACTGGAAGCCATTTGTTCTCCCCTTTCGAGGACGATGTAACCTGTTGGAAAGTCGACCACGATGATCCTCACAACTCTATCTTTTCTACACGCCTGTTTGTGGACGACAGGTGAGTTTTTACGGCGAGCGGTCTTCCAGGTGACACAGGTGAGCGCCGAAGTCGCCTCACGGTGCTTGTTTCTCCATGTCTGGGTTCGTCACAGCCGCACTTTGGGCCGAAGGTTCCAACGACTCAACACTGACGGTCGCTGCCGGCGACATCGTGCGACTTCCGTGTTCCCCCACCGGCGTTCTGTCGACGACCTGGGCAAAAAATGGACGGGAAATTATCCGCGGTGGCGGCCCGGAGCTGAGCTCCTCGCCGGGCGGTCAGAGGCTGACCCTGCTGCCTGACGGGACCCTGAACATCGCGGAGGTGAGACCCGGAGATGAGGGCAGCTACCTGTGCAACTCCACTCTGCAGGATAGCAGCTCTTTCTGGGCACAAGTCCGACTGCGCGTTACCAGTAAGTTCCATCAAAGCCAGTATCAAACATGATTAGAGGTTCTGGAAAACTCAATTGTTAAAGCAATATTAGTTCAGTATCTGCTTTTAGCAAATAACTACCTATTTGAAAGCAATCTTCTTTATCCACCTATTTTTTTTTATCCACTTAAAATCCATCATTTTGAGAAGAGTTATAAATGTATTTTATGATATGTCTTTAAGGTATTGCTATTTTATTGTAAGACCACCTATTTCCTAATGCTAGCTCATCCTGGTGTGAGAATATCCCTCTGTTTCCACCCAGGTGATTCAGAAAATCTGACCACATCCATCGGTCCGGCCTCTGCCCTGTCTAACGGCACGCTCTTTGTGTTCCGGGATTCGGACGTCTCCTTCAACTGCTCCACCTCCTTGGGCTCAACCCGGCGTCTGACATGGGCCTTCCACGGGGCCGCGGCCAGCAACGGCTCGCTGGTTTCCACCGTTGGAGCCTCGTTAGACTTCAGGATTGCAGCCATTCAGCCGGGTGATCAGGGACTGTACATCTGCAGGGCCCTTGACAGCATCGCTCAGCAGGAGGTCAACGCCAGCGTGCAGCTGCTGGTTTACTGTGAGTGTCACACGTTTGTTAGTTGTTTACGGCTGAAAAAGAGAACAAAAGCAGGAGCAGGCTGGTAATTGGTGCCTGTGTTCTGAGCAGACGTCTCAGACAGACATCCAGAGTGTATGTGGACCCCAGCTCGGGACCCCTCTCATGTCCTCTTTAACTGCACCTGGCCTGGAACGTATCCCACCCCCACGCTGAGCTGGGCAGTAAGTGGGGACGACCGAGGAGCCGGCTGGAAAGACCATGTGTACGCCTCGGAGGAGACCGACAACCTGTCGCTGATGTTGAACCGCTCCGTGCTGTCAGACGGCCAGAAGCTGATCTGCGTGGCCCGACACGTGGCGCTCGCTCCCGGGACAGAGAGGACGTGTATGTTCATCATCAGTAAGTAACGTTTACCACGGTGTAGAGGAGCGCAACGTCCCAGAGGTGTGCAGCTGCTGAAGCTTTAGGGTTAGAAACAGAGACTTTATTCAGAGTGACTAACACCTTCCATTTTTCTCGCTACAACACTGGAAATGCAGCTGGTGGAGTATCCAAACTTGATGTTTCACATCTCATTAGAAAGGCTTCATCAGTTCTGTAACATAGAAAAGCTCTTCCATCAGCCTGCTAACAGACTTCATGACATTAGAAAAATGTGACATGTAGCGTGCGTGCGTGCGTGCATGTGTGTGTTGACAGTGTTGCAAACGGGAAATGTTGACAGCCTGAGTCAGCTGGTTAAAGGAGGTCACATGACTGTAAACAGTGATAGTGCAGAAGCACGTTGATGTGTCACTAATGTCCGATGTTGATATGAAGGTGGAGGACTGTTAATGATCAGTTATTTATTGATTGGATATTTAAGGTTTTTAATAATTTCTTAATCATTTTTACAGTAAACTTTCATTGCGTACTATTACGTCTGTGAATAAGCATCTTCTCTTCTCTCAAAGAGCCTCCCTTCCCCGTAGGCGAGCCGCTGGCGATGGCACAGGAAGGCGACAGCATAACTCTGACGTGCACTGAGGGGGAGTCCATCCCCCCTGCTGACACCACGTGGAGAAAAGGGTTCCGACAGGAGGACATCGTGCCGGGGTTCAAGTACTCGCTGTCAGAGGAAGGTCCTGTCCTCCGGCTCACCATACACAACGTCAGCAGGGACGACCAGGGCGTCTACTTCTGCCACAGCGAGAACCTGCTCGGCGTCCGCGAGTTGGAAGTTTTCCTCACAGTACGGAGTGAGTCCGGGGTGACTGTTCATTCATCGTACACACACTGATACATTCAGATGGAAATGCAAAAGGATTTGAGTTGGACATTGACTGAGTTTAGTCGCTGCAGGCCACCGTGCAGACCTGTCACTGGTCTGTCACAGGTGTCAGGATGTGCCGGAATGCGGATCAACCCTCTCCCCCTCCCTTTGTTTCCCTCCTGACCTCCTGCCTTGCCTCCACAGCCTCATCTGCATACACGGGAGTGATCATCGGGGTCTTCGTGGCAGCAGTCATTGTGGCCTCGCCTATCATCTTCGCCAAGTTGCTTTACTCCAACCGGCACAGGATATGCTTAGGTGATTTGAGCAAAAACCTCCACCGGTGAAACAAATCAAAACTATTAAATTATGAGTTGTATGACTTAATTTTGTTTTTCTGATTGTTTCTCTGTTTTCCAGGATGTGCTGTCAGGTGAGTAATGTTGCATTTAAGTGTCTAAAAATGCGTCCAGACCCAGTCCTCGAGGGCCGTCATCCAGAATTTCTATCCTAGCAGGTAGATAAGCTTTAACATGGGATCCCAATTTCCTTGGTGAACCATTTTCTGCCTGGTAGGACAGAAAACTTGGCCTGATTGCAGCCCTCTAGGCCTGCGTCTCACATATGAACAAGGTGCTTGTTTCATATTGATTTTTAATGGGTTTACTGTTTAGTTGATGTGTTGTGTTTACATTCTGCAGGACTTTTGACTTCTCAAAATGTTTACATTAATGAAGCTCCACCCTCATGCTGCAGGGGGAACCTCAAACAATTCAAGCAAATACAATATTAAAGAATATTTCAGCTTTAAGCATTTTAATTTTGAACCCTTGTTGAATTATTTGAGAGGATATAATATTTTTATGTTATGTATCTGCGGACATGATAACGTCTCTGCTCTGTAGGCGGGAGGACGGAGGAGACGTCATGAACCTGGTGGAGTCTGACGACGAGCACATTTTCCAGGATGCCGTTCCTCGCTTGCCTCCACTGACCAACGAACCGCAAACGACGCTCGTCCAGATACACAGAGTCCCATCAAGTAGGCTGTCAGCTCACCGACGTGCTGTAGAATTTAACAATAAATGTTTTTCAATTGCTATGGTGTGTTTAAGGTGACCATGAGGAGCCAGAAGGTTCTGAGCCCAGCCCGGTCCAGCAGGAGGAGACAGAAGAGCCAGCCAGACTTTTTGAATTTTAGGTTTTGGGTGTTTTTATTTTTAAATGTGTTAGGTAGAAACGTACTCCCAGTAAGAATGTGAACAGAATCAATGAAAAAAAAAAAAAAAAATTCTTTAAATTATTTTTAAATGGGATATAAGCTAAAAAAAAGGTTATATCCCATTTAAAAAATAATTTACAGACAGAAAAAAATTCTGTCTATACAACATTTTATGCCTTTGTACTGACTTTGAAGCCATACATGAAGAAAGGTGGTGTAATGGTGTAGTACACCCTGTCCTGCTGTGGAATCTGCGACTGTCCCCTCACACTCAACTATTGTAAAAATGTGGTGGAGTCAGTTAGTCACTCAGGTCGGAACAGCAGGCGGAAACCATGACACGGACCAGGCTGATGGGGAAATGTCCATGTTTTCTCTTTATTTGTATAAAATATTCTGTGTATTGTATTCTGTTCATATTTAAATGAGAAATCATTTTTGATTAAATTGTAAATATTAAGTCATGTTTTTTAAAAAAAAGAACAGTTTATGGCCTTTTATGGGCGTTATCTTTAAACTTGTACTGATTTACTACCACTGCTTTGGTAGAAAATGTGTATATATAATTTCTGATTCCATTCTTTTTGTAATTTTTGGTTTAGCTAAATATTTTTTTATTTATTTTACACTATCAAAGACAACTTTTTTAAAGCCAATGAAACGGTTTAATGGGACACATATTCAAGCACAGCTTTATATTGTTAATGTAGTTAAGGGCAAAGTGTATTTCCAAGATGATAAAGGTGAATTTCTGTCATTCTTGTCGGGTTTTATTGTGTAATTTCATTAATTATTGATAGTTTGATGAATAATTAACAGTGTGTAGCTTAATAAATGAACCCGGAGTGCATATTTTAATTCGGATTCGGATGTCCTTTTCCTACACTGACTTTATTAAATGTATTATTATAACCATAGAAAATCTAGTTAACAGGGTCATTTGTCGCTTGTTTCCAAGGGGCGTGGCTTGTTGTAATGTGGTTACATAATGACAGAAACGTGACGACGTTGGGCAACACGAGCTGATGGTCCAGGGTGAGTCACACAACAGGAAACACACATTTAAGCCATCAGGGACGCGTCGGAGCAGGAGCCCAACCTTCTCCGCTCACGAACGGCCACCGGACCGCGAGGACGAACATGTGAAGACGGCAACGATGTGCTCCTCGGAAAAAAACGCGGAGCCACTGGCGACGTGTAAGTGTTTGTCCCGGTATCCAGGCGGCGGCGGAGCCTGGAGAAACATCCAGAGGGGAGGATAGAAAAACGGTTCCAGTGGAAGATGAACGCGTTTGCCTTTTAATGAATGTTGCCTTTCTTTCCTGCTCTCCTCTCAGCGTCCGACCCGACTCTCCTCCTCGAGCTGAAGACCAGGCGTCCGCCGTCCTTGGAGGGGCGAGCGGGATGCGAAACATGGAGGGTGGACTTCTCCCCGAAAGGGGACTGGTTCGCCTGGTCCATGGGACACGGGATCGTGTGGGTGGTCGCTTGGCCGCTCGACTCTGTGTAGGTCCATCTTTTAATCCACGTACGGTGCGTTCAGGAGAATCGTACATTTTAGCATTGGTGGACGAATCTTTTCAGTCATCGATCAACTGAGATTAAAGATCGATCGATGGATTTGAATTGATGCCTAAAGAAAGGTTTTTTGTTATCTATTAATTAATCAGTTAATCAATGCTTAATCAATTAACCGTCTCTGAAATTATTGTTTTGTGTAAATGAGAAACATATTGACTAAAAAATTAGCAACATCTGATTTGAATTTATAAAATTGTTAACAATGCAACTATGTCAGATTAAACAATAAATCAATAGACTTGAATAAAATCCAATGTAATATGAACTTAATCAAAAAAAGGAAAACTTGAGATCACAGTACAGTGTAAATGTGTTAATAAATAACCCTGGTAAATGTAATTATCTGTAAATCGTTTTGCCATTTCCCACTGCACTTAAAAGCAGCATCATAAAATTGACAGCTTGAACTTCACCCCTAACTGTTTAAAACATCTCCACGCTTCCTCTCAGAGACAGTCAGAACGCCGACGCTGACCTAGGAGACAAAAGCTTCAGCTGCGGTCATCCCGTCTGGGGTCTGGCCTTTGGACCCAGGCCTCCAAAAGCTGCCACAGGGGCCCGTCCGACCAGAACGCCGCCCAAAGGGAGCAACAGCCTGCTTCTGGCCACAGGCCTGGAGAACGGCGTGATCAAAATCTGGAATGTGTTAACAGGTGAGACCTCTGCCAGCCTGGGTGCCACTTTAACAGTTTCTATGCCCCCTGATGTTCTTCTCTGGCTTCAGGTGTGGCTGTGTTCGATCTCCACGGCCATGAAGGTGTCGTGAGAGACCTGGTCTTCCCTCAGAACGGGACGCTCACGCTCATATCATCTTCTCGGGACAAGACGCTGAGGATCTGGGACCTGGCTCACAAAGGTACTTGTAAAACATTATCCTGGATTAGTCTTTAATGAATGTTTTTCTTATTCTAAAACAACACCTAGATGATCTAAGGAAAGAGCATGTTTATATTTAGGAGGAGGAGGAGGAGGACAGATACGGTGCATTCACACACAAAAAGATATTGAACTGTGTGGATGCTGGATGGTTCCTCGAACTCAAGGATAAACGGGCTCTTTTGGAGGTCAAAGGTCAAGGTCCAGCAGCCTTGTGAATGCAGGGTCTCTGGAATGCTTTTAGGATTCTTTGTTGTTGGGTTTTGCAACAAACATCAACTTTGACTCAAGGCAGCATTAAAGTTTTGAAAGCCAAAACCGTCGGCAGTAATTTTTTCAGCGATTAGTCAACCGTAAACTCCTCCTCCTGGTAATTATAATCTTTAGACGGTAATTCTAGTGTTTGTCATCTCTTTTTCCAAAAGCGTCAGGTGTTTGCCATGCTGTTTCCCAAACTTTGAGGCTTCTTTTAAAGCCAGTTATTCGCATGAGTCAGAGTATAGGATTAAAATATTCCTGGAATTAATAATCCATCCAGGGCAGTTGCCTCCAGGTTATTCTGAGATTCTTCTGGTGACTAAAAAACCTTTTCAAAAGCGACGTTTATAATCCAAACGCTTGCATTAACCAACGGAGCAACGTTAGCAGCGTCTCCAGAGATAACGCTCGCTGAGTCAGATTAGCCAGCACTCCGTCTAATCTGTTGGTATAAATACATCTTTTTCTTTCATGTGCTGTAGGTAAAAGGGTGCAGGTGCTCTCTGGCCACAAAGACTGGATCAGCTGCTGCAGCGTGTCGCCCGACTGCAGCATGATCGCATCAGTCGGCAGATTTGACCGGGTGAGTCTTCTGTCGACAACTAGCTTGACTCCTGAAGGACAATATCTTCATTCATCAAGCCTTACAAAGATTCATCCCTCATGTCAAAGTGCTAATAGCCCACACAGCGTTGCCCACAAGCTGTAAATGTTTGGCTGCCTGTTCCAGCACGACAGTTTGAGAACTCCCAGTACTAATTAAGCCTCCTCTTGGTCAGATGGTGTGTCTCTGGAGTCTGCGCTCGTACACATTCATCAGAAACCTGACAGGAGGAAGCCGTAAGACCCTCTACCTCTTGTCCTCCTGTGACTTCTCCCCTGACGGTGCGCTGCTGGCCACTGCAGCCTTCAGCGGCTCCAGCTGGTGGATCGACCTCTGGGACCCGTATACAGCTGAGAAGCTCGCCACGCTGGTGTAGGTTCAATCTCGGGATGGCACTGGCTTCAAAGCACGCCCGTCCCGTCATGAAACAGCATCCGTGTCCATTTCTTTCAATTTGTGATGACGGGCCACTAAGACGAGTCCTGTGCTCGCTATTCCTGTTTACATCTGATGTGTTGTCTGATAGGATGTCCCAGTGTCAGACACAATCTGTTCCCTCTTCCAATCACGTAAAAGAAGGAAAGTCAGCAATGTTTAAAGAGCTGAACACATTCTCAGGGCACACAGAATTAAAGACAAAACAATTAGTTAAAAAAAAATAGATTCTTGCTATTTTTCCTGCTGAAATCTTCCAGATGAAAACTTACCAGAGATGTTTGTTTTCCTTTATCTGCAGTGACTACTTTGACGATTATGGGCAGAACCAAATCTCCTCCATACAGTTTTCTCCAGACGGGCTGTACTTGGCCATTGTCACGGACGACAGGTGAGTATTTCAGCGATAACGTTATCTCAGCAACATTTCCCTGGAAAGGAGCAACTCCACACCGTGATGTTGCATCGGCAGAGCTCTTCGCATCTGGGAGCCAGGAACAAAAGGGATGGCTATGCAGACGAGAGCGGACCGGCAGTCTAACGGCCTATGCTGCAACTATCATCCACAAGGGGGAGTCATTGCCACGGGGTAAATATCCTCCACACTGGAGTCTTGGGGCCACTTTGGAAAATGTTCACCTTTATAAAATGCTAAGTTTGATCCAGATGGATCTCTGTGCCAGCACACACCTGGAACACTAACCACCCATCGTTCATTACAGAACCAGAGACGGTCACGTCAGGTTCTGGAAGCCTCCGGTGACGGTACCCAGCCTGCGCCACCTGTGCCGATCCATTCTGCGCCACTCTGTCTCCACACACCAGATCGACCCGCTGCCCCTCCCCAAGAGGATCATCGAGTACCTCACCTACAGGAACATCCCGGACCACCTGAAGACCTGCTGCTTCTCTTCGGAGGACGATGACTGGGACAGCTGAATCGACACGCTAACAATGTACTTGAACAGCAAGTGATTCTTATTAATTCTTTAAAAAATTCCTTTTAATGGTTGATTTACCACAAGCATCTTTTAGATGCAAGATTCCTATAGACTTAATTTATTGCACTATTACTGGAGGACGATGCATAAACTCAACGTTCATATGCTTGACTTGATTCACTATTATGTCTAATTTATTGTGTAAATGCCAGATGTATATGTATTTCTAATTCCGCTGTTTATTACTACATGCACTACTACTTTATTGGTAATTATGTAAGCTGGATTTTGGGGGAAATACTTTTAATAAACAAACCCAAACACACGTGTTCACGGTGCTATTTTACAGCTGTTTAATGTCAGTTGCATAATGGTGACAGGAAACTGAACATCTGCAAATGAAAATGGATTGAAGCTGTGCTCCGTGGTATCAGACGGAACTCCTTGGGGTGAAGGGGTTATGAGGCCTCACTCACCACGAGCTCTCTCACTGCCTGGAAGGCTGCAACCATGGAGCTGAGCTGAATCTTCTCATCAGTCCCCGAGGCCAGTCTGTGCCTGAAGAATCACACAACAGGTCCAGTTCAAATATTTCCAATTGATGTTGGCTCGTTATGTCGTGAGCAATCCTACTTACTCCACATCAGCCAGTTTGATGAGCAGGCCAATTCGAATATCTGGAGGAAAGTCAACTTGAGGAAAAAAAAAAAATGAATAACTTCAACAATGTGAGCAGTGGCACTATTTAAGATATCAACTAGATCTTAGGTGCTCATGAAATCTTATTTTTCAGGTTTAGTCATCCTCAGACTGTAAATCGAGAACAGTCTAACCCTCTGGTGGCGGATGACTGTCACTGCCCATTCTCTTAAAATGTTGCAAACAATGTTTTGATGTTCCTGCAACTTTTTTTTTTTTTACATTGATGGATTTCCAAGATTATTTTAAATTATCTGGAGCAAAAAAAAAAAAAAAAAAAAGTATTTAACAGCTGAGTTTGCTCTGTAAGTGAACGCAAAAGTCAATATCACAGTTGTTTCCCACAGACAGACTGGCTGCACGAGTTGAGCAACTGTATGCTCCAAACTAGTAAGCTTACCTCTGTGTATGAGCAGGTGAACCTCAGTAAGAATGTCGTGTAGGGCCAAACCTTTCAGAGTCTTGAGCTCAAGGATTTCTACGGAAGAGGCATTAAGGAGAAACTCAAAGGAAGAAGGAGGAAAAAAAAAAAAACAGCTAAATCGTAGTTTGGCATCTTAGAATCCTTCATGTATTTATGTAAGTGGACATGACAAAGTGAGGGATACGCTTGTAGGCTGTGGTGAAATCTTTGTTGAGGGCCCAGTCCAGGATGTTGGCTATATCTGAACGGAGGGGGTGACCTGTGCACGTGTAGACCGTGTCCTCTGTGACCTTCCCATAAGCCATGCTGGTGCTCTGCAACCGCAGAGCTCACATATAATTAACACAATCTACATTTTTAATTACATTAAAACAGTAGTGTAGCATTTAAGAAACATTTAAAAGGATGAATTTCTCCAGTTTTAGCCCCTAAAGCCATTTGAATGTATACCATGAAGGATGCTGTGATATTTCAGAGGTTTTAACACACCTGCAATATGTTGAGAGACCTTCTCATGTCTCCTGATGATAAAGTCACAATGGCCTTCATTCCGTCTGGAGTTACATCAATGCTGCAAAAGAAAATTAACAGATTATAATAAAGCTAAACTGTGTATCTTGGAAAATTATTAATATAATATATATCCAAACACAATGATTGAGGGCTCTCTCTTACACACACACCTCTCCTGCCGGATTACATGCTCCAGCCGGGGCACCATCTGATCTGGGGACAGTGGGCCGAAGCGAAACCTGGTGCATCGGGACTGCAGCGCTGGGATGATCTTTGCCAAGTAGTTGCAGATCAGGCAGAACCGAGTGTTTTCTGTAAACTTCTCAATAACTGAAAGGCAAAAAGAGGGTACAAATTAATGTTACAATACAGATATGGTCTTAATACTCTACAACAAATTTCTAAGAGTTTATTTTTACAGATATATGTTTATTTACTTCCTGAGGTAAAAATTGCTTTTATGGAATAATATAGGAAAGACTGAGCTACATATTGGTGTAAAGAATCTCTCAAAACACAGGCCAGCAGTCATTAAAGTGCCTGGCTGTTCACTGAGCCGTGTGGTTCTCAGTGGGCAATGCCGGGACGAACAGATGGCCTCACCTCGCCGCAGTGCATTTTGGGCATCCTGGGTCATGGCATCAGCCTCATCCAGTATAACCAACTTGAAGCCCTTCCTGGAGGACAAAAAGACAGCAGTTAGAGGGTTTCCTCTTGTAGATGTGGGTTACTAATTGTTAAAGTTGAACTTGTGCTATTTACTTGAAAATGGTCCTGGTGCTGGCAAAACTCAAAATTGGACCACGTACAACATCAATTCCTCTGTCGTCTGATGCATTTAACTGCAAAATAACAATTGAGAAACACCAACATTAGTGTCCAATCATGGAGCACTTAGGACAGGTGCAGGGAACGCTTCATAAGCTGCTACCAATGATGAACTGCAGCGTACCTCCAAAACCATGGAGTTGAACTCTTTGTCCTTGTACAGCTGTCTGGCACAGGCAAGAATGGTGGAGGTTTTCCCTGTTCCAGGGGGGCCATAGAACAAGAGATGTGGGAGCTTGTCTTCGCTGATAAACCTCTGAACTGAAGACAAAAAAAAAAGCAGTTGGGGAAAAAACAAAAAGAGCAAACCAAGCCCAATTTATCACATCTCATTGGCGTACTCAACTCAATACAGCTAATCGGAGAAAGATTATTACTCAGGTAGGAGCCCGCAATACTCACAGACATTGTAATTATGTTGATGTTTTGTTTGCTGACTAACCAAATTGAACCTGACTGATAAAAGACGAGGAATAATTTTTCTTTAACTTACTGGTGCTGAGAATATCTTTGTGCGAGATCAGATCATCGAGTTTCTGTGGTCTGTATTTTTCTACCCTGAAAGCAGCACAAATTAATTTTGTAAACAAAGGTTAACGTCATATTCTCAAGATTTTCTGCCATTTTATGTACACGAACTGCTTTGAGTGACAACATAACATTGTAGTAAACAATTTTCAATGACTAAACAAAGAGAGGTTAGTAAAGTTCTGAAAAGAATGCATAATTTACAGCTACGATGACAGACAGGTTAGCACCGACTTTAGGTACTGAGTGTAGCTACTAGCTTGCATCCACAGTTAGTTAGCTCGCTAGCACTAACGAGTTACAAGTTTGCACTCACCAGGGTAAATTTCTCGTCTGTAACGGTGTTTTACTGGTTGCAGACATGCTAAAGTTATGAAAATATGACTAAATTTATATGGCTTTAAAAGATTATATAACACTTACAAAACACTACTGCATATAGCTGTGCTTGGCGCGTTCCACTATAAAGTCTGCGTCAACGTCACTACGTACGACCAATCGGATCACTGAAATTAGTCACATGGACGGTTGACCGGAAATGTGCCAGTTGAAAAACTGTGTGCGTCCGATAAGTTAAATAACATAATATAGTGTAATATTTTCCCAATATCCATATTTTTCAGTGCGAATTGTAGTTATCAGATTAAAGCAAGGACACTGTCCATATCTGTAAAGTGTGTCTGACACTACATTTTCGCTTGCTATAACTGAACTGATTTTATATTGCACTTTTAAATTTTTGCACTTTATTTTTAAAAAATTCAAGTGCAAATAGCCTTTACCACTTTTGACCCTGACAGCCAGTTTTATTTATAAAGTAACGGGAAGTCAGATTCCTTATGGATATAAATGCTCTCTTTCCATTGTGAAACACCGGAAACGCTAAAAAAAAAAAAAAAAAAAAACCTGAATCAAATAGTTGAAGCTGCATGTGTTCTCTGGGTCACTATATAAAACGGTGTAAATGTAAAAACTGCATTTCTCTCTTAGGCCTCTGAGTCCACTGCGCTGGGCGGAAATCTCGCGAGAGCGGCCCCTCGCGGAGGCGCCTCGGTCGATGCGACGCTCTCGCTGTTGCTGTGGGTTTGATTGACAGGAAACATGTCGGTGTGGTGGGAGCGAACCGGGATGCAGCTGCTGCCAAGGGAGTACCTGCATCCAGGCCACATATGAGCACCTTTAACTCCAGAAGGCTTTCTGCGTCTGCCGCTGACGATGATGATGATGATGCGCTAAGCCTCTTTTCATTTAGAGACCCATTTGAAACGAAGGGGCACCCGATGGATGCTGTGGCAACCCGTGCAGTCCCGCTTGGCGCCTCCGTATTGTGTTTGATTTAGCCAGAGATACCTTGATGAAACAGCAGGACCTACGAGGAGTGCTGTTGCAATGGAGCCGACGGTGTCACGGCTCAGACCTCTCCTGTAAACCCACAGCATCTCCTTTCATGGCGCTCTGCAGGTTGATCTGTTCCGTGGGCTCCTCCACATTTCTTTTTTAAATTATTATATTTGGTATTTTTCTCTCTTTTTTTTTTTTTTTTTTTTTGTCATTTTTTCCTGTGAAAGTGCAAGAGGGGAATAACGCCAACTGCTCGCCAAACTATGAACGAGGAGATGACAAAAAGCGAGGAGCAGCGTCTTAGTTTGCAGAAAGCCTTGCAACAGTGCGAGTTGGTGCAAAATATGATAGACATAAGCATTTCTAGTTTGGAGGGTTTACGGACCAAATGTGCCACATCCAACGACTTGACTCAGAAAGAGATACGGACGCTGGAGGTAAGCGCCGCGAATCTGTGCCGTGCATCCTCGTCTGAATCAATACGGAGGGCTGTCACCGTTTGCAGATTTCTTTCTAGGCCACGGTGTATATTTCCCTACATCCTACTCATCTACGACAAAGCTGCATTTCTGTTGCCCGTGCTGCCGTTGCACAAACGTGCAGAGGTTTTTGCAAAAGCCCGCCGCGATCAGTGTTGAGTGCAGGGCCATAAATCGGGGGGCTACGGGGCTGCAGTGGGCTGTTGTAGACTGGCGCATTCGGCAGGTGGCGACGAGAGAAGGTGGCTCTTCTCCATCAGTGAGGCCTATACGGCTAGTCCGTGTTTACAGTCCATTACCAAGCCCGCAGCCTGCGCATCTGTCCCCGCATCGTTGTTACGCAAGGAGAGCAGATTACTAAAACCGTGGCAAAATAGCCGTTTAATTGGCCCTTGGGGTATTCCGTAAATTGCGTTACGTAATGGTCACAATCTCGTGTTTGAGAATATCAAACTGTCCATTGTGAAATCGAGGCCGTGATGGGACATAAAAACACGCAATAAAGTGCGCCGCAGGCAAAATGCAGCGTCCGGGGCCCGCAAGAATGTCATGATGATGCCTCGGGACGTTTAAACAAACACCATTAAGTGCGATAAAAGTGGCCATAAAGTCGCCCATAAGTGTGTACTTCAACGCGGTTTAAGCAGCAAAGGTGAACTGAGGCCTTCAAAAACCAGATGAGTGCGCAAACTTTGCGCATATTAATTATATCTACTTCTGAGAAATAAAGTGTGGATTCAACAGTATTATAAAGCAGTCATCTTGCTAAGTTTAAAAGTGGAAAGATGAAGATATTGCAGCCACTGCAGCCTGCATTAATTTGAACGCATCATTCTGGTGATGATGAGTTCAGGCTCACTACTCCCAATTGTGTCTCCCTCGGCACTAATGCAGATTATACCGCATTTAATAGATCCAATGGTGCCTGTTTGATGTTTTATCACATGACAGATGTCTGCAGGACAGAACAAAATTAAGTTTATCACCCAGATCAAGTCAGGGGTGATGTGTCGCAGTCAGTGTTCAGGTCCCAACATTCTGTCTGATGAATTAAGGAGTGATGTTGCTAATTTAATCTCTTCACCTCCTTAAATTGCACATTTAAGATGCTTTGTATTGACATACATGTGAGATATTTTTAAACGTTGGCATAAGGGTACTCCCAGCATCCACAGTACCAGAGAGGCTGATGTGAATCCAGGCCAGAGGGAGGTATTTTGGTCTGGTCATGGACTGTTGTGGGCTGCAGTTGTTCTGTTGTTAAATTTAGGCTACAGACACTGATAAGACTGCTCCAGGAGCAGCATAATGGACCCTCGTGTCCGCTTGTGCAGGTTCTTTTTGTGATCAAACGAGGACTTAAGAATAAGCAACAGATGGGAAAAGCACTCGTGTCATGAATGCAACACGGGGGCAATCCCTGAAAATCTCAAGTCCTGACAGTTGCAGGAGACCTCCCCTCGTTTGATATCTGTTTTTAATCAGCACTTTTGCTTTACCGAAATTAGCGGCCTCTATAATTACATGGACTGAGTGTTGGCACTGGTTTTCATTAACATAATTACTTATTGTTGCTGCCTGTGTGACGCAGGAATGGTCAACTCAGACAATGAAGGATGGATCTTCTCTCACGTGTCGTTCATGAAATGAACAAAGGCTTTCTGATGTTAAACAGTATCAGACTTGGAGAATGGAATTATAGGTGGCAATAAATAGAAGGTTAAACTAACAAGTCAAAAAGTTTATGGTGCTTGAAGCACTTTATAGGGTTAGTTTTTGTGTTTTAATCAGTCAGCAGTCACGTGTTGTCATGGTTGGAGTTTGTAAACATGTTTAAAACATTTTGTTGGTGGTTGTTCACAAAGAAGAGATGGTGCTTTTATGTGAGCTGAAGCCCAATTAAAGCTGCTGTTGTGTAAATTAGCGATGTCACATGATGTTGGCGTGGAGGCTCTGTCCACTGGCTGCTGTGCAGCCATGATTTCCTGCAGTTGTCAGGAGTTTGACAGTTTCTCCTTGTAAAGGTGGATGTGTGAAGTCCACAACAAACTTCATGACAACAAGAAAGTGTGTAATATTGCTACGTTCATTAGGAGCATCTTAAGACATGCAGACATAGTCATTATGCACTGTGTAGGAATGATATCATTAACAATTAAAACATCTCTATAACACATCACAATACATCAGTTACAAGGAACTGGTTAAATAGGCTAAAAGTGCAACAATAAAACTTACAAAAGCTATTCAGGCCATTAAGATATTGTGGGCATGCTGTAGTAATAACTGCTGCTCTCTGTCCCAGGACCAGTTGTTTTCAGACGCGCGTCTCTTGAATATTTACACTACATTAAATAGTGAAGCAACTCCAAACAGAAGGTATGGACAAAAAGGTGTGAAAACCACGCTGAGTTAGTTTTCTGTTGGGTGAACCTTATTGTTAGCCTGTTAGCCTCTGTAGCTTATGTTCATGCAGCTGCCCACCATGCAGCACGCTCAGCCCTGCTGCCTTTATAAGCCTGCACACCATCGAGGGTGAAATCAGCTCTGGCTGAAGGTTTACGATGACAGTGTCAAGAGGACTGCCTCTCTCGCTCTCCTCTGACCTATTTTCTGCAGATCAGCCCTGAGACTGTTGCACATTTCTGCAGCACGGTGGCTTTCAGCTCTTGCTGAGTCAGAAGAAAAGTTAATAACCCAGAGAAGGTCTGAAGATGTTCTGTTTGGAGGATACACAGCTATGTATGCAATAGGATTATTTCAAACTACTAAAGTGTAAAGATTTTGTTGATCACATATGGCTTGAAACCTTATTTGTGCTGTATGATACTGTTAATAAACTGTATTGTGTTTTATATGTCTGCACATTTGAGCAGGATAAACTCCCCTGTAGCCGTAGCTGTTAGCAGCAGTGGGCAGCTGCTGCAGGCTTCTCTGTGCTCCGTGGGTCCAGACAAACATGAGGAGAACAAGCAAAGACCCAGAAGTAACAAAGGGGCAGAAAATATTGTAAATTAGCTGTTGAAGATTTTGTCAGCAATGATGCAATTTCCCCACTGTGGGATAATAAAAATTCATTCATGTGGCGATGCTGTGTCATGTCAGGGGTCATCGTGGGCCAGCGGGAGGCTGGTTTTGGAGGTGCAGTTTGCCTTGTGATTTAATTTCACACGTTTTGAGGCCATTTTGGTCCGACGTGTTTCGCGCTGATTTGCCTCAGCTCCTCTGTTTCTGTCCGTCCTCAGGGGAAGCTGGTGAAGTACTTCAGCCGCCAGCTGTCCTGTAAGTGCAAAGTGGCCTTAGAGGAGCGGAGCGCCGAGCTGGAGGACTTCCCTCGCCTCGGCCACTGGTTCCGCATCGTCAACCTGAGGAAAGAGGTCACACAGGTAACATTTTATTTCATATCGACAGCCCAATGTTGGTTTCGCATAGTTTTGTCTTTTTTTTTCCCCTCCATTCTCTTTAAACCCAACCATCACTCTGCTGTGAACTGGTTTTTGCAGGAGATGAGCCCAGGCGAGGTGACCTTGGAGGGGCTGCTGGACATGAGTGAGGAGCAGGTGTGTGAGCTGCTGCAGAAGTTTGGTGCCAACGAGGAGGAGTGTGCTCGTCTGAACGCCTCCCTGTCCTGCCTAAGGAAGGCTCACCAGCTCGGTAGGGACACAGAAACCACCTCTCAAACAAAGCTGCACGTCCACAGAAACAAATAAGGAAAAAATATTCAAGATTATCAGCATTATTAAGGCGTTAATTACTTTATTTACTACAAACAGTGTGGTTTAAGAGCCACCAATGCATTGCAAAGCAGCAGTATTATCAGACTTCGACACAAATGAGGTGCAGCGAGGGTCGAGCACATCTCCGGCTGATCCTGTACGTTTGCTGTTCCGTAAATGCAACTTTCCTTGGACCTTTGGGTTTCGGTGTTTTTCATCCAAACGCCCACTCGCTCTCCTACTCAGAGCTCTGGAGGCTCCCCCGCTCTAGTCCAGCTGATCAAATCTGTAGGCATAAACGTACACAGGCGTGCCAAAGAGGGCGATTTCACAACACGTGTAAAAGGGGTTTTCTGCCTTTCCTTCCTGATGTCAGAATGCGTCCCTCAGACATTGAAGAAACATTTGAGGTGATTTCAGGGTTTTTTTTTTTTTTTTTTTTTTTGCATTGAAACCGTTCCCACAGCTTTCTGAATATTGTGCACACAATGTGTAGGTCCTTAACATTGTTTAAAAAAAACAAAAAAAATAAGTATCATAAAACAAACCTATATAACTAAACTGTTATCTGGCTATTATAGCAACAAACAATGTGAATTATTTTCCTTTTTATTCAGTAATTCCCCTTTGAGACGGTTAATGAGATAAAAGGTAGAACAGTTTACTGCGCGGCTGCACAAATTAGGCTAAAGTTTGATATTATGTATCAAACATATCTCATATTGGATATGAGAGAAGATAACGGGCTGCATAATTAGTCCTGCACAGAAAAACATTTGCGTATACTTGTCATTTTCATGTGTGTGTGAGAGAGCTAGTGATGCAGAGGATAGAAAAAGCAGCTTTATTTAGAACATGCATCCCTGCATCCACATGCTGATTTAGAACTCTTATTTATACACTCTGGCTGTAGTTTATTGCCTCCTATAAACTCTGGGTTTATGATGGTTGTGAAAGCAGGACTTAAATCTAAACCTGCCTTATTCTGTAGTTGATTTTTCTATCAAGAGGAAACGGCAAGATGTGAATTTGAGTCGACTTGTCATTCATTGCATCATTACGGGCGAATCCGATTGAAATCTATTGATGTTACTTTCACTAGAAGGCTTTAGGTGGCGCTGTTTCCCTCCTTTCGACCGAAAATGAAGTCAATTCTTTAAGTAGATAAACAATTTTAGTAGATTAAAACACAGCAGCTGATGAAAAGAATAAACATTTAAATAGATTACTGCATATACTGTTGTTTAGACAGCAGGCATGTATAGTAAGAAATTTAATTTAAAAGACAATTTAAAGGTGTATACATGTTTATCAGGACAGTGCAGTAAAGATTCAAACTAAGTCTTGCCCTCTTGTTGTTGCTTCTTCATGTATGTGGTTATTTTTTTTTTTATTTTTATCTATTCCCCCCCCAAGCTAATAGTGTCTTAATTTAAGTAACTGTAGTTTCTGGAGGTACAGACAAGGACACAGAAGAGAAACAGACAATTATATTGACATTAACACTGATAAAGTAAAATTTGAGACTTAGTATTCAATATACTCAGATTCAATAAACATATTTTACGGTTTAAACTGGTTAAACTGTAACCATCCCAGCGTAGACGCTTCCAAGCGTTAGTTTTAAAGTATTATCTGCTTCCATAATCGTACACTAGGTGTCGGTAAAGACTGCGTTTTGTTTCAGTCTCGGGTCAGGAGTTTGAGATTTTGCAATGTGAAAATTGGACCAGAGGGGGGCAGTAGAACACCATCAAGCTGTCGGTTTAATAAATTACCTGCTTTCTATCTTTAAACACACACACGGTTCAACAACGTGGCTTCTGAGATTTAAGGCTTTGATAAACAATTAAGCAAATTAGCTAAATGGTCCCTCAGCAAAAAATGTGGTTTATTAAGAATGTTTTTATTCCAGTTTATTTTGACTGTCTATCACAGGTTTAATGGTGTTAACGTAAACAGGGTTTTGTGGGAGACCATCTGGAAAATCAGGCTCTTTCTGATCCTGCAGGTGTGCAGCTGCGCTTTCCAAATTATTAACACCTCGCCGTTGGTGGCTATACTGGAATTTTAGACAGGCGATAATTCATCATAGTTCCCGTCACTGTCTGTGATTCTGGATACATTTGGTGAAGAGAGCCTGGATAAATTTAATCATCTACAGCTGCAGCATGCATAAATTAGTGGATCATGTCCAGAAGTGAAAGAAGAACATTAGCGTTGCTTCATTGCCCTTTGACTCAGACTGTTCTCCACACAATGACTAAAGTAGCTTTTGACCTCCTCAAGGAAAATAGTTCCTCCAGGTTACATTCTTTCCTGTTTTTATAAAACATTATTTTCTCTGCTAATCATTTAAACCTCAGCAAGCATGTGGTTCAGCAGAACCTGCCACAGTTTCTGGAGGGTTTCTTGGAGGTGACACACTGGGGTGTTGGAGCCCCTCCCAGGGTTTTGAACAGGAAGAAAGTACCAGAAAAACCTCTTAAAATAACATGGACGCATTATAACAGCTTTTAGTAAAACTCTTTCTTTTGCTCTTACTCGTGTCCATTCAGTTCACCTGTCTCCTTCGCTCGTGGCCTTCCCCTAATAGCAACTTAAGGTGTTCCAGCATCCCGCACCAAGATTTATATTTAAGCCTTTAAAATCTGGAGGTTGTTGCAAAATTACAGATACATTCAGTCGGCATGAACGAGAGCGGGTGTTTTGTTTTTTTTTTTGTTTTTTTTTTAGATGTTATGAGTCATTAAATATTTTAAATGTTGGCTCACATACATTTCAATGCCTATTACAGTGATATACAGAGATATTTATATACCTTTTTTTTTTACATCCAGGGACATAAATGGAAGTCCTGTATGTTTATCTGAGCTCTAATGGAAGAGGAAGGAAACTAATGCTAGTTAATAGAATATTTCACTACAGGCTCCTGGGATTGCAGTCCTCCAGTCGCAATGAGGATGACTCATACAATTCGGAGGCAGCCGGTCGGTCTTTTGTGCTGCAATATATACACATTATCCAGCCCACCCCTTTCGACGAGCACACACACACATGCACACACGCGTGGTTCTTGAATATGAGTTGCTCTGTGGATCAGGATAATAGTGTAATAGTGTTGATCCCTGTTTTTCATGACAGTCCTGCCTTTCCTCTGTAATCTCTGAGAGCGTCGGAGGAATGTCTCCACGCTCTGCCCCGAGCCGCCTGCACATTAAACACCTAATTGGCTTCAAATGCCATCAGCGAGAGAGGGAGATGAAGGAAGGCGGCGGGGGGTAGGGAACTCGCGAAATATGCAAAAGAGGATGTTTGGAGGAGAGGAGAGCGAAGGAGGCGTGTGGGGGTAGAAGCACATGGAATCAAATGAGGGAATAAGGGTGACAAAGAGATGGCGACAGGAGAGGAAGATGTGCGCGATGAGAGGGAGAGCAGAGGCAACAGGGAGGTGAAAGGACCAGAACAAGCATCCCGTCTAACTTTGAGTCCCCGTGATTGCACCAGGAGAACGCCCACAAACTCCCAGCCCACAGATGGGGCGCCAGGGTATATCGAATGCAGCCTGTGCCCTTTGCACAGAACCCTGTTTACTCTTTACGACGGACCGGCCCCTGTCTCGGTGGCATTTCGCTGCCATTTTGCCGAAAGAATGAATGCATCTGGTGTTAATTTGTTCAATCATGAGGCTTTCATCCGCCTTCGTCGAAGCCTCGCCTGCTCTGTTGCTGTGGTGGGATGCACCGTTTGCATCAATCACTGCAGGGAAGAAGCAGCAGCTGTAAATTCATCTGACGGGGGTCATTCGGGTGAGGGGGAGGACAGGGTATGGACGGTGTGATAGCTTCAGAATGACACCTGAGGTTGGGAAGTACAGCCAGAAAGACTGCGGTAGAATTTAACAGCAGGTGTAGTTTAACTCACCAAAATCACTCAGGCTACAGAGAGAAAAGTTGTTTAATATTCAGGCAGTGATCCCGCTCAACAGTCCACACGTCCGGGTGTTGGAGAAGCAAAAATTCAACAGGCAGCAGCTTCATTTACCTGGGAAACGCGGTGGCAAGTTCCCTCGCCCCCACAGAATGACACTGTAAACGGCATTGTACGATGGTGTACGAGCGCAGGACGCTGAACTTTGGTTACACACGAGAAGGAATAGCTTCACGAGCTGTTAGCGTACCGCTGGAGCGGTTGCTAAGATACTCGTGCGCTCTTTACTGAGGCAACGGTTCCATGTTCATCGCTCCACCTGCGGAGAATCGTCACCTGCGTATCAGCTTGATGAGCCTGTCAACAATTTCAGAGGTTTCTGGTTATTTAACTGGCAGACATTTTGTTTTGTCCAGAAGCCATCAGCTCTCCTGTTGCCTTGGTAGCGTAAACCATTCAGTGGCCATTGATTAGCTGTACTCCATGTGAGATAAAGCTGCACTTATACTTCGAAGTGACCTGTTGCAATTTTAGTCTCCATAATTACCTGGCCATGATTAAATCCCCCTGTACATCTTCCCCTCCCACTTTAGTGCGCCTGAGCGCTCCTCTGGGCTTGCTCGTCCTCTCTGCATCACATTGACCTTCTGGAGAGGTGGAGACGGGGGCCCCGTGATGGAGGTTCAGGCGGAGGCAGCACTCGGGGCCGAGGAGCTGCATCCTGACTCACCCTATTGACCAGGATGCATCAGCTCTTGACATGTTCTTGAGACTAATGAATCCTGGAAAATTGGGATCAATATTTCCAGAGCCTCGTGCAGCATGATGAAAACACCACTCAGGAAGTCTAGTTATTGTCCTTTTTTGTTGCATTTTAGACTTTGGTCTACTCAGATAAACGCATTTGACAGCATTTTGACTCATTTTACTTCACTTTTTCAAGTAATTTTTCTAGTATTCTTTAAAGGTCCAGGAATATTTTACATTTTATAGTGTCAGTATTGACACAATTCCCTTTGTGTGTACTAGAATACCTATACAGAGGTAAAATAATTGGATATACACATTAAAAACTTATTAGACATAAATATAATTCTTTTACATTTATTTGTCTTCTGCCAAAATAAATGATTAAGTATCCGCTGAAACACTAATATTACTGCAAATTTTTTTTATTAATCGAGTTGTGACTGTTAATTTACAACTCAATGAAAAGTTGACAGTGGCTGTTTTCTATTCTGTTAGATGAAAATGTTTGCTGTGTTTATTAGCAATAAACATGGGGGGGGTGAATTCTTGTATACGCTATCCGCTGTGCCTTTGCGAATGTTTCTGCACGCACGGGGGGGACTCTTGAATGTTTACAGCCTTTTGTAAATGACATGAGAGAATTAAAAAGGCCGTCGGGGGTCTCTCTTACTAAGTTTTGCGGTAAATCTCCTGGGACTTTTTTATCCCAGATACAGTTTGTGCTTCATTTGATGTTGTTTGTGTTAATATTGTGTTTGAAGTTTGTCTTTTTTGATGCTGGCGTTTCCTCCGGGACGGCGTCGTATAAATGAAATGTAAAATAATGCCAGACAGAAATATGGGATGTGATCCAGAGTTCAAAAATAGATCTCCAACAGAGCAAAGTCAAACTTATTGGAGATGCGACACCTGCTGAAGGTCACGTCTGCCCATACTGTGGTTTTCCCAGACAGTTTCGGGTCTTTCCGTAACTGCAGACGCGGTGAGAGGTGAAGCATTGCAGACAATCTCACCTGTAATAAACTTTCTTTTTGTGTCTCTTTGAAGAACAACTTGAGGAGGATAAATTGCACAGTAATGGAGGTAAAGTATCTTCATTCGCGCTCACGCCGAACACCCATCCTGGCTGCTCACCTTCTTCATGTTTCTCATTCAGCAGAAAGTTTTTGCTCAGAATTGGCTCATGCCATGACTCACGCCGCGGCTTTTTCACATTCCCGCGTTCTTCATGTGTTCTTCCATTCATGTTTGTTCTGTTCCACATCAGCATATTTGTCTGCACCGATAACGGCTTCCTGCCAGATAACAGGTGATGAAGACCTAGTGTCTGCTGCTAAGCGTTTGCCTGCTGTCGCGATGTGACGATTCGATACAAAATGCATGACAACCAGTGAGGTTTGACTTGAACCACAGCCACATTTTTGGACATTACATCACTTATCACATGATCAATGTACATGCAAATGCCCCTGTTTTCATTTGCTCAGTGTCTACATTAAAAGGTACTTGCGTTTGAGCAATTCTGTTGGGTAGGACCAGTTTTAACAGTTCACAAGAGTAGATATGTAAAACTACAGATTATTAAATCATCACTTGTTTAAAGCATTATTTTTAAACAATGAAAATAAAACTAACAAAGAAAATGACTCCGTTGTGTCGCCTGTGAGGCAGACAGGGCAAATTAAGGCAGTTTTTGCATCTGCGTCTCATTTTTTAATCATTTGAACTCTGAATCATTCAGTTTCCTGTCTCCTCTCTTCCAGGGAACCAGGTAAAGCAGGACTGGTCTATCCAGTGGCCCACCTCTGAATCAGGCAAGGAAAACACTCCAGTGTGCCAGCCAGAGGCCAGCCAGTGGATCGGGTTCCAGCTTTCCCAAAGCCCCAAAGTCCAGTCCAAGTACAACCAGCATATGTGCCACAGCCCCCAGGCCCTGGTCCCCCCTTTATACGCCGATCGGCTGAGTGTCGACAGCCCTGCCGCAGGGTTCTTCCAAGCCTTGGATTCTGGGCACCGTTCCCTACCCCCATCGCCCCGTCAGAGGCATTTTGGCCACCCTCCACCTCGGACTCACTTGGTAGTCAACACCATGACCCCGCCTGGCACCCCACCCACGCGGCGGCGGAACAAAGTGAAGGCCCCTGGGACGCCCCCGCCACCCAGCCGCAAGCTCATCCACCTGCTGCCAGGCGTCACCTCGCTGCACCGCAGCAAGTCGCACGAATTCCAGCTGGGGAACCGCGTGGACGACACGCAGACGCCAAAGTAAGTGAAGAAAGTGCTTCTGGAAGCTTTAATGTTGCAGGAACGCATCACAATTCTTGCTCAAGTGATAAAACACGCGCAGAACCATGAGGTGGTGGATGGGTTTATGCATACGTGCACATTTGTGACACTCGGAGTCCACCTGAGGCATAAAGGCGTCCTTCTGTCTTGATATCAGCAACCCAAGGGTGCCACGCTGACTCACAGCTCTTAGCCGCAGCACTCAGTCATAATAAACTTGGTTGGCAAAGTGAAACACCTTCCTGTTGGTGTCCATGTCCTGTAATTGTGCTCTTTAATCATATTCGTGCCAGTACCAGCTGGTAAAGAACCCTTGATTATTTGTGCATTAGGAGAGCCCAACCTGGTGAACGCTCCACAGCGTCTGGTGTGAAGTTAAATTGCACATAAGCAGAGGATAAAAATCATGTGGAAGCGGTCGTAAAAACTGTGGCTTTTAATTCAGAAGGCAGCGGGGTCCTTATTGCAGAAATCCCTCTGGCTGTCGAAGCGGTCCGGCTGATGATGTTTAGACACAATAACCCAAGTTAGTACGGCAGACTGTAACTTTGAGTCATTGGCCCGCCTGAAGTGAACGCGTGCAGATTGAGTTCTCCGTCTTCCTCGTCTGCACAAGCTAATTAGATCTGATCCAACCAGCGCGGAGAGGATGTACTTGCTTCACCTTTCCTTCCCGCAGCCCCTCTAGAACCTAGTGTAATAGCAGTGTATCGTAGTCCAAACATCTTAACTCCTGGGAGGACATCACTGCCCATTAAAACCAAGTGGCTGCCGGCGGAGATAAGGGACCTGGAAGCAGAGTTCCTGACCGGCCGTGCTTGCGTCTGGTATGGCACTGATCAGATTTTGCCGTGAACCGCATCCACCGATGGTTGGTAATCAGGAACCAGAGTCTCTCTCAAGAGAGCTGAGCTCATTTTGATAATGCCATTAAATGCATCCAGTTTTCTATCAATGCTTCACTTGGAAGATTAATATTTGGGGGCGGTCCTCTGCTTTTGTGCTGGCCGTCTGGCTCGGTAATTGGCCCGCACTAGCTTTGCTGACGGGGGCCACGTCCACACGTGTCTGCGCACGTGGGCCTTTCCGTCTGTGGCCGTGCGACGTGGAGTGGACCACGTTCGTGGCGAGCAGGCTGAAACGCATTAGAGAATTGATTACCGGTCCCTGAGTGCTGATAGACTGCAGACTGAGAGCTGAGTCCCTCTAATCAATGGCCTGTGTGTGCCTGGAAATGTCACAGCTCATCGAGACGAGGCAGATCCAGTGCTCTCTCAGATAGCCAAGTATCTCCCGTAATGCCTGCTAATTGGCTGGAGGATGTTGCTGGCGAGCATCGAAGGGGGTGTTTCAGTCCTGGCACTCGTTTTGGTTTTGTTGCATATTTGTACATGTGAGAGTTGACAATTATACTAAAAGATATGAAATGCAAAGAAAACAAACTTTAAAACTCATATCAGGCTGTCAAATATTTAAAACATGCCGGAAAAGGCTATTTCACACATTAATGACTGCTATTCCGTAATACTTCTCCTCTTCTGTCCTGTCCACATTTCCTTTTATTACCAACCTGGAGAATTTAATAAGCTCGCAGTGCTCCTCGGGTCCTCATCGTCTCCTGCTTAATTTCCCAGTGCCTCGGCCACGACACAGCAGCCGGGGATTATCCTCTGACCCCGAGACACACTTGCTCCATCTACTAATGAGATATAGTTTAATATCTCATTATCGCCGCATGATACAGCTCGAACTAAATGCAGCCGAATGTGCAAGAGTGTTCGCCTGAAAGGAGAATTTGGGTTTGTCCTAGGCATTTGTTCAGTTCCTCTCCCTGTCTTTCTTCCCGTCCTTCCTCCTATCAACAGGAGGTTCCCCCCATGTGAGCCTGGTCCTGCTTCAGGTTTCTTGCAGTTTTTCCTGACACTAATGCTTATTTGGGGGTTAGCCTCTGGGTTTCTGTTAAGTGCCTGGTGACAATTTTGATTGTAATAGAGTATAAATAAAGATCATTAGCTAAGTCGAGTCATCATTGTCAGCTATACTAATTATGCATGATATACAGCTTAACTGAAATTCCAGTCCTCTCGGACCCACGGTACAGCAAGAAATAAATAAAAAAAAATACTAACTAAATTGAAATAATCTAACTAAACTAAATACAAAAAAATACAGTTAACAATATACAATGTACAGAGTTGTAAACAGTTGTGGGGTATATGGACGGTAAAAAATAGTTATACAGTATTAAAGTATAAGTCTCCAAATGAATGTTTTGTTTGTTTAGGTTATTTAGGAGCAGGAAATGATGCTTTAATGCCTTATTTCTACAGCATGGTAGAAATGCTGGTACAGGTGTCCTTAACAACCTGAGCTAATGTGCCATCTGATGGTACTGGCGGTGCGTGTTCGGCCTCACGGAGAATATAATCTGCGGTTCAATTTCTGACAGAACCTGCGTCAGTCTGAGTAGCCTGTATCAGAAGGGAACTTCCTCTACACACTCTGTGATCCCATTTAATTTACAACATGTTTTTTAAAAAGTTTTTCCCGCCCTTCAGTAGATCCATTTAATAGAAATGAAAGTGTTTCTGAGATTCAATGAGACTTTAATTTATTGTCTTTTGTGACTAGAAAAAGCATTATTTAATTAAGATTTCTACCGGTCAGCTGGAAATATTAGTAATTACTTTATAGTTGGTAATTGTGTTATTGATATCTGCACAAATATTTATTAAATTGGATATAAAGCACACTTTAACAGAAGAAAAATTCAGGTACCTATTTGGTCTGTCTGGGTTTGGGCCCACTTGTTGTGGCTTTATAGCCCCGTGTGCTTCTGCTTGATGTGTTCGCTGCTTCCTGTCAGCTTGCAGCGAAGCAGCCGGAGAAATAATAATCAGTAAATTGCCCCTTTCATGAGTGTTTGGTAATATCTGCAACCGGGATGACCTCACTCTGAGCGAAAGCAAAGTCTTCATTCTTCCCTAAAGGCTCTTCCAAACATTATCCAGAGCTTCAATTTCTACCCAAACCACAAGCATCTCCTTAATTTATGATGGCGCTTGTTTTGAAAACTGTGTGACCATGCTCTGAAAGGCCTCAGAGCTGGAGAACTTTCATCATTCAACAGGTGGTGAAAACTTTCAAGTTCTTAGCAGAACCTGTTTGTTTTTCCCATGGTAACATCCATAGCCACTGCAATTAAATATTACAATCTTAATTAGCTTTATCTGTCATAGTAACATATCTGGAAATAACGTGAGCGATGCACAAGTTGACAGCAGAGGCACAAGAACAGAACCTTGGGGAACTACACAAGTCATTTACCCCAGTTAGAGCTAATAAAACCTGTAGTGTTGTGTACATTACGTACAGATACTACAACTAGTATTAATAATAACCATGTTATATATGACTCTTGAGCAAAATCAGTCTTAAAGTCTTTAGAAATCCACTGAATGCAGGTGTGCCTTCCGATTCTTGCGAACTCACTGCTCTTGTCTTAAAATTTCAACTGTCATATTTAACCTGTATCAGCAAGCAGGAGGGCTTAACACTGCCATCATTTGACTTTGAAATGATGGAAAACAATTTTCACAGTCAATCAACGTCTCCCCACCCCACTGAGCACCTGTGTATCGTGAATCACACACCAATGGAGATTTGCTAATTGCTCTCGATAGTCTGTCTTCCTACTCATACTGTTGCCTCATCACATCCACCAAAACAACTTGGGACGAGACAAACTTTAGCACAATGAAAAGTTTGTTCCTTAAGTGAAAATTCAGATTCACATTAAATGTAGAGGATACAGTCTAACTGTGGATATTAGACAACTCTAAAAGTAAAAATGACTGTAATTAAACACTTAAAGATCTGGTATTCAAATAAAAATACTGTTCAAAAGCTGAATTTTCCCTACAGATGTACGTCCCTGTAGAGCAAATTTGGTTTGTTGGCATGACTAAGGCTTATAAGTTACAGTGAGCCTGTTGGATGCGTCAGAAGAAGCTAACAGTAAGGATAAGGTTCAATGTAACTTTTTCCTCTCAATTTGAACTTTATTTCCTTGCTATTTTGCTCTCTCGGTGCCCTTTTCAAATAGACACTTTCTGGGCCAAATAGTCAATTATTGACCCTGGTTGTGTATGTTAATGCATATGTGGAAAAGGCCGAGGGAGTTAACAGTCTGTCAGTGTTGCACTGGGATCCTTCTGCAAAGCACGAATGTTTGTTTTTCCGCCGTCTCTTGTCTTGCCTTCCCCCGCCGGCGGAAATGGTAATATATTTAATGCCACCTTATGAGACTTTCACAGCTTTTTGAATGTTAAGCACTTTCTTATTGAATTGGATGTTTGCTAATAAATCACATGGCGCCGAGGGTTGGCGTGATTCACCCTCCGCTTCTCTCTGGGTAATTCTACCATGCGATGCTCAGGGGAAGAAAATTTGCATCTCTTCCATGACTAATTTAGCCGTTTGCTTTCACGGAGATGGCGCACACATCATATATTTCTCTCCCCATTTTCCTCTTCCCTTTCTTTCTGCGCATCCTTTTCTCTTCCCTCTCGCCCCTCTCATTGCATCGCCTTTGACAGCTTGTCGATGCGTTATCCACAGTCATCCGTGACATCGAGCCATTCAGAAGGAAAATACATTTTGCATTGGATTTAGTTTTCTCTGCGGTGCGTGCAGCGAGCTTCGAACAGTGCAGGAGAGAATCAGCTGAAGGGGCTCTAGCGGGATAAGTTGGTACGTGAATGCTTTTAATGGTACTGGGGGTCGGGTGAGCCAGTCAGAGCATTCGGTGATGTTGATGTGGAGCGCGCCCTTGAATAAAAATACTAAGAACAGAAACACTAACACGACTCATCTGGGAGTTTCTATATCCTGAAAATGTTCTTGTTCTTCACTGACATGATTGGTTGGGTGTGCAACGGGCCTTTCTATCCTTGTTAGAGCGCGGCTAAAAGTGTAGAGGTGTGTGTTTAACCAATGACGGGCTGCAAAACGCGATCAACACGGATACAAAGGACGTCATCTCATCAGATTTTCTATAAATTCTTCACAGCCAGAGTCCTTATTTCCAAAGGCCGTGTTTTTCCATCACACTATGGAAGTCGTTGTTTACCTGTCTGCGGTGAATTGTTTGCAGGGTAAACACAGCCAGCCAGCCATGCCTTCGACCCCCCCAGTGAAATGGTGTCACCTTAGATGCAGGTGTTTTTCCACACTTGCTGCATGAAATGAAAATTGGTTTTGACCCCCCCCCCCCCCCCGGGGGTGAGAAATACAGATGAAAAATCTCCTTATGAGCAGAATCGGTGCAGCAAACTTGAAGTCAAATAAAATAAATTATACTAACCACTTTAAAAGTTGCTATAGAAATTAAGTTTATTATGTCGCCTACAGGAACTTTGCTGTTTTTCTGGCTGCATTTATTCATGGCTGCAGAGAGTGAGAGAAGTGACCTCTCCACAGCAAAATCGATATGCTGCCTAATCATAAAATTAAATCATATAGATCATACACTAACTGCTGAGTGCACGACAAGCTCTAACTTTCAGCCCTGGAAAATAAAGATTTCTGTTGCTCAACCCATGTTTTCTTTTAGGGCTCATGTATTGGTGTCGGTCTCCATTTTGAGGTTCAGACTTCAAATCTCTATGCTTTGATGGTTAAATCTCCCCTCGTTCAGGGGTCAGTCTGACGTCCTCATGATGCCTGGGCTCTCATTTCTGATGTTTAATCTGAAGGCATGTTTACCACTTTTTATATATATATTTTTAATGCAGCTGACGTCAAATCCTCACGAGATGCAGATCTGCCTCTCCTTGGGACACCTACATTAGCGACCTCTGACCCTGGAGGATTATTAGCTGCACGTGCCCCACGGTGTGGAGTGTGGGACACCCTGTGCATCGCAGTATTTATTTATGGGGGGTGGCAGGTGTATGTCTTCGTTTCCCTGCAGACTAAACTCATCCATGTTAATCAGCGCTTTCGGCCCCACGCCCATTAATGATGAGTCAGGTGAGAGGAGGTGTCAACACCGGAGGAACTTAATGGCCAGATGCTGCAGGCCAGTTTCTTCCAAGCCTTCACTGGCTGCCAAGAAATTGGAATCATGATTATGAATTTATATGAGTGTTTAGGAGTGTCGCCTTTGCCGCCTTTCCACCGTTTCGGGTGGAGATCGGATTTATGAGACTGGAGGTTCTTCTCTGGGGATTTCTGAACAAGTAGCCGGGATGGAAAGCAGGCAGGAAGTGGGAAATGAAAAGTCACTTTTTATTCTTTTTGATCATGCTTTTATGGATCTGCCATCAGTTCCTGACCGGTATCCCCTGTACCGAAGCTACACGCACAGAGGTTAGCATTTGATTTATTGAGCAATAGAAACTGGTTTAGTCTGACGACCATAAATGGATTTATTACCATCATTCATCAGTCGGCCATCAGGGCCGACCTTCAGCTTGATGTTGAAGGCAGGACAGATAACATCTGCTCCAGGTTCAATATTGGCCCTGTCCTCTCCCTTTCTTTCTTAACGCAATGTCATTTATTGCACTGCGTGCACCCAAAAGCAACTTAACCCACGCGGTCGTGGGCCACACTGATGTTCTCCTCATCCGGGCCGCTGGCGTGGAAGTCAGATTAGAGCATTTACAGCTGGAGGTACGGGCGCGTTGTAAGTGAGTTGAGAAAATAAAATTTGTCCATGATCTGCTGGAGAAAGTACACGCGCACACAAACACACACACAGACCTACTCGTGCATGAATGACCCAAAAGAGATGGAGAGTAGAAGATGATTCATCTCTCTACATTTAATTAATTACTGCCTAACAACATGTGCCTGGAGTTTAACCATTTACAGTATAGATATCCAGCAAATGAGCGCTGGAATAAAATGGTGAAAAGTATAACCCCTGAAAATTGGATACACTCTGCTCGAAATGGCTCTAATTGCAATAATATGACAACCATAAAGGCTATAATTCTGGAAAGCCACCCACGGTAGTCCTGAATAGACCATAATAATAATAACATTGGATTATTATCTAAATAAATACAGACCTAATTGTTCATTTGTGGCATTTACAGGTCATATAATACAGCTTTTTGCATAGCTGTGTGTGTGTGTGTGTACGAGTCATCTTGCCTTCATCAGGAGAGATTCTGAGCAAACTTACTCACTTAAAAAGTAGGGTTTGTATTTAAGTATTTAAAATTTGAAGAATGTGTTCCCAGTGATTCGGCAGTTGTCATGATGCTGACATCAGTGTAGCAGTAATTAGATTACATCTGACGAGCAGGGATGCTAAGTTATGTGCCAACAATGTACACGTGCACCTACAACAAATCCATAGCAAATTCTTTCAATATTCCCTGATGCTCCTCACATGTTTTCCATAAAACAGGAGAAATTGGTAAATCTTTACATTAAACGTCCTTAAGTAGCTCTCAACAGGTCCTCACCGACTTGCTCAGGCCGCCACAGGTGCTGCTGTCGCACGTGCCTGCCGAGCACGCTGAATAATCCATACTCAACATATACATTGTGGCAGTTCTGTCTCCTTAATGTGAAAACCGGTGAGCAACGCAGGTCCTCTGCAGCCGTGGGTCAAACTTTCGACGCTAAAGCACCAGAATAACATCGCCACCGGCAGAATTAATTTTCAATTCATGGTGGGTACTTTAATGAATGGAAAGTGGGTGAGTGCTCTTTTCTTAGTAACTGTTTATTACTAAGGGGAATGTACAAACTGACCTTTTTTTGACCCCTCCTTTAAGCAGTTTTATGCATCACTTTATGTCCTCTGGCAGCTATTGTCCATTTAAACAAAACAATAGCAAACTTCAACAAATTAAAAAAAAAAATACAATGGCATCTCAACTGAGATGCAGATCTGCCTCTCTTTGGGACACCTACATCGCCACTTTAATGAGCGACCTCTGACCCTGGAGGATTATTAGCCGCACGTGCCCCACGGTGGACCTCAGCAAACTTTACAAGGTACCAGAAAGCCAGCAGACAGTGAAGCTGTGCCAAGTCTTCCGTTTCTATTTTATAATCAGGATATTAATCTTTTAACAAGCGTGTTAAAGGTTTACTGCTGTGTGTAAAACTTTATACACATCTAAAGTTGGCATTCGGCTGCGTTTAAGAGGCTTAGTGTACGCGCTAGTTCACAGAGGAGAGCTGTTTTTGTTCTTTCTGCTCACTGACGGTGGGAAATTACTACATATTATACCTGTGTAATGGGGATATTTCACTGTTTGCTGGTGGGATCGGTGCTTTATTGACATGCTACCTTCTCTGGTATACTGAGATTTGGTGGTTACACCTACATGTGCAGATGTGCACGTGTAAGTGTGTGTGTTTGCCATTTTTAATCACATGAACCAATTGGACGGAGCGTAAATCTGTTAATATCCAGAGATTATAAAATAGATCGGCATTCTAATAAAACCAAATTGCGGGATTCTCCTTGCAGCATCGTGAGAAAGTGAAAATTCTAATGAAAAAAGTTGATAAAGAATAGCTCCCTTAAAGTTTAACATAATTAAAAGTTGAGAATATATACCAAAGACATTGGTAAACTAGTTAGTTTACAAATTTAGTCAACTTCAAGAAATTCATCGGCTCACGTGTGTAGCGTAAAAATACGACCTTTTAGGGAGGAGCATTACTAAATCTGCAGCATGGAAGCTAAAATCAGTCCCCGCCGCGCCAATGTCGACGTTCTCTTAACATAACCGTCGATGCTGCTGCACTGAACTCCATTAACAACTCCTAATGCTATCATCATAAAATGTTTGTGGAGTGAAGGTATTTCATACCTTTGCCAACAATTCTGTTTAATAAAGTCAGTTAAAGGGAGTGAAACAAGCCTAAACCCTCTAAAGGCCCCAGCCCTTCACCCCCGCTTCTTCATTTTCTATCGCTCCCATGATCTTTTCAGTCCCTGGTTTTGCTCCTCATTCCTCATCTCGGGGGTCTCGCTGTCCCTCGCCGCCACGTTCAGCTCTTAATTCACATCACACGTACAATTCTCACCCCGCGCTGTGACTCGTGTCTCCCCTGGCCTCCGCTGACACCCGCCCTTCACCCAGCTGGAGATACTGACAGTTAAAGCGGAACTAATGAGCCGGGGGGGGGATAATGACCACCTTGCACTATTTATCACACTGTCATCTCAACAGGTTATCTCAAATATTGTTACTGTGACTCATTACATGACGTCCATAACAGCTGGGTTCCCCGTCATTTCACTGGGCTTCCACAAGCATGTTTTTATTTCTGCTGGTGACATCTGAGATGGTGGAGGAAAATGACAGTCCAGTTGCTTGAATTTTCTGCTAAGACACAATTTGTTGTCAGTACACAAAGTTGTTTTAGTGACACGAAGGTCACTGGTTCGATCCAAGGACCCAGCTGTCAAAGTGTCCTTGAGAAGGATGCTGAACTCTCGGAGCATTGCCTTCACTCTGTCAACGCATGAATGGGTGAATGTAAAGATCTCCATTTGGTTGTTGATGGCTGCTGTTGTATAAAAACAGCCCGTTTATGGGTTTAAAGCACTCTGTTGGGTGTTTTGATGTAAGGCAAACATCAGCTGGCATTAACTGATTGCTAAACTGATTGTTTGGTGCGTATCTTAATGGTGGAGCTCAGAAATCCCCAGATTAGCCTCTCAAGATATTCCAGGAGGGTAATCAAGTTAATGGACAATGTGCCAGCACAGCAGGTGTTTTAACATATCATAGCTTGTTTTGCCACGCGCCCTGATGGCAGATCATCCCACCACGTTCTCGGTGTTTGCGTAGATTCATGCACAACCACTGTGCAGGTATATTCAGAACATAAACAGCAACACGATGCTAACTCTGAAAGTATATGTGTGTGTTCCTTCACCTGCAATTTCTCTGTGTGCTAAATGACCTTTTTGACAAGAAACTAGGGGGAAAAAATAACAGCGATAACAGCCTCGTCATTCCCCAAGTACATATGTATTTGTTTACAAATGTTAGATGTTTTTTAATTTTTGGCTTGAAACGTAAAAGAAGTGATGTCAAGTGGCATACTGGCTGCGTTTATTCAGCACTTTAGCCTTCTGGAAGCAACCTGCTATGAACTGCTGAAAGGGTTCACAGTAGCTCTTTCCAGCCATCAGTGTTCAAGCCATTCTTGTCAACTTTATTTTATTTTTTTTTTTTAATAGTGGCTATCAAAGACTTTATTCCACAGGTTTATTAGCATTTTGAAAAAAACCTCTCAGAAGAGCTCTCTGTGTTAAAAGGCACGGGAGTTAATTAAATTCTGCTTCGGTATTTTTCTTCACCTGTAACGTGTCATCGTACATTGCTAGCTGTGTGGCTGTGCAGGAGGGTCTTTGATATTCACTCCCCGTTCTTTTTAAAGTCACCAGGAGGTGGTATGACAGAAATGAAATGTTTCATTTTGATCTGCATTTGAATTACGGCTGCTTTCCTGTGGCCTCCGCACTGTCTCATCAAAAAACTTTTATTTTAGATGTTTCACTGTGATTAGTGTTTCTGAAGGTGTGTGTGTGTGTGTTTGCTGAGGACACATTGTCTGGTTGTCATAGCTTCAAAGAGCTACTCGAGGGTTAATACCTGGTTTTAAGGCTATGGTTGGGTTAAGGTTTGGCATTGTGATAGTTAAGGCCTTGTTTGAATGACAGTTCTCACAAAGATATAATACAAACCTGAGTGTCCGGTGAATTCATTGGGATATTTGCATATATTAATCGATTTCCTGGTTCTTTTTCTAACTTCATTCGGTGTTTCACTGTGGGACATCTCCTTGGGCGTGACCAACTACGGAAGCTCCAATGACATCACGTCTGTCAGTGACAGACCGGTCAAGCCGTGCTCAATATCATGGCCATTCACTGTTCGACAAATTAGATCGACAGATTAGAGCTGGGTGATGAGCACGCAGAGTGTGACGCTAACTCTGAGCTTTTCGACATGGTGGAGATGGAGGAAGAGGAGGATGACTTCACACCCCCCCCAGCAGTCTAGACCGTCTAGTGCTGCTGAAGTTGCTCCGCCAGCAGACAGTGATTTCTGCAAGGTCTGCAAAAGGGCTGCAGCCAAACTGGGAATCCCATGGCCAGCAACCCAGGGTTCTGAGGGATTGGAGTGGGCCCTGTATGAAGAAAAAGGCTCCTGCCGGCTCAGCCCGTGCCTCAACAACTGCTACCAGCTGTACCTGCCTGCATGAAGGAGATGGGTCGTTACTGACCCAGCCCTTTTAAGAGCAAGCTTCCAACCAAAGGCTGTTCAAAGCTGGAGGTTCATGGGATGAGTGAGCTGGGGCTGACCGAACCCCCAGTTGTGGAGCCTTCACTGGCTTACCATCTTCATCCTAACCGCAGGTCAGTCTCTGCCTCTTCCAGCATTTCCCTCCCCAGTAAGTCAGATCTCCTCACCGTGTCTATTTACCAAACGATGTACAAATATGCTGCGCAATCAGTATGTTCCCTCAACGCTGTCAGCGTATCAGGCTGAGATACTGGGGGAAATGGGTTGTCAGTTAGACTCTCAGACTCCCAACCCGCTTCTCTGAGATGAGATTTGTGTGGTTAACGATCTTCTCCTACGCTCCTCCAGGGGAGCTGTGCAGGGATGTGGATGTGTCATGGGGCTGGCAGTCTCAGGTGAAAGAACCTTATGGCTGAACTCAGGTTTGACTGAGTCTCCGAAGGCTGAGGTCATGGATGCAGCATATGACCCCACCAAAGGCCTCTTCGGTTCAGCCCTGGAAAAGATGCGGGAAACAACCACTTGCAGGAAGCAAGAGGGAGGGATACGGCCCCGATTTTCAGAGTTTGATTTTCTGCTGTTCAAAGTTCCACAGGAGTCCCCCTTCAGTCTCTCTCCCCGCAGTTCTGGAGAGGGGAGATTCAGGGGCAGGTCACACGGTGTCACCAAGCACCTACACGTTGTCACCATTATTTCCAGGTTTTCACATTGTGTCACCAAGCACTGTACAGCACCTGGGTTTTCTTTCAGGAGGAAAATAAAAATTTAAGAAATTAAAAACTGCATTCCTGCATCCAGACATGTTGTCGAGGGCAGAATGCGGCCCCAAAATGTAAAACATAAATATAATCAAAATCCAAAGGGCATGTTGCAGTGGGCAACTGTTCCCAGCAGAGGGAGCCATAATCCCTCTGTTGAGCAGCGGCTCTCTTCGGTGCGAAGAGATGATGTCATCAATGTGCGACATGAAGGGCCCACTGGCTGCTCGGGTAGGCCAGTGGCGCACATGCGCAGTTTACCCGTAGGTGTTGTTTACGGTTGCCAAGGGTTACAGACTACAGTTTGCCGTAAAACTGCCTACATTCAATGGCGTGTTGTCTTCGGTCGCAAACGGACTGTCTGTGCAGTCCTGGAAGAGGAGATTGTGATGTTATTAAACAAACGCGCAATCAGACGGGTTCCGGACAAGGAAATGCTTCACGGGTTTTATTCCAGATACTTTCTTGTTCCAAAGAAGGGGGGCTCGTCTCTCCGGCCAATCCTGGGCCTCCGTGTATTGAACAGACATTTAAGGAAATACACACTCAGAATGTTGACACACAGAGTACTCTGCCGTTCGATCCGTCCAAACGACTGGTTTGTGATGATCAATCGTCGTGGATGCGTAGTTCTCAGGTTTGCTTATCGGGGGCGGCCTATGAGTTTCATAGAATCCCGTTCGGGCTGTCCTTAGCTCCGAGGGTGTTGGAAGAGTATGAAATGTATGAAAGTTTCCGTTGAGCAACAGCGGCATCGGGATTTTTTCATACATAGACGACTAACTTGTATGCTCTCACTCACGTGAGCAGGCGATCAAAGATTCCGCTGCAGTATTAAATCATCTCAGAAACCACAGTTTCAGAATAAACGAGATGAAGAGTCGGTTAGAGCACAGTACACGGAATACTTGGGGCTCAGTTTAAACTCCCTTTCTTATCACGTCAGAGTGTCAGAGGAAGGAAGTCAACATTCAGACATTGCCTCGCGCTTTTTCAGCTCGGGAAAACAGTGACGTTCAGGTTGTGCCTCCGGCTTCTCGGGCTTATGGCGTCTGTAATATCAGTGGTACATTTGGGTCTGCTTATGATGAGAGATTTTCAACGGTGGGTGGGTTGCTGGAGATGCACGTGGTGCTTAGACACTTTCTACCTCACCTGTATGGACGGTTCCTGTCTCTCCGAGTAACCTATGTGGCGGGCGTTCTGAACAGGGGGGCTGACTTTTTGTCCAACCAGCTGGTGGCGCAGATTTGGCAGAGATATGGCCAGGCAGACGTAGATCTCTGCGCCTCACAGGAAAACGCTAATTGCCCGCTCTTCTTCTCCCTGTCAGACGTGAGGGCTCCTCTAGGAGTAGATGCTCTGGCTCGCCCGTGGCCAAACGTTCTGCTGTACGTCTTCCCGCCTCTCAGTCTAATTTCTCCAACACTGGCCAGAGTGCGAGAACAGACGTTGTCTCTGATTCTGGTGGCTCCTCGGTGGCCATCCAGACACTGGATAGCAGAGATAATCCAGCTTCTGGTGGACCAATCATGGCCACTCCTCAGTCACAGGGACCTTCTTTCCCAGGCTCGAGGGGCGATTCATCATCCTCACCCGGACCGTCCCTTTGTCCCTTTGGGCCTGGCCGGTAAGAGGTGGAAACTGAACGCAGCAGGTCTGCCTCCTGAGGTTGTTGACTCTATTCAGAATGCCAGAGCCCACCCGCACACTTTATAGTGGTAAGTGGCGGATTTTTGAAGAATGGTGCCATAACGGGAACCATTCCATTCCAGTGTTCAGTGGTGGAAATTTTGTGTTTTCTGCACGTAGTGGAGAAAGGAAACGCTTTCTCCACAATTAAGGTTTATCTGGCAGCAGTTTCTGCAGGTCATGTGGGATTTGGTGATAGGACAGCGGGGAAACACCCTCTGGTGTGTCAATTCATGAGAGGGGTCCGCTGCAAGCTCCCAGTGTTCAGGCCACTGGTGCCATTGTGGGATTTGTTGCTGGTGCTTGATGCTCTTTCTGGCCACCCGTTTGAGCCAATCGAGGTGGTAGAGTTGAAGATGCTCTCCATCAAAACGGCTGTTGGCGGTGACCATGGCAAAAGGAGTGAGTGACCTACAGGCACTGTCGGTCCATCCTTCTTGTTTGCAGTTGGCCCCAGGGCAAGCTAAGGCTTGTTGGAGTCCTCTTACAGGTGTCCTACTTTGGAACTGTTGGCTTTTCTTCCTCGTCCCTTTTTGTCGGAGGAGGACAAGCGGCTTCACACCCTGTGCCCAGTCCAGGCTCTGAGTGTGTATGTTAAGAGGACAGCTGCATTCAAGAGATCTGATCAGCTATTTGACTCCTGGTCTACCCTTCATAAGGGCAAGCCTTTGTCCCGTCAAAGGCTGTCACTCTGGATTGTGAAGGCCATTTCTCTTGCTTACAGATGTAAGGGTGCTCAGTCTCCTGTGGAAGCGAGAGCCCACTCCACTAGGAGTGTGGCCTCATCGTAGGCCTTGTTCAGAGGGGTGTCGGTCCAGGACATCTGCACAGCGGCGAGCTGGGCTACGCCTCACACGTTCGTGCGCTTTTACAGACTTGATGTGGCTCATCAGTCATTGTCCCATGCTGTGTTGGAGGCAGGGTTGGCTGATTTACAGTAAAGGTCTCTCTTTCCTGGTTGAGGGTCACAGCGCCAGGGAGCTGATGGGAGTGGTCTACATCTCCCATAGTGAAACACCGAACAAAGTTAGAAAAAGAACGGAGGGATACTTGCATAATCCCTGGTTCTTTGATAATAGAGTGAGGTGTTTCATCAACACTTCCCTCCTTGCAGAGCACATGAAGAAACCAGCTCAGAATGAGTAGGGAGGGGCGGTTGCCTGTGATATTGGGAGGGTGTGTTGCCCCGAGCACGGCCCAACCGGTCTGTCACTGACAGATGTGATGTCATTAGAGCTTTCATAGTTGGTCACGCCCACGGCGATGTCCCATAGTGAAATGCCTGACTTTGTTATCAAAGAACCAGGGATTACGCAAGTAACCCTCCATTTTGTACTAAAGCAGTTAATTCCAGGCCATTCAATAACCAGCCGTACAGCTGGGGCTTTTCTCCACCTGAGCTTGCTGCATTATTTGGTTTCCTTCATCCATTTTGAAAAGCCGGTTCATGCTTTTATCTGAAAATCTGAACGCGTAACTGGGCGTCTGACCTCTCTTCACTGCCTTCCAGTCTGTCTCTGACCTGATGTTAGGTTCTGGATTTTTTTTATTTTTTCAGGCCTTTGAATGGTCTGGCACCCACCTCATTTGTTGACGTTAGTGGTGCAAAAGGGTCAGATACAAAGGCTGGGGTCACCGTGTGCGCTGGAACAGCCTCTCCTTCACTTTTCTTTCAGCTACAGACAGACTTTTCATGCACAGTTAGTCTGACGCTGATAAATTCTACTGAAGATGTTTGATCTTGGTAATTATTCCTTTAATTATTTTAATATGTAAATTGTCACACTTTGATCAACAGGTTTTGGGCTATAAATCTGTTTTATTTGCTTTGAATATTCAGATGATCAGGCAGCATGTAAATAATTAGATCTTTTTAACAGCCTTAATTTAGGAAATATAAAATGACAATTGTAAATGTGAATCTGTGTGGAAGCCCCGGAGGGATTAAACCCATAGATCTGGAATGTGATAATAATGCAGGAGTTTCCATCACGTTTAGAGGAAACGCTGCCGTTTCTCCGAACACTTGAGAAGTCACCATGCCCCACCCCCCCATTTCCCGTCACCGTGTCACGAGTCATCCTCCTTCAAACTTTTCATATGCAGAGCAGAAAAAGCCTGATCTGAAAAGGCATCCCGGCGAACGCAGCGGCGTCAATCACTCACTGTGCCTGCGGTACTTCTTCAATGGCAACTGTTTCAAAACCCCAAACTGGGAATCCTCTCTTTTCTCTGCTCTCTCAATTCCACTTTTCTCTCACCTGACGTCTACGGATCGCTCAGGGAGGGGATAAATGTCTGCATGAAGAGAGATGAATGGCTTAATTTAGATTTCGGTGGCACAGAGTGGGATAATCGGCAAAGCTTACAAAAAGCCCTGTGATGGAAACGTGATAACCTGCAGGCTAGTTCATGACTGCATGACTGGGGTGGAATGGGGGGTGACACGAGGAAGTAATCTAGTGGCATTTAACACTTAATGGGTTGCAGCACACTGCGGTTATCTTAAAAAGTTTGGGTTGGATGCTTAAACTGTTGTTTTTGTGCACATTTGTGTGGACAAGAGATGCACATTAGAGTGGAAGATTTAATCCAGCGAGGCCCAGTTTATTAGATCACGTTCCAGCATCTTTTGGAACAACAGTCACGTGTCTGACCAAGCACAAGGCTCAGACTCTTGTTTCGGGACATTTGTGATAGAATAAGGAAGCTCTCTGAGCAGGTAAGATTATGTATTTTACCCGCAGAAAACAAGTATACCCAGGGGAAGTTTAAAGCAGGAACTATCACAGGTGGAAACAGAAAAGCACACACAGTCACACCCTGCAGGGGACAAAGAGAATGGAATTGAAACTGCCTTCCTGTCCGGCCAGTAGCAGGGTTTACATAAAAGGTGTATTACCCAAATATGTGGCTACATACATACATACATAATATGTGTGAATGATGGTGAGACCTTTCCGTCTTTCATTGTTCATCCTTCAACCTGCTGCTTGAACAGCTATACTGGCGGCTCACTGAGGCTGTCCCTAAAAATGGCTGCGCCAGAAAATGAAACTGCTTAGTTTAGTAAGCGGGAGGTCATTAGCATTAGATTGAAACAGAAAATATCCTGAAAGAGTACTCCACTTGATGCTGGACATTTTGTCAATCGCACAAAAACACCGTCTGTATTCACTCAGCTGGTTGTGATTAAACTGTTGATGAAAAGTGTGATTTTCATTTCTTTCCTTGTCATCTTTTTTGCAGAGCCCTCAAGAAGAAAACCAAGCCCTTGAATCTTAAGATCCACAGCAGCGTGGGCAGCTGTGAGAATCTGCCCACACAACGCTCCCCCCTCCACACCGAACGATCGCTTCGATCCTTCTTCTTCCCGTCCTTCATCCCCTCCACGCCCCCCGTCCACACCGAAACGCCATCTGCAAGTAAGGAACACATTCCTTAAAACAGCCCGTGCTTTAAATTTGTTTCTTGCGATTTTGCTGCAGCGTGTGACGACACAAAGAAACAGAAACAACGTAAGCTCAAAACGGGTCTTTCCGCCTCTATGAGGACCACAGAAAACACACTTGAGCACCGCTCCATTGCAAAGTGCAGAAAACGAGCAATTGCTCTGCGCAGTAATGGCCGGAGGTGGTGTGGTGCTGCACAATGGTAGACTTATTGGCTGATGCATTATGGAGTTTGGAAGACATTAAACTGGGAGGCAGATGCGAGTAATCAGGGAAAGTAGTGATGAATGTGTGTCATGAGGAGCTCAACGGAATGCGGGTCGCCGCAGCGCATACATGATTTTTTGACAGACATGATGTGGAATAATCAGTTGGCTATAGCGCCTGCTTGCATTCTTTTTGCTGTTAATTTTAGTAGTAACACTTTAGGCTTTACAGGCACATTAGTGTATTTAAGGGGTGGGTACAAGTAGATGGATGATGGGAGGATGAACTCATTATTCATGTCTACCAACAAGCTTGTTGGTTTTACTGGTACCATCATTGTTGACTCAAGTCTCATGGAGAAAAAGACATATGAGGAGAAGTCAACAACTGCAAGGTGACAATGATATTATTGAGTACACCCATGTTTACATCTTTTTTCTGTCAAACAAACCACACCCACAGTGTGAGGATATAGCCCTTCTTGGCCAAACCTTTCAGTTCCGAAGTGAAGAAGCCACTTGAGTAAGAGTTTGAACATCTTCAAAAAGCAAAGCCAAGACTTCTCTTTGACCTGGATGAGTGAGAGCATTCATCCACAATAATAGCCCTTCTTGCACTACCATTTCTTCCATCCATCCATCCATCCATCCATTCATCCATTCTTTTTCTTCTGCTTATCCGGGGTCGGGTTGTGGGGGCAGCAGGCTAAGCAGGGAGGCCCAGAGCTCCCTCTCGCCAGCTACTTGATCCAGCTCTTCCTCTCAACGTGGAGGAGCAGCGGCTCTACTCCAAGCCCCTCCCGGATGGCAGAGCTTCTCACCCTATCTCTAAAGGAGAGCCCAGCCACCCTACGGAGGAAACTCATTTCGGCTGCCAGCACCCGCGATCTCTTCGGTTCTTTCAGTCACTACCCAAAGCTCATGACCATAGGTGAGGGTAGGAACAAAGATCGACCGGTAAATCAAGAGCTTCGCCTTTCGGCTCAGCTCTCTCTTCACCACAACAGTACTTAAACTCCGCCACTTGGGGCAGGATCTCCTCCCCAACCCGGAGAAGGCACTCCACCTTTTTCCGGCTGAGAACCATGGCCTCAGATTTGGAGGTGCTGATTTTCATCCCGGCCACTTTGTACTCGGTTGAGAACTGATCCAGCGAGAGTTGGAGGTCACGGGCTGATGAAGCCAACAGGACCACATAATTCGCAAAGAGCAGAGATCCGATCCTGAGGTCACCAAATCGGCCCCCCTCAACACCATGGCTGCACACCCCATACTCCCGGAGAACCCCCCACACAGGACTCCCCGAGGGACACGTTCGAATGCCTTCTTATCTAGGTCTTATCTAGTCGGAACTTCTCAACCTCTCGCACCAGCTCAGACTCCTTCCCCATCAGAGAGGTGACATTCCACATCCCTAGCTTCTGCAGCCGGGGATCGGACCACCAAGGTCCCTGCCTTCAGCTGCCACCCAGCACACAGTGCACCCGACCCCTTTGGCCCCTCCCGTGAGCCCACGGGAAGGGGGTCCCATGCTGCTTTTTCGGGCTGTGCCCAGCTGGACCCCATGAGCAAAGGTCTGGCCACCAGGCGTTTGCCATCGTGCCCTACCCCCAGGCCTGGCTCCAGGAGGGAGCCCCAGTGACTCGCGTCCGGGCAAGGGAAACTTTGAACCATTGGTGGTCATCTTCATAAGGGGTCTTGGGCTACACTTTGTCTGGTCCCTCCCCTAGGACCTGTTTGCCATGGGTGGCCCTACCAGGGGCATAAAGCCCCAGACAACTGAGCTCCTAGGATCATTAGGGCAGGCAAACCTCTCCACCATGATAAAGTGATAGCCCAAGGAAGGGACTACCATTTCTATGAGTGTTAATTCCCAGTAATCTGTAGGGATGGCACAATTATAGATGAAAACCCATCTGGATACATGTAACACACACTTTATGAAGGTTGGGGATGTTTTTATGACTCCATTTACCCTGCAGGCTCTCTGGAATGCCTCCAATCTTTCCAGAACAAATACAGCTCAGAGCAGAGTTCACATGTTTGCACACGTGCTGCAGGTGAAACACAAACTGCACAACAACACATACAAGAATGACAGTGACATGAGGAAGTGTTATTCAAGTTTCCTTTACTCTGAGAATTTCTGATCTTTATAAGAAATGTTTAAAAATGGGAAGTGAGACTGATTTTTTGCCCCTGAATTATGTTTTTAATAGGTATTTTTAGTGCCTGCTGTTCGTGTGGTGCCATCCCACTAACCGCAGTTCGATGACTCAGGCGGGAACAGTGGGCACGGAGGCAAAAAAAAAATCTCCCCAAATGACTTTATATTGCGTCAGATTTGAACCAGGAGTCTTGACATTTCAGTCACAGGGCAGAGAGAGATTACAGTGTCAGCGTGTCGCACGTCTGGGCCCTGCAGCCCAAAACGTTATCATTCATCTCAAGGTGAACCCAGATGATGTGACCAAACTGTCCGTGCTGGATGAGTCACTGCAACCGTCCAACCTAAAAAGTCTGAGCCCAGTTGATGCAGGCGGTCTCTCGTGCGATTCAGATTCAAGGCTTGTTGAATCCTGCAGCTCCAGCTCAACCTCAGGTTAGCCTCCACCCACCTCCAAGGACTGTTTGAGCTCCCACGGTTTGAATGGTGAAGCACTTCCATGATGCCTAAGATCAGCTGTGAAACCAGAAAACAGACACCTTGAACATATCTTAGATATCTGTCTGAGGACAAACAATCTTGGATTTTAAATGTATTAATTGTTGACATATTGACAGCAAGAACGTGTCACAAGAAGCATCTTCTTGCCACTCGATGAAACATAGATTTGACGACTTTTTGTCATGATGTTCTCTCAGCGTTGTGGGCCTTTTAAATTGATTTGTGGGACTGACAAGACGCTGCAATCTCCAACCTCTGCCAAGGTTTTGCCTCACAGATCTCCTAGCAACCTGATTAGGGGTCCCTGTAAAATGTGCCAGTGAAGGCGACACCAATAAAACAGGGCTGCAGAACAGAATTACCTGAGAATAATAACTGAGGCTGGCATTTGTTCGGTGAAAATATTGTGTTTTATGACTCACGGGTGGTGGGAATGTGGTGCCGTGGTTAGCACTGTCGCATCACAGCAAGGAGGTTCCAGGTTTGAATCTCATTTCTGGAGCCTTCGCAGGACATAGCTGACACCAGAAACCAACAAAACTGACTGGAAAATAGCGGTGACAACAAATAGTTTGACTTTGTGCTTTTGGTCACAGCAAAGATGTTTCACTCAGAACAGAATTTCCCGTCGGACTGAAAGTCACTTTATGATGACACATCGGGAGGTCTTTGCTCCAGAGGACCAAGGGCAATGATCGATAGTTTGCTCCAGTTTGAATCTTAGTCCAGTTTTTGCATATTTTAATCTTAATCCCAGTTTTTGCATAGTCATCTGAATTGGGACATGCCGCTACCTGCATTCAGGTTCAGCTGTGAAACACACACCTGGAGCCAGAGAGGCTATTTAGCTGTCACTAAATTGTTGTTGTTGCCTTGTTTTATGATGTTATTGACATGTTTATTCCTACTTGAATTTTTCCCTCTGCATGCATTTTAGATGTCATTGGCCTTATTAGCAGTTAAGTTTGCTTTCATTTCACTTGAAACAGCACCATAGACAAACAGATGAGTCATCCAGGAGGCATTCATTAAAATATGAAAGTGATAATATGATTTCAGGCTAATTAAAGTGGTTCAATTCTAAACATTAGTTGCAGATATGCTCATACGGATTCGGTGTCAATTCTAACGCAGGTGATTGTTGTTGTTTCTGTCGTTGTTTCCTGGGGGAAAATGATCTTGACATACTTCCACGTTCCAACTTTCCTCTATTTGCCATTTTAACTGTTAACTTTATTTATTTATTATTTTTTTTTTGTCTTTTACTTTTTTGTCTCTTTCTGTCTAGAATTGAGGCCTTTTTTTACTTTGTTTCATAATGAATATTATAAATTAGGGGGAAACATGCAAACTAACAAATAAGTACAGCCAAATTAAAAAAAATCAGCAATAATGAAATGTGAACCCTGAATATTCAAAGTTGATGTGGGGTTAACGACACAGCCTTACGTTGCCAGAAGAGTATAATTTGTTGTGCACCTTTTTGTAAAAAAGGACTGGAGTGGCTGCACTGGTTCCTGGAGGCGTCCCCTGAGGTCGTTCTGCAGAAAACTAAAGGTAGAAATAATTGTGATGTTTACACCAGAGCTATGTCACATGCGATCAGTCCAGCTACCTGTTGCTCTACACACTGCTTATTTCCAGGCAGAACAGAGCCTTCCACCCTGTCTTTACCCAGCTCTTAGTACAAGTTGCTCTGAAGTAGAACGAGTCCCCGGGGCTGGCCCAGCTGACTGAACACTTAACCATTTGTCCTGTTGCCCAACTGAACCCACCACCAGGATGTGTATCCCATTGTCAGTGGCTTTACTCGTCCGCCTGCTCCGAGCTGTTTGCCTTCTCCGAGTGAAGAATTGACTAGTGAGCCATGCGACCTCTAGGTCACATCTGCTCCGCCATCCCTCCTCCCGCTGTCCCAGCAATGCTCTCCAGGCCATAAGACTGGCACTCTCTCCGTAGGGCCACACTTGCTCTTTCAAAATAATTGCTGTTTTTCTAGCAACCTAATCACTATGGTCACATTATCATAGGAATTTTCCTTGCTGGATGCAAGTTATTTGCAATTGTGTGCCCCCGATCGCTCGTCAAAGATGATAGCACAGCCTTCTACGAAAAATACTAATTGGCGTGCGGGTGTTGCTATAGCAACTGAGCAACCCGGCTTTGTGTCTTGTTCATTGGGGGAAAAAACACTCATCTTTCTTTTTTCACACATTTTCTCTGCAACTGTTTTTTTTTTTTTGTTCTGCCAATCCAAACCACGGCCTGTTGAGCTGCGCTCTCGCACACGTTCACAGAAGAAGTGGGAAAGGAGCGTAGCGAGGAGCAGCCTGTGACATATTGTTCACGTAACCCTGGCGCATGCAGCATATTGTGCAATAGACGCCCACAGACATTTACAGTCCTGTTCACTTGTTCACTTCATCTGCATTGCAGGCGTTGCTGCCATACCATAACACCCGACTCATCGAATTCAACACTCAACAGTGGAATGCCATTCCTTTACCCATACCTTATTATTAATTCTTAATAATAAGGTATGGGTAAAATAGGCATGCTGTAAGCTAATGATTATAGCTCCTGCCAAAACATCCTCTGATCTCCGTCATCCAGATAGGCTAGTTTGTGCACACTCAGAATAGTGGGAATTTTTTTTTTTATACCCCCCCATATTGTCTGGACCACTTTTTGTTTCAGCTGCAACATTCGTTTCTGTTATTATCCATGTTAAACACACTCCAGCCACGGGCAAGTGCAGTGTGCTCAGTCAATCACATGGAGAAGCATCTCAGTCTAACGTCAGATAAACTATATTTGGCTCGAGTTCGGCTCCTCGAGTAGTCACACAGCCGCACGTCCTCTCCACTCTCTTTAACCCCCCCCACACACACACATTTTTGTGCCTTTTGCTGTACTTCTCTAACTATGACTTTGTTAAATGGGCAAAATTGCTCCAATCACAATTAAGCAATTAATAAAATTGGATTTTTGGTGAATTTATGAAGCCAATTCATATACCGTTGTGAGTTTAGCAAACACCGTCAGCGTCCAAACAAGTCCTCAGTGATTAGCTTCTATTTCATGGTTGTCTGATTTTAGTGATCTGTTCATTGGGTCTGTTGCTTTATATTGTGACAGTACTTGTGAGGAGGGATTTTACATGATCAGGACTGTACCAACACACACAAATACAGCCTCTGATGTGACCAGTGATCGAGGGTAAAAGGAAGGCCTCAGTTTAATTAAGCCAAGAGAATCAGTAAAGATGGAGGAGGACATTGTTGTCTAGTGCCTTGAGGTTTCAGCTTCTCTCTCTCTCTCTCCATCTCTCTAGCTCTCTCTAGCTCTCTCTCTGTCATTTAGGTGACACGTACAATAAAATTGGAATGATACAGAGAAGATTAGCATGGCCCCTTGCGCAAAGATGACACGCAATCTCTCTCTCTTTCTCCCCCTCTCTCGCGCTCACACACAGAGGAATCACAGGAATTTTGTTTCGCAAAAAAGAATGTTAACCCCCAGCCCTGTGATGAGCTGGTGACTTGCCTAGACCGTACCCCACCTTACACATGACGGCAGCTGGAAAAGAACCTGTCAGGGCAGAAGCGGTAGAAGATGGATGGATGGATGGAATGTTGACTTTGCCATGGGTGCTTTTTCTAATTAAATTGTGTGAGTGACAAGAGAAGAAAAGCACAAATGCAAAAAAAAGGAAAAAAAGACCCCAAATGAGAGTTTGATGCAAAAGATAACCAAACAACAAATAATTTATAGAATCTATAGAAGTATACATTTGAAAAGAAAGATCCTCAAACAGACTTTTCTCTCGTGGAATATTATTGCCTCCCGTTCAACAAGGCGAGTTTTCTCCATTGAATGATTGGCCGATGTGAATAGTGCTGGATGGCTGTTCGTGCGTCGCCAGCAGACTTGCACCATGATGAGAAATTGCCCCGACCACGCAGCTGACAGCTCCAATCATCTGCCAGTCGCCAGCAAGGCCGACAAGAAGCAGATGATGTCAGTTCCCCCTCCGTATTGAGTTATCAGCTTGATTGAGTGTAATTGAGCGATGCATCGGAGTGTGGAAAGGCAACACCGGCCACTGGAGAGACTGCAGGAAGAGGGGGGGCACAGGAACTGCTATCTAATACTCGCACAGTCATTCATGGCTTCATTATTTAGATCCCTCTCCCATCAAAAACTTGTTGAAAGTTTTTGTATGTTGCTACCACCAAAATAAATATAATGCATTTTCTGTTTAAACGCATATGTTTAAGCAGCGTACCAGCGTGTATTTCTCCCTTTATCGTTACAGCCCCTTAATATGTTGTTTCAACTCACCACCCACATACTGAAATTCCAAATTTTCCTCTTCCAGGCGCTGATATCACACATGAATAACAAGCACAAAGGTTCTGGGCATATTACTCAATTATTACACATTTGACTCTCGCTTTTCTGGAGTCAAAGTGCATTGACTGAGCTGTTTGCTGAAAACAATGCTAGAAAATTTAACATTAGCCTGACAGCCAGTTAGATGCAAGCAATGATCGAGGGGTCAGAGTGTGTCCGTACGTAATGTTTAGCTTGATCTTTTCTTCTGGAATTATTAAAAACATGACTGTTAGTCAGAAAGCACATGCATGTACAAAGAGTCCTAGTGTGGTGAATGAGCATGGGCAGCATGGTGGTGCAGCGGTGAGCCCAGTGCCTCATAGAATGAGGGTTCTGGTCTGATGGAAGCGGCCAGTTACCATGTTGACTCAGTACGATTAACCGCAAACACACACATCTGCTGGCGTGTCCTGCAAGTATGGACTCTGGCATCCTAGATCCTGAAATACACATTCATCTCCACCATTGTGTTTGGGGGGGAAACCAGAACTTCACGTTTCCCAGCAGGCCTGCCTTTGTTTTCGAAATCATCTCTGTGGCCGTCCGCTTCAGTACCGCGTAAGCTGCTATCCTCACCTGATACTCAGGGTAGGTAAATTGTACCGGCTGGCACGTTCGTTTCGATCGCTAATGGAGCAATCGCAAGGTTTTTGTTGTGGGAACCTTTTGAAGTAAGAGGGCCGTGCAATGGAAGGTACAGATCAGAGCAGCGGCAGAGTGCCTCATTAACAGAGATATTTGAATTTAAACATGCAAACACTTGAAACAAGCCATTCAAACAAGACCTTGACCTTTAGATTCTGTTTCCATCTCATCTCACATGAGATGCATTAGAAAGTCTCTCACACAGGTGCTTCCTGTTGTTGATTTCAGAAGATTCTCAGTGTTGTTGTATTTTAAAAGGATGAACAGCATATCCATGACCTCTTTTTCTCTCTCCAGACACTCTATCAGTGCCTCGCTGGTCCCCACAAATTCCCCGAAGAGATCTGGGCAACTCCATCAAACACAGGTAGGTGAAATGAAGCTGCGTGGGCAAAAGCACCTGTGCTATTCCAACAAACTACTCCTGCATGTCCTCCGTCGGCCTGTCCTGCTCTTACCTAACCTGGTAAACTTCAGCTGCTCGAGATCTGAGATGTTAAACAATGTAATGTCAGCCTGTAGAATGTGGGAGTTTATTTCCTTTGACAGTTGACAGGGGGAAGAAAAGCAGTAAGACTTGCTCTGATTTATTTAGAGCTGTTACCAAAAATTATGGCTGGTTATTAAAAACAAAATGCTCTGTGACAGGGGTCGGAACCTGTGGCTCGCGAGCCAGATGTGGCTCTTTTGATGACTGCATCTGGCTCTCAGATAAATCTGACATTTCTTAACATAATAAGTAATGAATAATAATAAAACATTACAGATATCAGTGATAAAAATAATTTAAAGATGTTAAGCCCTTAAATATTAGAATGATTACAGCGGCGCAGAACAGCATTGTCGTGGGCGAGCTTAGGTGTTGCTGCCCTGACGCTGCTGCTCTGTCATTATTTTCAGATTTTGCTAGGCTGCACCACAAATCCACACTGACTTAGGTCCATGAGGTCAGACCTGACATGAGATTTGATCGTATCATCTGCTCACGTCCAGATTGATTAATGCCGATGCTTGCGTACCTGCGCAGTCATTACAGGACTCTGGTAGGAGCTTCACAGCTCACGGACGCATGAGCCAAAAGTCCACAAGAGAAATGTGGATTGGAGAGGGAATTTTTTTAAAGCCAAAGATAAAGATAACGGTCCGTGATTTCCCTGAACGGAGTCAAAATTAGATTACTATTTGCCCATAAATGATCCTGATTTCAATATAAATCGCCAACCAAAATTTGACTCGTAAATAACCGCACTCATTGGAGCGCACAGTAAAAAAAAAAAAAAAAAATGTCCACTACCGCCCACAACAAAACACGTAAGTCCGTTTAAGACAATTTAAACTCTTCATTGATAAATGTGTCAACGTAGTTTTATTTCGAGTTTGCCCAAACATTCACCCAACGCCTGCATGAAGCTCAAATTCACCGCATATCAACCAGAATATAAAGCCATCAGCAAAACCACGTAGCACCAGAAGTGGCATTGATGGTAAGAAGTATTTTATGTATTGGATAGCTTCAGTGTAACAACGTTATTAAGAACAAAAATAAATTCAGAGACCTCTTAGACTCTAAAATTGTCGGTCTTGTTTAAAAATGTACACATTTAGAGTTAAAAACTACTGTATGGCTCTCATGGAAATACATTTTAAAAAATGTGACTTTTTTGGCTCTCTCAGCTAAAAAGGTTCCCGACCCCTGCTCTGTGATATAGCATATTTCCATCCTGCGTTGCCGATGGCTTTGTTGCCATGTTAAGATAAGAACTTTACTCAACAAAATCCTTTGAGGTCACATCATCTTGGTATGTCAGTGATGGATTTATGTAGTGAGGGACTGCCTTATCATGCAACCGCTTATTGTGGTGTCAAGGTTGTCAGCTAACAGCTGCTCCAGCGGCTTTTGTCAGCCCATGCAGGGAATTAGTTGGACAGATAGTGGGTTCATTTGAGCAGAGCGACCGCGGAGCAGCTCCACTCGCACCATCGTGCATTTGTGAAGCGCCCGGCCTCTGACCTGCCAGGCCAGGTCACCGTTGGTGGTCAAAGCTGGAAATAAGGCCACCGTGTATCAAACAAACAAGTGAAGGACATTAGGAAGGTAAATGTTCCGAGAACAGTTTCTTTTTCAGGCAACTATTTTCCTCTCAGAACGCTTCTGCAGCAAGCATGAGGCCTTTGGTGGCAAAGGCCGACCTTCAGAACACGAGAACGTTCTGAAAAAGTCAAGTCAGCACTGTTCTCATGGTAATCCACAGCTCTAGCTTAATATTCGTATACTTGCAACAAGCTGGCAGAGGTGTTCAAGGCAATTTACAGTAAAACTAAGTCTTCTTTTGTGTCTGCAGGTTTTCTACTAAATATTGGATGTCCCAGACATGCATCGTGTGTGGGAAGGGGATGTTGTTTGGACTGAAATGTAAAAACTGCAAGTGGGTAGCTTCACGATTGACACATCCTGTATTTGTTCTTTTACTGTATTGTTTATTTTTTTGTTAAGATTTTATTGTTGATGTGCTACGCTAAGCCCAACTCTCTTCCATTACAAAGGCTAAAGTGCCACAACAAATGCACCAAAGAAGCCCCACCTTGCCATTTACTGATAATTCAGAGAGGTGGCAGAGATTCCTTCAAAGGTATTCTTTTATTTTTCACACTCACGTATTCTTTAGTGTCAGTCTTGTGTGATTACTGTTTACTTTGGTGTGTTGTCTCCATGACTTTGTTTTTAGGTACTAAACTCCACCACGGTGTTATTTCTTTTTTTTTTGTACCAGTTCTATTAATTTTGAAGCAATTAAAGCAGCTTTTTAATTAGAGGACTTATAATGTGAAACTAGTTACCTATAAAAGTTGAAAAGCTGATGCATTTTGTAATCCAGTATTTATTCAAGCTAATTTCACAAACCGAAGGAGGTTTGGCATTAGAGAGCTATACAGTCAGGACAAACGGCACAGAAAGGAGACAGAGGAGGAAAGAAAAAAGGACAAAAGTATAGGGAAATTGGAATATTACAATTAAAACCTCCATATTTTTGTTACAACCTTTTAAATTTACAGTTCAGGACCGAAAGGCTGTTACAGATTGTGTAACACCACATAATGTCAGGATTTTGTGCATTTTCAGTTTCATTCATAGCCCGTCTGTCTCGTCTGGTTTTCCACCTGTGTGATTATCTTCCTGCCCTAATGTCTCGCACCTGTGTCTCATCGCTTCCCCTTCCCTCCCCGCGTGCAAGATGTCTTCTCCTTTCCATCGTGTCTGATTTGCCTGTATGAGCGGTCACCTCTCGTTCCTTTCTTGGCCGTTCACTGAATTCGCCGAGTGTCCAACGCCTGCTTCCTGCAACGACGCCGCACCAGACGGGTTTTTGTTCGAGTCACGTGTGCCTGGCTGAGAGCAGTGTGTGTTGTCCACAAAGCCAGGAAAGACAATTGCCTCAGACTGGAGCTGAAGTGAAAACGATGTTGGTTTTTAAAGTATAAATTATCAGTTGATTAATGAAGCGTAATCCACAGCTGGCACTATTTAAAAATGTTATCTTTTCCAAGAATTAAAAACCCTTTGTCTTTTCCCTGCCCATCTCGCCTCTGCTTCCCTTTCAAAACAAGACCACCAAGGAACGACTCAAGGTAAAGAACACTAATTAGACTTTTCCTTCTGGCCTTTCATGAGAGAAAGTGACACATTTCATAATGACACGGTTTGCCTAAAAGACCTTCTCTTGCTTAAGTGTGTGAGTGAGATAACAGCCAGCGAAGTGCATGAAAGGAGAGTTAGTTCATTTTTCTCATTAAAAACAGGCTTTGACGATGAAGTTCTATTCTTTATATTAGTTTTTGTTTGATTCCAGTTTCCCGCAGCGCCTCATTGTTTCTCTTCCCACAAGCTCGTCTGGTCCGGACTGAATCGGTGCCGTGCGACATCAACAACCCGCTCAGGTACGCCGACCTGAACATCAGCCAGACTCTCCCTAAAACCAACAAAATCAACAAGGTGAGTTCAACAAACTAACCACCACACCCTTTTAGACTGGAAAGCAGTTCAGTGTTAAAACATCTGCAGCTGACAGATTTGTTTTAATGCACCGTAGATGAAGAGTTTGTAGCTAAACTGTTCTTCTTGAAGGGGAATTATCAGATTTTCATCACTTCAGTAATAGGGCCAGAGCATTCAAAATACTACATAAATATTTTACTTCCATTACTGGTGTGAGTCCATAACCTGTTAGACTGGTTTAAGAACTATAACTCAACAGAAAAAGAAACAAAACAAACAGTATATTCCTGTTTTACATCAACCAGTTCTTTATATACTTGATTCTGACTTGCTAATCATATATATAAGTCATATTGCAATATTGTTTTAGTCAAATGTCAGATAGGGGATATGTATTTTGAAAGAAGTGTGTAACCAGACTAAAACCTCCTTCTGTGCAGTTTGGGTGGAAGTTTTAAAAATAACTGCTGCCCTCCAGCAACGTAACATAACTTTTGTCCATAAAGTAAATTGAGAATCTCATCGTGATGGATCACTTTCTTTCGCAGTTTCCAGTCTCTGCTGGGTTCATTTTCATATCAGAATGAATGAAAACCCAAGCGCTGCCCAGAAGGTAGAAAAATCAATCAGGAAACTAGCGGATGGGCGCAGGAGGAGGCCGATAATCAGGCAGAGCGCGGGGCTTCTGTGATTAACGCACGTTTACGCGCAGCTTCTGTCTCCCCTCAGGATCACATCTCGGTGCCGTACCAGCCGGACTCCAGCAGCAATCCCTCGTCCACCACCTCCTCCACGCCCTCCTCCCCAGCGCCTCCCCTGCCCAGCAGCGCCACGCCCCCCTCTCCCCTGCATCCCTCCCCCCAGTCGGCGCGGCAGCAGAAGCAGTTCAACCTGACAGGTACCAGAAGATGGTGCAGGAATATCAAACCTGACCTCATTTTTCTGCACTTTCGCTGTGGAATGAAACATTTATTCGCCCCCAAAGAACAGAAAACATTATACACTAATGCAAGCTGTGCGTATTTTAGGCCCACCAACCACCAGAAAGCCCATCCTGCTGTTTTCCTATAGTTTCCCATCTCCTCCCTGCAGCCTGACATATTTGCTGTTTGGTACTTACAGCTCCCGCCATTACGGCACACTTTACATTTGTGCTGTTCTCCAGACCTCAACCCCAATTTTTCCCCTCTCCTTTGACAGCTTCCAGCTATTTCAAGTACAAACAGCAGTTCATCTTCCCCGGTAAGTACAGCACACCCTCATATTTAACCGGGTGAGTTGCATCTCCTCACCTTGGCCGCTTTGAGGCCTCATGGCTCTTATATCTTGTGTTGTCTGGGCTTGCTAACGGTACGACAGGCTGTCTGCCCACACGCAGCCTTGGCTCATTTTATAGCAGAGCCAGAGTGAAAAGACTGCAGCCACACTAGGATCTGTGCAGGAAGATCTTCTACTGTGTGATCAGTCTTGGCCAAATAATATAAAAAATACTTCCTCTGCAAAAAGTCTAAAGTGCCTATGGCTAATGTGATAAGCATAAAAAATACAGTGTAAATAATGTAAGCCTTCTCTGCATATACAAATATTAAAAAGAGTCATTTATATTAATGTCAGCAGCAACTAGCACTGTCTGAGGCTGTTACACCTCAACTTTATTTAAAAGGAACGCCTTTACACAAGTGCCTCAAACTTGTTGTCATGGAGCGCCCGGCTCTGATCCAGGCAGTGAGTCAGTAAATCCTCCTGGGTCGTTGATCTTCCTGGTAAACACCGATGCCCGATCCATATGGAGAACAAAACCCCCTGTCTTGAGGCAGTGTCCAATGAGCTGCTGCCTGCAGCTGGAACAGTTCAGTGCCAGCGCAGCTGTGTGACGGCACGACCACTCACGGTGTTGGTTGCAAGATGTTTTGGATAGTTTGATATTTTAAAATAAGAAAATTTTAATCTTCACTCTTTATCTGTTCTTGAAAGACTAGAAAGAGGACGTATCACAGGGCTGTGTGACAGAGCTTTTTTATTGTCTCTGTGGCAAAATTGTTCTCATCATTCTGTGCACATTGTTCTCATATTTACATAAAATCAGGCTGAGATATCGAGTGCAACCTGGTGAGGGAAATGAGGGGTTAGAATGGTAGAGCTGATATTTTCTCTGCTGTGACTGAAGACAGAGTTCTTGAATGCAAATTTGAAACAACAGAAAATCGCTTTTGTCGCTTTTATGGGTTATTAAGGCATATGTCTATCTTTGCATGTATAGAAGTATATATAAGTATATAGCACCGCCTTTACACAAGGAGATTTGTTTTTAATAAATAGAATGTGTAAAAACCATTTCTGAAGACCTTAGCTGAGGACCGAGGACCAATCACGGCCTTGGAATATCAAGTGGTACGTTAGACGGTGTCAGGAACCAATCTTGAATCACTTTTGAGCAGTCTTGCGTTTCAATTTAGGCCTTTTTGGAAGGTGAGAGCAGAAGTAAACCATTATCGCTGCAGCATGTCCGACACCGAGAAAGGAGGTGACGCTCCTAATGTAGGCAGAGGGCAGACTGGGAACAGGCAGACAGGACAGCGTACAATCACATCCCCAGCCAGTTAAAGGCCATGTAGGGCTTTTTTTTCTCCATTATGCACAAAAAACCCCCAGAAAATCAATGAAGTAGGTAACCAAGCTCTTAAAGGTCTAATGATATTTTGCGGCTCTCTCATGTCTGCAGATGTTGCTCCAGAGGCTCCACCGAGCAGAGCGCCGCAGGTCATCCTGCATCCCGTCCTGTCTGAGCCCGGGTGAGTACAGCCTTTACAACAAACAACTCAATCAACGATTATGGTACTAGGCTACCTTTGTAGAAATGACGGGAGTGCGCTCTACACATCTCCTCTCGGTCATCTCCTCATCGCCTACGTGCTTCCTCATCTTGCCATCTTGCGTTCGGTCCCCGTTGGGAGCTGGTCAGAGGCCAGCTCAGGCTCAGCAGAGCGCAGATATTTGGGTGACGATTTTAAGGTGAAGCCCGACATGGTGGATACGCTCAGAATAATGTTCGATTGGCCTTTAGTTTATGCTACACTTGGAATGCCAACTGGATTTCCAACAGTTCTTTGAAGAACCCAGCGGTCGTGGCCGCTGAGGGGGAGTAAGGAGGAGCCAGTTTTTGACCCGGATCTTAATTCGATTAGGCTCTCAATCTATCACAAGAAACAGGGCAAGAGTCCCTCCATTTACAGACAAATGGTCAATTGGGATGAAATACAGGCTGTCCTCAGAGGTTGGAATGGTTTAATCAATAGCAAATAATGCCACAGCTAATTTCATTTCTGAAATATCAATACAGGAGAGGAGTCTGCTTGTTATTTGGAGAAAAAAAATACATTTGAAGGTTACATTTGTATTACAGGAGAGGCTCGCTTCTTAGAAGCAAATTGTGGTGGGATTTCATCCACTCCAGTCTCGGCACAGATGGTAAAATAGATCTTCCTCTAATTTAATATCCCTCTTTTCACATCTTTGTGTGCTCCTGCAGTGGCAGATTTCCTCCACCTTAATGGTCTCACATGCCAGGGTTAATGAGAGCCTGTCTCAGACCCCAGCACCTGGCAGGCGCCCCTCATTACAGGAGAAATCCCACCTCTGGAGCCTTCCTCGGCGCCACAGGAACCACATATTATTTGATATGGTACCTTTCCTGTGGTCTCTGCCCACGAATGCAAATGTTTCTTTGTGCACCAACATCACAAAGGTTTGGAGAGGATTGCCCGCTGCCGCGGCGAAGCCGGTGATGTGGACGGGGGAAGCGTCGGTTGCAGAGAGCAAGTGGGTTCATTTGTGTTGCTTTCTTGGAACAGGCAGTGTGGTTGAAGGCAAACACACTGGGGTCAGAAATAATGGGACTTCGGAGTGGAAATGCAGCAAAACGTAGTAAAATCCAAAAAAAAAAATGTTGGAAACGTTGCCGGCAATGATGGGTGCCCTTTATTGTAAGTCTACATTTGTTCATTTATCTGTCAGACGGGGAGTGCGCCGGTTGGTGACCCAGCAGTCAAACTGGAAAAGCTTCGAGTGCACTTGTTCTTCCAGCATGTGTTTTCAGAGGAAAAAACACAACCTGATGAGGCAGAATTCCCCACAGAAGGGGAACAAATGTTCAAATGTCTGCTTAATCCAGGCGTTATTTTAACAGTGTTTTCCTGCAGTGACGACTGACATGATTGTAAAGATATCAAATCACTGTTTATCTTGTTTTCTCTCAAATTTTGCGATTTCTCTTCCAGGAATGAGGGAAATCCTCTACTTCAAATCGAAGTTGAACCCACATCAGATGTGAGTTTGTAGTCCATCCCATCTTTTCCGTTTCACTTTGTCTAGAATGGAGTGTCCAGACCCAGTCCTCAAGGGAGGCAATCCAGCCAGGATTTCTGTTCTAACATGCCGACAGTGCTTTAACCTGGGATTCCAATTTCTTTGGTGAAAGTATTTTCTTCCCAGCGGGACAGAAAACCCGGCTGGACGGCGGTCCTCGCGGACTGGGTTTGGACACTGGGTTAATGCATCTGTGAAATTTCTGGTCTTATAACGAAACAATGCTCTGATGTTTTTTGTGTGCCGTGTTCATGCAACTTTAATATTTCTAAGAGAATGTAATGCATCCATCCACCATGAAATGTCAAATCACCTGCAGAATGAAGAGGGCAACGACGAGGACTCTGCCGACGAGTTCGAGGAAATGAACCTATCGCTCCTGTCGGCCCGCAACTTCCCACGCAAGGCCAGCCAGACCAGCATCTTCCTGCAGGAGTGGGACATCCCCTTCGAGCAGCTGGAGATCGGGGAGATGATCGGGAAGGGCCGCTTCGGTAAAGTTTTCCACGGTCGCTGGCACGGCGAGGTGGCCATTCGTCTGATTGACATCGAGCGTGACAACGAGGACCAGCTGAAGGCCTTCAAGCGCGAGGTGATGGCCTACCGGAACACACGTCATGAGAATGTAGTGCTGTTCATGGGTGCATGTATGAGCCCACCACATCTGGCCATTATTACCAGGTAGGAATTTTGTAGACGCTCTCTCTCTTATTCTCTCTCCTCTCTCTCTCTCTCTCTCGCTCGCTCTATTTTCTGCATTGCTTTTCTCTTTTGCGCTGGTTATGACTGAATATCACTTTTGTCATATTGTCCATATGGACAGTGAGAATAACCAGTGGTCTGACTGATTGAGATGCGTGATTGCAGCTGAGTGGTAGCTGCTTGTCGTAAACCTCGTTTCCTGATTGCAGAAGCTAACAAGTAGTGTTATTACCAGGAATTATCCTGTTCCCCCTTTTAGACCATCAGAAAATAAAAACAAAGCCAATGTGGCCTTTATCTTGTTGTTGCAGCCAAGTTTGTTTTATGATTTAATTTAATTTGAGGGGCACATTGTTAGGTTGCACTGGGCTGGGGGACATATGAATGCTGCTTTGACTTTTTTTTATAACGAACAATTATTTTTTAGAGAGTCATTAAACAAACTTAACATTTTCTGTAAAGCTACAAAATCGCACATCTCTTTCTGGATTTGCACACTTCCTGTTTTGTCTTATTGTCTCCACAATTACTCTTGTTGATGCAAAAAAAAAGCATTTTTAGTGAATTTAAAAGCTCCCAGGGAGATTTGAGCTGTTTAAAAAAATGCAGAATATGAATATGCATGAACTGTTGGCTGGTTACCTGCGTGGCACAGTTGGAGTTGAGGGCTTCGGGTGTGACACGGGGCGGGGAGCTTGTTGTAGAGCTGTCTGTTGGCAACAAATGCTGGAACTTCACAGTGACACTCTGACATCGGGACCCGGGATTCTGAATTAGAAAGATGACATTTAGACTCTAAAACTAAAACACATTCATGTTTTACATATTTATAATGTCAAATATGCTGAATCATCAGAATATTAAACTGTTAACTGATGTTAAACCGCTATTGGGTAATAAACCATCCATCCATCCATCCATTTTCTGTACCTGCTTTATCCAACTTTGGGTCGCAGGGGTCTGCTGGAGCCTATCCCAGCTGTCAAGGGGCGAGAGGCGGGGTACACCCTGGATAGGTCACCAGCCTATCGTAGGGCTATTTAATAAACTAGTATCTGCTTTAATAAAGTCTCGTGCAAAAGTGAAAAAGGGGAGAGTTTTTCTGTGTTGCGTTTGAAACCCAGTAGCAACCCTTACCCCCTGTGTTTCTCCCCTCTTCACAGCTTGTGTAAAGGCAGAACGCTCTATTCCGTAGTGCGGGACGCCAAGGTGGTCCTGGATGTCAACAAAACCCGGCAGATCGCGCAGGAGATGGTCAAGGTAAGGCCGCTCAGTGCTGATCAGCCTGAACATCTCCACCTCGCACCAGGCAAGAGAAATCACATCTCGTCACTCTCCGTCCTCAGGGGATGGGCTACCTTCACGCCAAGGGGATTATACACAAAGACATGAAGTCCAAGAATGTCTTCTACGACAATGGCAAAGTTGTCATCACCGACTTTGGACTCTTCACCATATCTGGGGTGTTGCAGGCTGGCAGGTAATTACGACCAGCGCACGTATGAGACGGGAACATTCTTTTTTTTTTTTTTTTTTTTGTCTCCAGTGCAGAGATTTGACAGAGCCACATCACTGAAGCGGCAGTAATGCGTTCCGCATGGTGCAGGGACAACAAAACATCCAATCGAGTGAAAAGTAATTACGCAAAGACAATGAGTCAGTAATTACACATTATTTGACAACAGCTTTCACTTTAGAGACAGAGCACGGGTTGCAGTACTCGTCTGTGTACATGTAGTGTGTACTGTATTGGAAAAATGACCCAAAAAGGTGTAGCGCACACACGCATCCTTGTATTTCTATCTTTGTGGGGACTTTCATAATGCATTACCCAGATCTTTACCCTAACCCAGGGCTGGGCAATTATTTTTCCAGAAGGGCCATATTGGCTTTCAGATCTTGATGAATGGGCCGAAGCTAACCCCCACACGAGGATCAGAGGTTAGCTAAAAATCCTGCTTGATGGACTGTTGACTGAGGAAATATTTAGAAGAGCCTGTAAACTGGTCCAACTAGAGATGGATGATGGAGCTCCAGATGATGTTTGGCCCCACCTTCTTGAGAGGACATGCTAGCTGAAGGGGGGGTCTGAACCTTTTTCTAACCAATCAAGCTGACAACCCTCTTCATTTGGCTTTTGGAGGAATGATTGTGAAGGCTCTGCGGGCCAGATTAAAGAGTTCATCGGGCCACATGTGGCCCCTGGGCCTCAGTTTGCCCACCTCTGCCCTAACCTAAACCTAATTATTACCTCAACTTTATAAACATGTCTTAACACTCAAACTGTCCTTTAAAGTTGTGAGGACCACCTAAAATGGCCCTACTTTGCTAACAGAATGAGTACTCGATATGTAGTATGTACAAGGGCTTACACAGAGGTTGGAGCAGTCCAGACATCCTTTTTTCAGAAAAGAGAGAAAAATAACAAGTTCATCACTTTTGACATATTCCAAGTAATAGAAAAGAAGGAAACTGGCCCTTCCCTTAGATTCCTGGAGATCTTTTAGGACTACCTCTTCTTTCCCTGCGTGGTTCTAACATGTCTGGAAGAATTACTCCAGTGCTGGAAACTGACATTCTCTCGTGCTTTGCGGCGCAGGTAAACTACAGCTGCAGGCAAGGAGATTCAAGATTCAAAGCTTTATTGTCATATGCACAGTAAAGAAGCACGTTTCTCTGTACAATGAAATTCTTACTTTGCTGCCCACACTGGATGCCAAGAGTATAAAAATTAGATATAAAATGGATAAATAAGATACAAAGTGGCATGCAAAAATATAATAGGAATATAAGCTTTACAGAATAGACTGAAAAATATAGGCTATATACTATGTACATATTTGCAGATAATGTGCTACACTCACTTTTATGTGCAACTGTCAGTAGTAAAATGGTGTGCAAAATGTGCAACTGTATGTAAACAGGTTAGCAGTCAGGAATAATGCAAATTATTCATGTGCAAAGTGTAATAAGTAGATGTCCAGGAGAGGGGGGCTGTCGCTCAGCAGTTCAATAATCTGATGGCTGTGGATATGGGGTGGTACAATTGTCTCCCTGAGACAAAACAACATCTGAGAGGCTTTTTTTTTTTTTTTTTTTTTTTTTGCCACAAAAAGCGAGAACGAGCAGACGGAAAACCGGACCCGTCTTTGACCCCATCACTGGATTAAATTCCAATTTCCAATGAGAGGTATTTACGAAGGGGTACAAAATCAAGTGAAGGACGAGGAATCCAATTTGACATCTAGCGGGTGGATAAAACTGACAAGCAGTGAAATAAATAATTAAACCGCACAGCACAGGCACAAGCATATTTTCTGTCACATGTGACGGGTAAACAAAGCACTGATGACATTAAATCTGAGATGAACCTCATGAGACATATGTGAGACAGTTATGAACCCTCCGGAAACAGCTGCCACACTGACTCATGCAATTATACCTACAGTAAATCTGCGATGGTATTAGCTGTGATAGGTCTTGTGTAGAACGGAGCCAGAGCCAGACGGAAAATGAGGGGGGTTGTAGCATCGACCAAGTGGACCACATTACACACATTTCTGATGTTTGGTGTTGTTTTTAAATAGCGCTGCTTTTTATCTGTGTTGTTACATATACGTATGTTATGTTGGGTATTTGTGCCAAGTGTTCTTTATATAAAAATAAGCTAACAAGACAATTTTTATTGGTTAATAACACTGTTTTGCCTTTCTTTGTGGACTCCAGTACTGGTTTTTGCATTTTGTAGTATGGTATTTGGTGATTTCCTTTCATTTATATATATATACTGTGTATATATATATATATATACACAGTATACACACACACACTTAATGTCCTCCATCAGGTAAGTGAAGAAGATGGAGATTATATAAAAACTAAACAATAAAACCTTTTCGTTTACTGCAACCCATTCAGCCCTGAGGTGAAGCCGACAGAGTAAATAATTTAAACAGTTTGTCATTGGTGGGATGAACAACCACCTCAGAATTATAAACATAGGTGTGGTTACCAAGCATTTCCATCATGTCAGTGTGTTCTTTAATTATCAAAGTAATTCTTTAAACTTTAGTTCTGTAGCACATTGTAATCCTGCGTGAACTTCTGCAATGGCTCTGCAGAATGAGGCAGTGATGTGTTTTTTGCAGCAGGAGAGAAGACAAGCTGCAGATCCCGAATGGCTGGCTCTGTCACCTGGCCCCCGAGCTCATCCAGCAACTTTCTTCCGACACGGAGGAGGACAAGCTTCCCTTCTCCAAACAGTCCGATGTTTTTGCGTTTGGGTGAGTTTTTTTTTTTTTGCAGGATAAGAATATGAGATTAGTTTATACTTAAGTTTTTTAATGTCATAGATACTTTAGATAAGACTTCCATCATTTAAGAAGTGCAAGTTTCGCATTTAAGAAGATATATATATATGGAAATAACAGCGATATGCATGAGCGTGTTGTGGGTGAATCAACAAAAAGTCCAAAAGTCATTGGTTACACAGGCCCCCGCAGTCCAGTTTTCAGTGAAGGTGATTAAACCTCCCGATGGCTCGTGCTCCTGTGCAGCTTCATTTGTGGGGGTGGGCGAAGCTGTTGACTCCTGAGACACTTGCATTTTCAGATGGTCCCCCATTCTAAAGGCAGGACGAGTGCAGCCCACACAGGTACAGTGTCCAGCTGCTCCCTCAGCCCTCCTGTTACCTTGAGGTGACCCTCGTGGCTGTTTTACATATTCATCAACAATCAGCTGTCTTTTTTCCCTTCCACCTCTCTACAAAGAGCTATTTTTATACCTCTCAAACATGATACACAAGCTGTAGGAAAATAAGCGAGGGGACGCGGAGGTTTTGACCTTTCTCATCTGGAGGGTTAAGTCATCAATAACCTCAAAAGGAGACTCCTCTTGTTGGTTTTTTTAAAGTTAAAAACTTGTGGGTGATTAATGGTTTTTGCTGATCCACGCTCAATCTCTCCTCTCAGCACCATTTGGTACGAATTGCATGCACGTGAGTGGCCTTACAAGAGTCAGCCGGCGGAGGCGATCATATGGCAGATTGGCAGCGGGATGAAACCAAACCTCACCCAAACCGGCATGGGGAAGGAGATATCGGTGAGTTCCCCTTGGTGTCTCAGCTCTCCCTCCATCCACTGCTGTACGGTGGAAGGAAATGTTGAAAATGAGGCTTGTGTGTAACACAGTCGGAACTCCAGAGGAGGAAGTAAAGGAAAACAAGGAAGAGGATGATGATGGAACAGTCACAGCCATAATGTTGAGGCAACAGGAAGAATAAATGAGGAGGGAGAAATGAACAAGCAAGGCACGGATGTGTGTCAGCTGCAGGTTGGGGAGGTTCTGAGAACCAGAGTAGTTGTTGACAGGACAGTTTCCTGTCTGGGATAATGTGCAGCTCCAACACGTGTGGTGGGGGGGAGACAGCAATACTAACCTCTGAACATCAGATGGGAATTTATTGCAGCACTTTCCTGTCAGTAATTTTTTGTCCGAAAGTGTTCGGTTTGGAAACGGAAGAGGAAAACGGAAAATCTTTGCTCTGTTTGCCAAATCGGGTTTAATAGTTGCGTTGATTTTCATTCCCCCAGCTTCCGTCGTAACCTCTGAAGATGTCTGTTGGCAGTTTTACTCCTTTAAGTACCAAAACATTGATGTTCAGGAGCCAATCTGATTCAGGTTGACTGTCTTCTTTCTTCTTTTAGGACATTCTACTTCTCTGCTGGGCCTACAAACCAGAGGAGCGGCCCAGCTTCTCCAAACTGGTAGATTTACTGGAAAAGTTACCCAAGCGGAATCGCCGCCTTTCCCACCCAGGGCACTTCTGGAAGTCAGCTGAGTATGTCAAATGAGTTAGGGGCACAAAACAGCAATCAATCAGCCCTTATTAGAAGATAACCTTGCAAACGATAGCAAAATTGGCCACCAATCGTCCTCATTAATAACTCACGAGTCCAAAAGGCCAGCCCAGTGATGAAAACCTTCCTTGTGTTTTTAATGGAATGTTGGCATATGTGTACAGACTGAATCTGCACCTGGAAGCAGTTGGGACTCTTCTTTAATTTCCTCATTCAGTATTGTTTTCTTATTTGCTTTGTTTTGATCACCCCTCAAAGTTTGAATTCTTTCTTTGATGTTGCAAATCTTCACTGATCTTCACTGCGTCCAAATAGAAATGTGGATTTTGTTGTTTCGTTTTTTCTCACATCCTCTTTTTTTTTTTTTTTTGAACGAATGTAACTGTTGCACATCAAGCATTGTACATTTTCACTGTCTTGCCATTTCTTATGTCTGTCAGATATGTGGACCATTTTGTCAGCGTTACCTCATGATCGTTCATGTCTATCTGTACGATTTGTGTCAGAGAAGCTGTTAAATTTGAAAAAGAAAATGTTTTCTGTACGCTCTACCATTTGAATGTGTACATACTGGCCTTGCAGTTTGCACATCACTGACCTTTTGATCAGCCTGAGCTTTGAAAACGGCCCCAAAACTCAGCAAGGTTGTGGAAAAATGTGCTTGGCGGAGAAAAAGGTGGGAAAAAAAATTAGCATAACTCGCTGGTTTGATGCCATCCTGTGAAAGTCAAGATAACATATTTTCCTGGTTGTTTGCAGGAATCTGTACTGTTACTGAGCCCCCGACCCCTGTGTCCTATATTAATGTTTTTTTTTTGTTTTGTTTTTTTTTACATTATTAATTAGTTGCACATTATTTTCAGTAGCTAATCATAAAATTGGAAGTTTCATTTCCGTGTGGTCAGTGGAGTAACTAAGCACACAGATCTGCACTTCAGATTAGTGACATGTTTTGGAAAGTATCTTAGTACGTTGCCATTATATGTCCAGAATCCAAACACTGTCATAGTGACTGTCAGATGTATAAAAGGAAAGAACACAACCCTAAAAAAAAAAAAAAAACTTAAATACAACATTTCAAAGAGTTGCAGTGTTGTAGTTGGCATAAAATTCAGGCAAAGTTCTTTAAGTTGAACATGCAACATCATGCCTGAGATAAAATCAGCAATGATTTTCACTCTCTTCATCAAACTATATCAATCCCCCAGAGGATAAAGACTTCAGAGCAACACATCGCAGACACGTAGCAACAGAGCATTGTTCGTGACAGACCATACAATACACAACACAGCTAGAATAAGTGCAACAATAAAGTTATTTTTAAAAATAATAAGAATTGGTTGCAAACTGACTTTAGGAGGCAGCTTCATTCATTAAAAGTTAAGAGAAAAATTAAGAGAAGGACTCGTAATAAAATACAGCCGCTACTGTTATTCGCAACGTTTGACATTTAGCTTGAATGCCAGATTACTCTAAGGGTTTAACAAATGTCATCTACAAAAATATAGGGATTGTGGTTTTTTTTTTGTTTAATAAAACATCAGCAACCAGAAACTGTGGCAACTACTTTTTGCATCGTGACTAAAGCCACATAACTGTTATGAGTTGTGTGACTTTAGTTCTGTCACGCTGCAGACATACTCACATCCTCCAGTCGAGCCTGATTGCTTTTTACCGGCTTTTCCCTCCTTGACGTCTCACGGGTTTCTGTAAAGCTGAAAGGTTTTGCTTTCTGTGTTTGCTTTTTCTGTTTTATTAGTTGATTTAGCCACCAGGTCAACTTAAATCAATTAATCAAATATTAAGCAACACCAATCAGAGAGTTTACAAAATTGGCACTGCTACTGGATGTGGGTAGCATTTAGATTAGCTGACAGATGTATATTTTTTAGCAAGAAGGCCCTTTTTATACATTGAAATCATTTAAGGTTCTGAACAATATCAGAGGCTACTTTTGTATGTAAATAATCTAGCAGCTGATACTGTTTTTTTTTTTTTTGCATGTTATCTGAACATGCAAAAAATCCAAGATGCTAAGTTTGTGATACGATAAAATAATGCCGGCCCACCCTCTCACTCTGTTACATGTAAAATTTTATTTATGTTGCCCTTAACATATACTGTATGTCCTTAACAAGACAAGTTGTTTTTTATATCCGGACACAGACTGACGTGGCAAATTTTGTCAATTTTCGCTGCCGTTTATACTCCGTGCTGTACTGACTCACTTAAACTTGATTGCAACACTGCTTAGAAGGTCAAAGTGAGGTCAAAGTGAGGCCTGCACCTTGAAAAAAGCGTTATTGAGTTCTAACAAATTATTGAATCAGAAATCTGGCTAAACCCCTGCTTTAACATATCATAAAGTACATATCAGGATGCTGAAGACTTACCAGGCCAGGTTTCTCCTTCACGCTCTATATCTTAATATATTTTAATGTAAATTTCATGTAAAAACAGCAACTCTGAGTCACATCGTTCAGCGCTGTTTTCACCTCATCATACATGTGTGTTGCTGCTCGCTATCATACGATCTGCTGCTGTTTTTGGAGTCTGTCTATTTTGAAAATTGCTGGGATTCAAATATTGTAACTGGATCATTTATATTTGTACTGTTTACAACTTTCAAGTGCATGAGATGGACTATTAAAGATTAATTCTTGTAATGAAAAAATATCTACTCTCTCTATATAAATATAAAGATTTTAAAAAAAGTGAGCATTTTTCTTTTGAGCTGTTCTCTGAGCAGTTTGATCTTAAGTTTAACTTTGCAGAAGTTTTCAGTCGCTTTGCCTGAGAGGTTTGTTTCAGAATATTTATAGACAGTGAATGATTAGAAGTAGAGAGAATTTGTGCACATAGTGGAGGCGACAGCAGCCTGCCTGGACAAGCTCGACTCTAACATTAGTGCCAAGTGTTCAGAAGGGACTGTGGACTCTGTTTTATCGTCACCTGCCGTGATATCGCTAATCCGTGTGACCTCTTTATTTCGACTGTATAAATTGTGTTTCTACTTTTTTTTGTCGTTTCTGCTCATTTCCGTTTCCTTTCCGCCATTTTCCTCCTGATTACATTTGGCGTTGATGCTGTGTTGTTTCTTTTCCTGGATTCCGTCCCTGTATTGTAGATGATAGCTTTAAAAAGCTTGTATTTAATGATGCCTTATGCTCCATGGCTTAGCGATGAGTAGATTTTGGTCACGAGCGATTTGATTTGCACTCATCCTTTAAAGTGTATGACAATAAAAATGATGTTTTCATTTTGGATGTTTTTTGTTTCCTTTATGTTATTCTTTGTCTTTATCCATATTTCTCTTTGTTGAATTTTATCTTTTAAAAGCAGAACCTCCCATTGGGCCTCATTGTTTTCTTCTTTTTGTAGAATATGTGTATGGTAACATTTGGAAGTGTGTGTGGTGACTGTGCAGCTACTCGCAGTGGTCTTTATCTTCAGGATAAAAACCCGACTGGTTTTCAGGGCAGGAGTCTTCATTTAAATAAATCTATTCAAATCAAAGGAAAGATGAAGAGGCTGTTCAAACTATATCTGTCTCATCTTTGGCCAGAAGAGGCCAATTTCATTGCCCTACAGGGCAATGAAGCTATAGCTACATTTAAAATTAAATTCCTCACTATCTAATTGGTTTTCCAAACTCAATCCTGAATTACTGATGGTTTATTAAGATAAATGTTCAGGCAGTCCTAGAATGTTGGGACACTCTTGGAACGTGTGAAAGTTACCCTGATTTCAGTTCTAAGCTCAACCCGGGTCCAGGCTTTAACAAGGTCAGCATCATCCTGACAGGTGACCTGATAAGTCACAGTTAAAGCGCTGTGCACCTGATGCTGCTTTCTCAGACAAAAAATGTAATTGTTTTTTTTTAATTCGTCATCATAGAAACTTTTCTGGTTCTTGAAAGCCTCAAAAGTTAAAGGAAAAAGTCCCTTTCTCTCCCTCTCAGGATGTTTGGGGCACATTTTGCAAATAGCACCTGTATGACTTTTCAGAAATGCTAAAAAAAAAATGACCACATGGGCGAGGTCATTCGACTGTCACAGTCTGCCAGTTTAATGCCAGAGGTTATTTTTATCAGCCAAAACTGCATTAGCCCACTACGGATAATTTATCTGCACGTATCACGGAGCAAGCAAAAAAGTTAAAAGAAAAAGAGTCCCTTTTTAAAAATAGATCCACCTCTAAGTCCAGACTCAAGTACTGAAGCGTAGAATATCCACATAACCCAATCTCAGGGATGGTGACGCTCATCCATGCGTGAATGCTCGGTGCCGTTTGAGATTTGGGAGTGTTAAATCCCTGGGTTTACCTGGGCTTTTCGTTCAGCGCGCAGACCCACCCACACACATACACACACATACGGGATATGGCTTTTAGAACTCTCTCCAAATGTAGGCATTTATTTCTGATAAACCTTTCAGATACACATAAAACATAGATAAACCTGGGTTTGTGGATTGTTTTAATGGTCCGTCCTATTTTGTGATAAACACTGTTTGAGGCCCATCCTGCAGTATTGTTGCACAGAAAACTTCTGAGAACACTTTAGGCAACGTAAAATACCAATTTGGATTCATTTGAACTCATCTGCCTGTTTAAGATGAGGTAACAACTCCACAGAGAGGCCGGACGTCATTACACAGGTCTATACAACAGAACCAACACTGTCGGGATGTACAGATTTACAACAGAAGCCTTTATAAAGAAAAGCTGAAAATTCCCACCACTGGCTCTTGACTAGTACTGGATGGTTCAGGATGATTCACTGCGGCCTCAGACCAATTGCCAGCAGGAGTTAAGAGGGGACAACAAAGCAAAAACAGTTCTCCGAGCGGGTGTGTCCGCAACACTTCTGCTTTCATTATTCTCACATCTGATGCTAAATGTGTCCTCTGATGTTGAAACCATCAATGAAATCATTTATTTTGTCCACATATTTCTGCAACCAGACCGCTGTTGAGTGTGACTGACTGTCTGACAGCAACTTGGAAAAACCCAAAACAGCTAAAAGTATGAAAATGAAAAGAAAGACTGATCACTTGTGACTGTTATCAGCACCATTATTTAAAATTTTTATACGCAGCAGCTGAAATCCAAAGTAAGGTTGTGCACTAAAGGACTGTCTGTTCGTCAGCTTGCTGGCTGCGTGAGCTGCTGCAGGGCTGTGTGCTGAACTGGCTTGCAGTTTAATCTTGTCTCTGTTTTCTTCCTTTCCCCTTCCTGCTCCAGGCTGTAGCAGCGGCATTGACGGGACGGCGTCTTTGCGTGAAGCTCGTCCGTCCTCAGCTCTGCTCACATCTGCTCCGCTGCCTCCCTGGCCTCCCACCCATCCACTCGCCCCCTCTCACCTCACCCCGCTTTCACAACCTCTACTATTCCTGTCTCTCCAGCTTTGATGCATATGCTTCATCTTTGCCCCGAATGACCTTTCGGTGGCCCCTATCATCCCCCTCGTTGCCAGAAAGGGAGACACGCAAGCTGCAGACTTTGAAACAGAGAGGCCTTTTTCTCCACTGTATGCCTGAAGCCTTTCTCCCAGCCGGCATCTGTTGTCTTTCAACAGGTCTGCAACATTCTTCATGTCATGCTACAGCTCGTTTTGCGCTTCAAATGTCTTTTTATTTGTTACCATGATGGTAGATTATGGCGTTTCAGTTTTTTTTTTTTATTATTTTATTTTGTAAGGAAAACCCCTCAAACACCTTGAATATTGCAGATTATATTTTATTGTCCAAACTTCAAATGAGTAATCACTGATTCGTATTTTGTGTAAAGATCTATTAAATGTCCCTTGCAGGATAGACATTCTCATCCCTCTTTAATCAGCTCTTCCTCTGTCTGTTAATGTGGCCTCCATGGCGGCGGTTTAGGCAATGAAACGGCTTGGTTAAAACCCAATAATCTCCTAGATACATACTGTTTCACCATGACTTTGCTCTCAACACCTGCAGAATGCCTCCTGAATTTAAATCTTAATGAAAAGTATGGTCACATCGCCTTATGCACCAGAATATAGGCACTGACAGTTCTCACATCCAGCTTGTCAAGCGATGAAATGCAGACGGCCCTGAGGCATCGCCTGTAGGGTCGCTTTTGGCTTTCTGAAAGCACGTGATGACACCAACATTTAAAGACTATTGCCTTAACTCCACAAGTGCCATCGAATGTAGATCTATTCAATTTGGATGGTAGCCCAGTAATGTGGAATTCAGAGCTAAATAATTGTTCAAAGAGCTGGGAACTACCAAACTGCCTCCTTTACATGGAAAAGTGATGCGGGGGGTCACTGTCAGATCAATTTGTGAATCCTGAGAAACTGGATGTGAGCATCTGTTGGCCCTGACCACTTTTCTGAATAACTCAACTGCTGCCCAGGAGTTGAATCTAAACAGCCTGGTGGCATCAGCAGTCCGTGCAGTAGTGCAGGAAATAGTGGCTGCTGCAAAGCAAGCAAAACATGTTGGTTCTAAGCAGCCGTTGAAATATAATTCAAATATTTTTTACAGGATCCACTGTGTGTGCGTGATTAAGGTGTATGTCTGCAGTCGAGAATTAAAATAATGTCGCCTAATAGGTTATTACCTGAAATACAGCAAACATAGAGTAATTACTCATCTGGGTACTTCCAGTTTCGGGACACACCCAATAACTCAATATGGACAATAGGCGGAAAACAGATATTTTCTCATAAACACATTGAAAGCATCTGGTAAGTCCCACAGATTCCCCCCAAAACACAATCTGAGTTCTTAGTTTTTAAAATTTATTTTCAAAAGAAAAAAAACAGAATAACCTATAAAGAATATTATGATGAAGCCGTTTCTTCATCGTCGCCCCTGAGGTGTATTAGGCAACAAACAAATATTTTGCTTTCAACGTTGATGTTTGGGAAGCAGAAGAAAGTTGCAAGCAAAAAAGGGTGTGTAGAGGCTTGACAAGGGCCAAACGGCGGCTCGCATGGGCTGATGGTCAGAATCCATCCAAGCTGATCCAAGCAAGAGATACGGTAAGTACAGGGTCATGAACCGGGGCTCAGTGTTGTCCTGGTTGTCTGATCCAACAGATGCGTTGCTGTAGCTCAGATGGCTAAAGCAGCTAACGCTGGTTTTGATGGAAGGTCGTCAGAATGCACAGCAGTTTGTTGCATATGGGGCTGCACAGCTGCAGACCAGTCACATGACACATGCAGCATGCAGCAGGGAAACCTTGGCTAGATTTAGATCTACTAAAACTTTAAGCAAACCAAAAGTTACCACCCTATTATGTCGTTAAGCATGTAATTGTTTTGGTCATGATTTATTTCTTAAGGTTGGCGTGCACATGGGTACGTAACACAGAACTCTTTTCTTTCCTTTTTAACTAGCTGCGGGTTGTTTGAAGGAGTATGTTGCAGACAGTGAAGTGCTGAATGGGTAGAAGACAAACCTCTTTAGAAGTCTTTCTTTGAAATATTTCATGAACCTCACTACTTGGCTAATAAGACCCTGTTAAGATCAAACCCTGCGCAGCATCAATGAAAGAGGGGGAAAAAAAGAAGAGACAGGAACTCTGCAAAATGGGCAATTCTCAATTCTCCTGCTGTCCTATCGCGATCAATGCCCCCCAGTCACGAATAACACACCCCACACCATCTCGTGCGTTGCTTGCCTGTGAGTATGAGGACACAATTGCTGTGTTTTAACCTTTCCTCTGCCATTTGGAATGCAGAAATACCGAGAAAATTCCTGCGAGGTCTGCACACACCGAAGGGCTTGTTATACAAATTCTGTCAGTTTTTTTCTTGTTTGAACAGCTTTGAAAGTCAACTCCACCACTTCTGTCCAGTCCAACTACTGAAAACTTGAGAATGTACAGGATGATGTCAAATATAAACAGCCTTTTGAAAGGAAAAGGGCCAGATGAAAGACTACAGTTGATCCTGAAGACAGCTGTTTCAGTCCTGTGAATTAAAGGTGTTTTCCGGCTTCATTTTCCCACTGTAAACATATCTTCTTCCTCTTATTTTTTTTTTATTTGTGAGTGAGATGCTTCAATGCTACACAGTCACAATGCAAATATCTGTTTTTGATGGTGTGGGTTCTTCATCACCCAGGTCACAGTAGCTAAGTGCTTCGGTCCAGGGCAAGTTGATCTTTGCTCTGTCGCTAGAAGACGTCCCACCAAAAGCACTCGAACTGCAGCAATCTGGATGAGCTGGAACCTTTTCAAATACAATCTTACATTCTAGAAAAAGTTCCAGAGTCAAAGGATTTTAACCCCTAAGGAATGCCCCTCATTTAGATTCCTGCCTCATTTACACCTTGACCACGGTGGCAGCCGCATGGTGAGCAGGTGGGACGTCCCAGAGAGGCCGCGCCCAACTGTTACAGTTGTCTGTGTAGATTCTCAGTCATCCAGGTCATGGTTATCCAAAGTAGATCTCTCTGTGTCAACTGGACTGAAAGGTTTCCTTGAAAACGTTTCGCCCTCTCTCCAGAGAGCTTCTTCAGTTCTAAGTTTGCTGGGGCAGAGCTTGAAAATATAGCCCTGTGGACCATTGGCATGTTAATGGCCCGGGTGGTCACCTGAGAGTCCTTGGCAACTGTTACAGTTCTAACCACTCAGGTGCTCGGCGATTGATGATCCAGCCTGTGGTTTGGATCGTCTCTACTTTACCTGTCAGATGAGAGTTGGAATTCCTTCCAACAGGGGGGCATCCAGCCGCCCTGGACTGAAGCACATCATCGACGCTTCTTTCCAAACAGCTTTAAGATTCTGTCTTCTTGACATCATCCACACTTTAGTCGGGGGATCATGTCGGTCAAGCTTGTAATGGCGTTTGTAAATTTTGTACAGCAAAGTTTATAACGACTTTTCTATCCTGCTGTCGAACTGATGTCAGTCAGCTGCAATTTGCAGGCCTTGTTATAAGACCTGTGCTCTTTTTTCTTTTTTTTTTTGGTGCAACATTTGGATTTGTGCTATTGTCCGGATGAGAGAAAAACTTGTCAATAAAAATTTTGAGTGATCATTTCAGATGGTTTGTCTGGTGGGATGTTGATGAATTTGTCTGGCTCTGACTACAGGGAGCACGCCATCCAGTCATCTTTCAGGCTACCAATAAAACTAATGTAACATTATTAAAAAATGTGTGGTTTAAATATAAATAATATATATATTAAATATATATAAAAATTGTGCTTGAAATCCCAAAGATGGAAGCCCACGCATAAAGAGAGAAAACCACTAGGGAGAACAAAATGACTGTATTTTACACTTTCTGATAAGTGTTTTTAGTCTTGTAAGTCAGGATTTGGAAAATGTAACATGTTTTTCCTTATAAGGCATGGTTGTGTTGCCACAGTTGCACATAAGTCATTGCATGTTGGACGTCTGTTGCATTAACAACGACACTTTCGCCATTCTTCCAGCAAAAATGAGAAAAAAGAACATTTCGAAATCATGATAGCTGATCATCACCAAGCACGCAGAGCGTTCCATGCCAAACATTCTGTGAAAGGAGAAGTTTATGGGTAAAAATCGTGTGACTTTAACGAAAGAGAAGTAGAAAAGTCTAAATATTGATCATCTGTTGTCAGCAAATGATGTTTTTTTAATTTCAGTCTGACATCACAGACATGCATCACAGGTTATAATTCTAATACTTCTTTTTTTTTCTAAAATCGGAACAAATCACCTCAGAGAAAAAATTCCCAAAAGAGATGCTACTGAGAGTTTTGAATTGAGAACTTTGAAAAACTGTAAACATAGCAACCAGCCACCATACAGACAGGAAACCAGTCCCCGGGACTCTGGGCGGGTCCAAACCACCAGTTATTGGCACCACATAGCAAACACATGTTTCCCCATTTGATTCAGTTGGTTTTAGCCCACTAATGGAAAGGTGGACAACGGATGTAAAAGAAAAATGTTAGGTACCTCATAGCCTTTGTTGGTCCCAAACAGCTTTAGTTCAAATTCATGTTTCCTTTGATCAGAAACGCAAAGGTTCTGTCTGCTTTCATGTCGAGATGTGCTGGTGGATGCTTTTTTTTTTTTTTTTTTTTTAAAAGAACCTTTCATCTGGGCTTCAGCGTATTTGAATATTTTTGCAAATGAAATTATCCAGAATAAACCTGAATTTGCCTGGCCTGTAGTTTTTTAGTTCTCGCAATCATGGATAACACTAAATTGACAGGTTATGTAAATGATGAAATTTAGGAGGATCTCTTGTAAAATGATGTACAGTACATTGCGTGTACAACGTTAAGCTCTGGAAGCCTCTGAGGTCGTAATCACCTGCCTCTTTGCATTGATGGAGGTGATGTCCATTTCACAGGCTGCAGATTCGCCTCTGAGTGAATCTGAAATACTTCATATGGTTTCAGATATTGTGTTTATTTCAAGGGCCCTCTTTCTTCTTTGTTTTTGTTATTGGTTCACAAAAGCTCATTCAGTCTAAAAATCGTCAGTCCACTTTTGACAGTGATCCAGATCGCTAAGCGAGACACAACTCCCACAGCGTCATCGTCAGAACCTTTCTGAATTACGTGAGGCGACACAGACAGGCCTCCGGACTCGTGTCAAAATTGACCTTTCAGGAAGTCTGTAAGTCATCCGTCTTCATCGTCCATGGCAACGAGGCTTGAGGGGAGGGTTATGGAGGTGACGATGGGAACAAAAGACACTAACAAAACAGCGTTGTAGAAATATGATAATCAACACAGACCGGTTAATTTCCCACTGTGATTCTAAAACAATTATGGCTGTTTGCACAAGCCACCGCAGCTGTTGGCTTTGTGAGTTGGAAAAAAAAAAAAAAATTCTCTTTTTTTTGTGAAGTTTTTGAAAAACTAATTTAAAGTTGGATCCATGGAGCACCAGTGGGTCCTGCTTTAATGGAACCATTATTTTGCTTCAGTGGAATTTGGAAAAGCACTTCCAACATTCAAGGCAGTTAAATTTGAATCATTTAACAAGTTTAAGGACCCTCTTGGCCATTTTAATGTGTCTACTTAAATTAGGTTTACTGTCTCACAGCATCGGATCAGAAGGTTAAAAAAACAGACCTGCACCTGGATCATGCCGGTCCTGTGGAACCAACTGCAAAACGGCTGCTGTGGTTTTTGAACATGAGCTTCGGAATGTGAAGAAAATGTCAAAAAGCTTTGTACTTCATTTTTTCCAATTTCCATTCATTTTAACTGGGGCAGCTCCTGTCATTTCACAGCTAGATGGCAGCTAGTCTCCTCCAAACTGGGCATCACTACACCTCCCCAAAGAGGCATCTGAACTGCCTCGTCCTCTGACGGGACTGACAGTGTCTGCCACAGGGTTAACCGCAGCCCTGAATAAGAGTCTGTCCTCCAGTACACCCACCGAGGCCTCGGGGGTCCCATCCTCGACCGCTAAATGCTGGAAAAAGAGATAAATCTGAAAATGTCTGGGCATAAACATTAATTATTGATAATAGAAGCAAAATACATTTGCAAATGAAGTGCAACCTGAAGTAATAATTTTACAGAAAAAGTAACTAGTAGTGGGTAAGGGATTGGCGGGAGGATGTGTGCTGAGGAACTCTACAGCTTTTATTTAATTTCAAAATTAATTTCATTTGTGTTTGAATATTTGGAAATTGAAACAAAAGTAGAAGCCCTCAAAAGTGGATGGATGGCAAGGATAAAAAGTCAACACAGCCGAGTCCATGTCAGAATAAGAATGAGAATCTATATTATAGACGGCTGGAGCAGATGTGAGATTAGCTTCAGTAAAATGCGATTCGGGTTGGATAAAACGTTCTCAACATGAAATCACCCATAGGCCCTCGGCTCCGTTCAGTCTTTAACTCTGCAACAGTGGCCTTTTTTTTAAACATCTGTGTTTCAAGGGTTGGTTACGCAAAGATCTTGGAGCCAACACAGAGTGGGAATTTTTCCTTTCAAGTGTCAGATTTCACATGAAAATTCCCCCCCCCCCCCCCCCCATCTGCTGTCATCCTGCCTCACATTGGCCCTGCAGATTTTCAGTTTGACCCAGGGAGCCGTATGAATGTCATCAAAAGGAAAAAAAAGCTCCTCTTAGCTGAACCTTCAGGCTCAGTCATGAATAAATTCAGACTTTCTCATGTTATCACCGTTTTGCTCACTCCAATGCACACTCCATTTCAAATTCTCAAGCTCAGACAACCTCAATATCATGCTCGATATCATTTCCTCTGGTGGCTCCTAGTGCTGTGAAAAGATCCCTCCAATCTCTGAAATCTCTGAAAAGTTGGAATTTCCCTCTCAGCTCTGAGGGTTTTGTTTTTTTTTTCCAGGAAGTGATTTTTAAATAAACGGAACTTAAGATAAGAATTTGAGGTATTTACAGCCTTCACCTCTGTTCTCGGGTCTGTTTTCATTTTCTGTTTTCATTGTTTGATTACGTGAGTCTGATTAATCGGGGCATTGGTGCGTTCATGAAGACATGCTGTAGCCACGCAAACAAATTTCACCTGTGCTACGTAATATGTACACACCTATACTCACCACAATGGTTTCTGACAATTAATGAGAAAAACATGGGACAAAAGGAGGCACCATAAATTTGGTCGGGGATTCTAAACTCTGGGTGACATAACAGGGCTAAGCAGGGGCTTTAAACACTCGTCTGCATGGTGTGTTGTTCTAGAAAGAGGCAGATGGTACGGGGCAAGCAGGAAATTAACCAACCTTGCAATGTCAGTGCATGCAGAATGAGTGTGTGTGTGCGTATGTGTGTGTGTGTGCCCAAAGACCCATCTCTGAAGTGTATTCTGCTCTTCTTAAGCCTGTTTCTTGCATTCTGCCTTTTTATTTGCAAAGTCATATTGAAAAGTGCAAGCAGAGGTAATCCAAAGGCCATGTAACGCCATTGCTAGTACGAAACGCAGCAATGGACTCCATCAAGTTACAATCAGGGTAATCCACCCTGAAACTAAATAACTGGAGTACCTGGATGTCAGTGTGCACCTTCTGTGAGATAACAGTGACAGCACAAGAAAGGGGCTCCACTTTTAGCCTGTTAGGATAAGTAGATGCAATTATCTTCCTGCAAGGAAAACCTGCCAAACTGCTTTGTTGGAGAGGTGGAGCAGGTGTGGCATTATTCTATTTTACCTTAGTCTTTGTGCATTTAGCTTCTGCCATACCGGTTTCTACCCTAGCTCTCTTGCTGTAAATATCCTGCTGTAAATACTATTGTAGTTATTGCTAACAGCTACTGCTTTAACGAGCGAATTTCCAATGTCTGGGATAAATAAAAGTATTTCTATTATATTCTATTCTATTCTAAAATGATGTGCTCCATTAAATGTTTTGTGTTTAAATGTTTATTGGCAGGATGACATGCTTATACACTCAAGTGCACACAAGGAAAAGCAGAATAGTTTTCCATCCTTAGCCATCCTCACCACAATGCTGGGAGATCTTTGGGACCAAGCACATCACACAGCCTTCAGCCGGGATTTGAAAACAGTGGAGTGAGTCTGCAAAAGAAGCGAGACAGCTGAAAATATGTAAAAAAGAAAGAAATGATTGTTGACATGCTAACATATGGCCAGTCTGGTACTATACTTTACTTTTGGACTAGGTTCTGCTGATTTCAAAGAGAAGAATTTGCAGTCAACACAAGAAAAATATACAATTAAATCAAAGATTGGATGAAGGCAAACAGCTTTGGAGCTAAGTTTGAGGAAACTGCTCTCAAGTAAGGATCAACTCGTGTGTATAGTTTGTGTTTTTATCTTTTAATGGTGTTGTGAAATTTTAAGAAAAATGTGATTTAAAAGTGTCATATTGGGTCTATCCTCATAATAGATAACAGGAAAAATCAGCTTTACCGTGTCGGTGATTAAAGAATGTGTGTGCTTTGCTACTTCTCCGACTTATAATATTCAGAATAATAATGCTAATAATAAATGATTGTTATCATCAGGATTGTATCAAAGTAAGTAGTTTTTTTTCCCTCCATTATAACCGAACGTTTGCAATTATAAATGATCACTACTGAATCACGATGCGCGCAGCAGCACTCCCGGTGGAGCGTGCATGTTGCATGTTGAGAAATGAGGATAGTTGATCAAGCTGAGCCCACCCCCAGACATTTATTTAAATGTCCGCGCACGGCCCTCTCTCATTTCGTCACTGTATCTCACGTTGCTGTGTATTTATAAGGCGCCCTGGTGAGCGGAACGGCACAAGTGTGCCTCGTCTCTAGAGAGGCAGAGCGCGTACCATACACTTGGAGACGCGTATTTTAGGGAAAGATCGACCTGTGCAGCCGCCGCTGAAGGAGAGACGCAGAAGAGTAGGAGTTTTATTCCAACTTCGCTGCGAGCTTGGTGTCCCCGGTGAGTTGCCGTTTTTGACGCGCTGCCATCCTTTAAATCATCTTAATCGGTTGCCTTTGAAAATTGCATCGCATTTCTTAGCTGGAGTACAGGTAATTATTTTTGATTATTACTTCTGCTGAATTTATGTGCCAAACTGTCTAGGTTAACGGACAAAACAGGAACTATGCATTTTTATCAACAGAAAAAAATACAATTTTATGCGCAATATAAACTTGTTGCTTTCGTAAATACATTAGGCACATATTTAGATCATAAACCGCAGTTTTTCTCAGACTTGTCTGTCTTTCATTAAAGAGATGCAGAGAAGTGGCGGCACATCTGCTTGTGGTCCTGTGCCTTTTTCCGTTTTTTTAAGTCGACACCTGCATTTTATCTGCAAATGCATCTATGAAGTTGCCCATTTACTTAAAATTTTATTTTTCCATCCGTTCATTGTCGGGAACATTGTTTGTTTGTTTGTTTGTATGTTTGTTGTAATGGGCCATTGAAATTGGGGAGGCTGCAGTTTGGAGCCGGACCAACCTGTCCCCCGGGATGCGATATTCAGATGACGCTTTTTGCTGCCTCGACGGAACTTTGGGTCAGTCAAATCATGTGCCAACGATCTGGCCCCTTATATCACACAAACTAATCCTATCATATGGCTAAACGCAGCGCGGAGCTGATATTTAGGAATATTACGAGCGGTAGCCTTTCAAAAAAAAGTTTCCACTCCCCATATTCTGAGCACATTCGCATCTTTATTCACGGCAGTTATGGGTAATATTGCATTTCGGTGAAGTGAAGCCGCCGAAGATTAAAGGGCTGCCTACTGAAATTATTCGCATGCTCCAGGATGGTTCAGTCTGTATTTATGAACCTTACCCCCCGCGGCCACCTTCTGAGGAGATCAAACTCCCAGTGTTAAACTTCACATCTGCACTTGAACGCTTTGTGTGCGCGCGTGGTCGAACGGGCGTGCGTGATCGAGAATTGCGGGAAAAGTTAGATGTACGTTTAATCTTTCCTCTCATCAAGTGCAATATGAAAGCACAGTCGAAGCGGAGTGTGTGGAAGCTGCGTCTCCGCTGTGACCGTGAACGCAGCATCGACACGAAAAGTGGCGAAAGCGTCGACAGAGCATTGTGCGTTCGTGTGCATGTGCTTTATGTCTTGTCATCTCTTCATTAGACCATTTATGTTTCAGTTTTCTTTGTTCTGTTGTTTTGCTGAGAACCATAATAAAAACCGCAATCAACATTTTCATACATTGTCTGTCGAATTTTCCAAATCATGTCAGCAGATGAGTCAAGAAATACAAAAAAGTCAAAAAAATGAGTGACAGAGTGGTGATAGTTTCCCATATGTTGCTCAACAAGACTTAAATATCTGTGTAATATTTCCTCTGATATCCATCATGACACACCCCCTCCCATCCCTTTTTTAACTTAAACTTACTGTAAACATATCATGCAGTGAAGGATATTTACTCTCAAATTAATAGAACTCCCATTTCCCCTCATCTGCCTCCCTCTATTTCTTTTCAGAAACAGCCCTGGGGAAATATTACACTGTTTGTATAGTCACTAACACACACTCGCACAGCAGGCGCCATGCAAGAGTCCGAGCCTACCGTGTGCCTACTGCAGCCCAACATCATTTCTGTTCGCCTTTTCAAAAGAAAAGTTGGAGGTCTGGGTTTCTTGGTTAAACAAAGGGTATCCAAGCCCCCTGTCATTGTGTCTGACATCATCCGCGGCGGCGCAGCCGAGGAGTGCGGCCTGGTGCAAGTGGGCGACATTGTGTTGGCGGTCAACAACAAGTCCCTGGTGGATCTGTCCTATGAAAGGGCCCTAGAGACACTGAAGAATGTGCTGCCAGAGAGCCAAGCTGTGCTGATTCTCCGTGGACCAGAGGGTTTCACCACCCATCTGGAAACAACCATATCCGGAGACGGCCGCCAACGGACGGTTCGGGTCACGCGCCCCATCTTCCCAGCCTCAAAGTCTTACGAGAATTGCTCTCCTCTCAGTCCATTCGGCCCCGGGCAGCAGGTCAACAAGGAACCCCAACTCAGGGCCATTGAGAACCTGTCCTCTCCGCTGCAAAAAGGAAGTGTGCAGGCTCAGGACCCCCTGCTGTTGAGGGATGGGGGCCGCGGACTGTGTAATGGGCTGGAGGACAACAATGAGTTGATGAAGGAGATTGAGCCAGTGCTGCGCCTCATCAAAAACAGCAAGAAGGAGATCAATGGAGAGGGCCAGAGGAATGTGGGGAGAAGAGACGCTGAGATTCAAGTGACCTGGTAATTTGTGTCGTGATATTGATTTCTTGGTTGTAGTGTCTTTGTGCTTGTTCCCCTGCTTGGTGTGGTTGGCTTTAGAGCTCCAGGAAAATTAGGGCCAAGATTTGGGTCAACAGCCCTTCAAACGAGGTGGTTATTAGCTGACACCAGAGTATATACCTTGTCTTCTGATTGAAAGCGTGTCTGTTCACTCCCTTCGTCACCTTGAAATCCTCGAACTACCTGACCTACCTGCCATGTTAGTTATCAAAGGCAGGGTCTAAAATGATAGCGTGCCACTCCAAGAATTCTTAAAGTTTACTGGGAGATAGAAAACAATAACACAATTGTGATTTGTCACACAAACTCTGATGATGACGGCAAAGGAAAGTTCCAGCTGCAGGTGAGGAGGAAAGCAAGTCATGAAGGGTTTTAGCGACCCCATTTGAAAACACACTAACTGTGTTGAGGAGGCAAAACTGTTTCATAGGAACTCAAAAGAGTCATTTTTCCTTTTGTCTGTTCACTCGGCGGCGTTTTTTGCCAGGCTTCAGGGTCTGAGCCTGTACTCCCCTCCAGACTCTGGGTAAACCATATCAGCGTCCAGGTTATCTGCTTTTGTACTTCCACAGCCAAATGAAATCAGATTGAGCCCATAGTCTGGTTGAATCAATACCTCATTCTTGACCGATCCTTGCATACCTTCCACGCATTCCTAAATGCATTTAGATTGATTTTGTGTTCTTGGGAAACTAAACACAAGGGTATCGAAGCATTAGCAGTATCTTATTCGGACTACGTGCACGTGGATGAAAACATGCTTACACGTGTCAGCCTGACAAAAGTGCATGCTAATTATTATCTTTTTCTTTAGATATTTCAAAAGGCTGTAAGTAAACTTGTGATAAATGGTGATAAATGAAAAGGTGAGTGACTTTGATATCTCTTTATGGAGATGCTTTTGGGCACCAGAGTGTCACTACGAGTATTTTCACGACATAAGAACATGAGAGCTGGATTTCAGCAGAGGAGCCATTAGAGTTTCACAAATCCAGCATGAGGTTGATGAAGCCGCATGACATCGCTGGCACTAATGAAATATAACACATACGACTTTGCTACAACATCCTGCATGCCTGAACACGCGCCCACTTACAAACTGCCAAAGTGAAGCATGTTATTATTTTGCACAGTCATTCTAATTCCTGTTGCGTAAAGTTAGTAACGCTGGAGATTTTTCTTCAAAATGTCCAAAGTGAAGAATGATACTATGAAGGTTACGTGTTTCTAGTTTGGCATCTTGCGTATTTTATAACACGAGTTGCTTTGCATCGGATGTCAATGCGTACAAACTTAGCCTACGACTATTTGACTTCCAGGGACGCTGGTGTGGAAAACGACATGTCTCTGCAGTTGGACACTCACAACAACCAAATGCCGGACAACGAGTCAGGTGTGCCAAAAAACGCTGACAATGACAAGGTAAACGACTGTCTGTCTCTATTAAACGTGAATGCATTAATTCCCACATGTCTGTTTTCATGTCTGTTTTAAAATCGAGCCATGTTTTTGTCCAACACGTCTAAATCCATGATCCTGTCCAACTGTGCGATAATCCAGACGGCCGGCACGTTCCGTGTTCCTAGAAATCCAGCGTCTACATCTGTGTTGCTTCCTTGCAGAGAGTAGCAAAGCCTTTGCCTGAGATCCCATCACCCAGGGCATTAGCTCTTTCCGGGGAAAGCTGATGCGGCGTTAAATCCAGCTTAGGCCTCTCACACAGAAGGGTCTGCTCACAGGTCTGAGAGTAACTGACAGGGATCGTGAGGCAATCTGCACATGATCTGCATTATCCACCCACTTGTGATGTCGCTTGAGCCCATGTCAATGGGACCGGATGGGGTGAAATGACTAGGGTGCATAATGAATGTGTGCAGCTGCCGATTCCCTCCTCCATCAAATGTGACCCCGGCTGAAATTATTCAGCCCGTCAAACCTGCAGAAAAGCGAGTTAATGCGAATCTGTGTCAGATTATTTCATGTGTGGGCAGAGGGCAAGGCGGGGCCTGGAAGATGCACGCTTAAGAGTGGTTGGAGAGGACATGCTGTGGTAGGGCCTCGTCTGTGTGTGTGTTTTTATACTCAGGAAGCACACATGTGCATGTGTGAGACTGTTTCTGTAAATTCTGTAGCGCTATCATTGCACTGCTGGTGTTTTAGAGTCTCACGTGAATGTGGAGAAGTTAAGACATTTTTTTTCTGGGATTAAGTGCAGAGATTTTAAGCGACATGTCTGTAGCCTTTAGGCAAACTCTCGTTTTAGCGAGGGATTGCTCACGAGACTGCAGTTTGAGATCCTGCCTATATTTTCAAACAGCTGAATTTGCTGTCATCCATTATTTCTTCTCATTGTCATGAACCAGCGTTCATTTCAGATAATTTATCTTGTATTTTCTATTAGTTTAAATATATGCTTTCACTTTTGTCTTTTGCTTTTTTGATGGCTTTGATCTGCTTTCTAGATGATTCTTTTTCAGTTTTGTAATATCTGATCATGTTCATTTCTAGCCTGTTGTGTTTTGTCTTATGATTTGTCATTTCCCATGTCTGTCTGGCTGCCTGATTGCCCTAATGTCCCTCACCTGTTCAGCCTCACCTGTTCAGCCTCACCTAAGCCTCGTTGTGGCGCCACCTCCCATCATAAGCTTTCCTTAGTTGATGGTTTGTGTTGCTTCATGCCAGGAAAGGTATTTACAAATGTTGCTTCTGGCATCATCCTAACACAACAGCACTTATAATATGCTATGCTCTTAATTAATGTGTTTTGTTACTTAGCAACCATAGACAAAGGATCAGGCATATCTGGTAAAATTGGCTCTTCCTGTGATTCCCATTTTTACTTTTATACTTGCAGGTGTCTTTGGGTATGTCCCCCTACATCACTTGAACATTACAGTAAAAAAGGGGGCAGATTTATACAACTTTATGGGACAATTTCTGCATCATTACATTTTGTTTTTGAGCGTTATGTTTTTCCAGCATACTGTAGAAACATGTTGAATCCACATACTAGTGTCTGTGAAACCCACATCGTTACTTATATCTACCTTGTTCCTTGGTCAACAAAAACACAGAATGCTAACCTTATTATACTCTATAGGAGCATATCTGTGTGTTTTATCCTGAATGTCTGATAAATGATGATATAACACCTGCTGCGTTTACATGCACTGCAGAGACAACCTAGTTTTCATGTTTCAGTCTATCAGATATGTCAATGCAGCAGCTCTTGTTTTGTTGGTCTGTGGTCTTGGCATTAGCTTTGGGAGCTAATAGAACTACAAAACAGTTCGACCCACTGCTGTTGTCTTTTGTTGTCATACAAATGGTCTCAGCGATGTAGTTTTCCTTCCAGGAGTTACTCTTGGGCTGGTCTTCTCTGAAAGACCAACCTGGAATCTGTTTTCCCCCCAAAATTCTATTGAAAACCTGCTTGCATCCTCCACTCCACATCCCCCCTGACTTTTAAAACAAAAGGAAAAGCAACCTTTTTTATTCGTCTGGGTTTTGTTTTTCTTTCTCTTCTGAACTTTGGTGATCCCAAATGTCCCTTCAGAGCAGCATAGGAGCTCAAACTTCTTTTTGCTCCTCTCCAAGTGCAACATCAAATGTAATTCAGCCCGTCTCTACTCTCCAACTATTTGAAAACAGGAAATCACAATGAGGCTCGGTATTCATCCAGCTTGTGATTGTGCCACTATTGCTTCTCTGCTGTGCAGTATGGATGCTGGAGGATATTATGAAAGAGCTTCTGAGGGGATTGATTACACTTATCTTAGGCAATCAAACTTTCCTTTCTCTAGAGCCAACGCTGAGGTTAAATTGCAGGCATTCATCAGTCAATAGGAGTAGGAAAAGGGACAGCATTGGCTGGAGAGGATTAAAGTGGTTGCTATCAGTGAGAGAGTCTTAAGCATAATAGAGAAAAGCAGCACTCAAACCAAAGTCCACCGAGCTATGACGGCTGTAGCGCTGTATTGTTGCTTTCTGCGACTCCTCACACTGACTTTACCAGTAGGCAACCAATCAGTGCATTTATCCAGCTCCGCTCTGTGGAAAGACTAATTGTCTTTTCAGCTTTCCTCAGCATCACTGCAAGTCAAACAGCTGACACTAAATACATACCCGGGGAGTTGCAAACTGTTCAAAAGCACGGAATAATGAGTCATTTGTACTCTTGCAGCCTAGAGCCGAGAGCAGGACCTCACCTGCTAAATCCCTGCAGAATGGAAGCCCCTCCAAATGCCCTCGCTTCCTGAAGATCAAGAACTGGGAGACTGGTGCCATCCAAAATGACACGCTACACAACAGCTCCACCAAGGTGAGATACATGCAAATGTGTTTTATTAAGAGTTGTAAGAAGCTGAAGGACCCAGCTGGCAGGGAGGAAGGATGATGGAAAGGATAGAGAGTTGAGGGTTCCAAAGGTGAATGTGGATGATGACTGTCAGCTGTGAACATGCTCACATCTTCAGAGTCACAAGACTTTTGTTTTGCAGGCGGTGACATATCTTTCCTGCTCTGGGTCAATGCTTTAAGAGCCCTGATGTGCATAATATTTCAGCCTCCTGGTTGACTGGAAGCATCTAAAGTGTGCACACTGAACAACGCATTATTTGCAAGTCAACTAGATTTAAGAATAATAGCACATCGCAGCACGTCTCCTCTCCACTTCACACCCTGTCACTCGTGCATTAGACCACTTTTGCTTCAAAATTTTTGGAAATTGGGAGGTGGGGAAGGGGGTGTTAAGTGGTTAGCGTTGCTGGACAACGGACCACCGGGAGAAAAAAATACTGATTTACCTCATGGGGCCAACTCACAGGGTCATTCATTGAGTCACATAATTACGCAGCATTTTCAGGAAAGTGAGAAATCCGACGTGACGTTTGCCAGATATTTTTATACTGCATCACATTTGTTCCAAGACGGGCTCAAGAAAGCAAAAAAAAAAAAATAAAATTAATCCGGCTCTTCTTTTGCTGTTCTACTACTGAATTCTAATTATCACTTTATTCAATCTGCTTCTTCATCAGTACAAGATGAACAATAAAACTACATTTAGTTTTATGTATGTCAGATCCATGCTGCAATTATAGCCTATTAATGTTCATATCATGCATCTTATTGAACTAATTTGCCTTAAAGACTCCTGCATTGAGAAGTTTCCACAATGACAAACTCAACTCACCTTTGTGGAACTGTGGTCGTACTAATCACGCACCCTAGCCGGCCTTTGTCGCTCTAACAGGTATTTCAGGCTCAATCAATACTGGCATTTAAGGTAATACTAGGTGGTTCGCAAAGGCTCTGTTTAAGGGTAAAATAGCTGTTTAAAAAAAAAAATCAACAAAAGAAAATTGGTTCCTTATCCCAGATCATCTCCCCTTCATCTCTGGCCTTGTGGTGAAATTTAAAACAGGTTTCCTCTTGTGCCGCCTGTTCCTGTTGAGCACAAGGTGAACCGTGTTAGCATTCACCCCCTGAAATACTGCAGCCATTTGTAAACAGCAGCTAAATGACTTTGGTGACTTCTCTAAAGGGCTCTGCATCCCAATGAAAGGCCTGTTGTGGCATCTTCAGATTTATTATATATCACAGATGCTGCCATATTGGAGGCTGATTTGTCTGTTTCAAATAGGACAGCTGGCTGGCATGAATGCCCGGAGCAGTATGACGAGCGGACATGCTGGCGCACAAGTGATTCCTTTGTTTTATTTTTAACATTCCCTGTGCTACTCATCATCTCTTTTTTCGTTTATCCTTCGTCGGCCATGTATTTCTGCCTCGGCTTTGTTCCAGTCTCGTGTTGTTATACACCCATTATCCCTTTTTTTAAACCCCTTCTGGCTGCGATGGGTATATTTTAATAAATTAGGTCTGAGTCAGTGTTGGGAAGAGGAGGAAGTTTATTTTGGACAGTCCTCATGTGGAGAGGGAGTGCACAAACGCATGGTTTTGCGTTAAAAGAACGGCTTTAACGACAGGCTTGTTGTTAAATTTCCTCACTGACTTGCTCCGTCTATCAGTTCTGTTGCCCGCTCGCTCATTTGATCCTCCTCTGAGCTTTTAAGCAAACCAAAGTGACAGCCGACTTCATCTCTCATCGTGTTTCACTGGCCACACGCGGCTGCCATCAGCCACAAACAACCCCCGCAACAGCTCTGTTTTCATAGTTTCTCAATTTGTCTTTTCGCTCTTTTAGGTCCTGCTTAATGAAAAGATGAGAATCAGTGACTCACTCAGTGTCTGCACGGGCATCGGTCATGTTTGAGCCGAGAATGTGATGTGATCGGCGGAACTGTTTGTTTACAGATGCCAATGTGCCCTGAGAACGTGTGCTATGGCTCAATTATGATGCCTAACCTGCACGCCCAAAAACCGGAGGTGGTCAAGAGCAAAGAGGAGCTTCAGAAACTGGCCATTGACTTCATTGACCAGTATTACACCTCCATCAAAAGGTAAACCCACTCTGTTCCATTCCATTACCAGAAAGAATTCTGAACTATGGTTTTGAAACCCTAACCCTGACGGGGATATATCAAAATCACAATAATAATCTAGACAAATGGATGGACAACAGGGAAGTGGTATCTTTTGTAATCACGTTGGTAAATTTGGAGTTTATCCATGTCACATTTTTGAAAAATAAGGTGCCTAACGTGTAAACCTTTCCACATCACAGCGAAGATGGTGGCAAGGATTCGGAAAATGGGTAAGATGCTGACCCGCTGAAGGTTTTGAGTAGGTCATTAAAAATGACTTTCCTCAATCTTGACGGCATCTTCTCTCCAGATACGTCTGAAGTTTAGAAATCGTTTCCTCAGACTTTCTTGTTGATTCAGCTTTTATTTAATATATTTTGACCCTCATCTTACACTCAGCTGCACATGGTACAAAAGCAATATCTGTATTCAGACTTTAGAGTTCATGCGTCAGGATACCAGCTCTGGGTGTAAGATGGTGCCGCCCCTCCACCACCAACCTGGCGGTAATCTCCCGGTGCCTGGTGGGGCAGCATCGGTTTACTGTTACTCACCTTTCTGCAAAACATTTTTCCAGCCTCGCTCAATCAAGAGCGCTCTTGGTTCATCTCCAAAATTGATACGAGAGGCTCCATCGCATCAGTGAAGGGTCTTTGGAGCCTCTCTGAGAAAACTATTGCGCTAACAGGATGGAAGCGTGGCCGTGGCCACCTCGGCCCTTTACACTAACCTCTCTAATCAAGCTGGCTTGCTGACTCTACGACAGCCACTCTAACCACAGTTGGCTTTGTCTGGTTTGGCTTGAAGCTCCGCTGTGCACTCAGGTTGAGGCCTGTCTGTACTGTGACTGCAGGCACGGCTCCAAGGCCCATACAGACAGACTGGAGGAGGTGACCAAGGAGATTGAAGCTACTGGAAGTTACCAGCTGAAAGACACAGAACTGATTTATGGAGCCAAACATGCCTGGAGGAATGCTGCCCGTTGTGTGGGAAGAATCCAGTGGTCTAAACTACAGGTGAGTTATACCTAATTATAGCTGTTGCCTTTGCTGTAACTATACTGTATGTTGCACATGGTATGTAAAGTATGTATGGCTAGCCAATAAGAACACAAGAAAAACTCTTTTGGGCCCATATTGCAGGTTTTTGATGCTAGAGACTGCACAACAGCTCATGGAATGTACAACTACATCTGTAACCACATCAAGTATGCTACCAACAAAGGCAATCTGAGGTAATGCACACACACACACACACACAGGCATCCATGCACACAACCCTGATGTACCTTGATTGTATTTGCTTTTGCTTCAAATTTACTCCCAATCCTTCAAGTGCTCTTGCACATCTCTCCAGCTGTCCCTCTTCCCTTGGCCAACTAACCCGGTGCGACCCGCCGTCCCATCTGTCATGTGTGTGTTCTCGGTCTCCAAAAGGGTTCTCTGACACTGTCTGTCTGTCTGTCACCGCCTCAGCACTAATCGTTGCCTCTGTCAGCGAGGCGGCGGACCTTGCCAGCAAGCGAACATTTGTCAGACATGCGTACCGCTGGCTCAGTTTTCCTGCCAAGTCCTAATCACATGCGACATCTCGCATTTACTTCACGGGTGATGGATAGCTTGAGTCATTACTACGGTTATCCTGGCCCACAGACGGAGAAGCTGCAGCTTAGAGACATGTCGATGAGACCCGGGACATTAACGTGGCACAAAAATCATTGCAATAGATGATCTGAAAATGAAAAAAGATGACAAGCCAGTTATACAGTAAATCTTCCTCTGTGTAACATTCTTAATCTTTTATTAGCACTAATGTGCACCAAATTCAGAAGCCCAGCATTGTTTGGCACAGATGTGGAGGGCTAGCACGACAGGCCCAGATTCACACCAGCTGCTCTCCTTTCTCAGTGACTTAGAAATGGCTTAGCAGCATTAACACTTTTTTTCCGGGTCATGACATGAAAAACACCACCGTCAGATATTGTAGAGCAGGCCAAAGGTAGGTGAGCCTCAGCCATGCCACGAATGCTTTGTCCGAGCATCTATTAGCAGCAGCAACACATTCTGAAGGTGTTTATATCAGAAAAAGTTCCACAGTCTGAGATTCAAATGTTTTTAGTGTGTAATGATTTATGAATGCAATCCTCTAATCACAACACTTTTTGGGGCACCTTGATCTGTTGCAGGTCAGCTATCACCATATTTCCTCCGAGGACAGATGGTAAACATGATTTTCGAGTGTGGAACACTCAGTTGATTCGTTACGCTGGGTACAAACAACCTGATGGTCAGACCCTGGGGGACCCTGCTAATGTTGAATTTACTGAGGTAAAAGAAAGAGGAGCTATAAATTAAACCTACCACTAATAAAAAGAAACATCGTTTTTACACTTCACATGTCGTCGGTCATTAGATCTGCATGCAGCTGGGATGGAAAGCTCCAAAAGGCCGTTTTGATGTTCTGCCCCTTTTGCTGCAAGCTAATGGAAATGACCCTGAGTTGTTTGAGATCCCCGAAGACTTGGTCCTGGAGGTGCCCATCACACACCCAAAGTGAGTAGCTTTCTTTCCTGTGGGTGGACAGATTACACAGAATCTAGCAAAACAATACCAGCAGGATCTTAATAAAAGAGTCAGCTACACGTTCCTACTTCTCATTTTATAATAATTCCAACAATGGGGTATTTTTCTGCCAAGAAGGCTTGGGTAGCTACATTCCAACTGTTCTGAATACTCCCTGAAAGCACAGAGGGCCGCACTTTCTTCTGTTGCTATGCCAGTGTGGTAACCATGGCGCCTATTAACGTGGATTCAAGTTTTCTCCTCTTTTTTCATTAGGTTTATTTGCACTGTTAAATTAACTATTTCACTAGTGACTATACAAAATATCCCTGTTGCATTTGAAAACATCACCACAGCAAAGAAAAGGACATTAGCACTGCTCTAGTTTTCACAGCCTAGCATAAACACAGATGCAGACAGAGCCATCATTACATTCACGCCACAGAGAGCATTTTAGCATCCCGTGACACACAGCTCCCGTTGCCAAACTGTCCCCGGAATTGGCATCTCCCCCTCAACACCCTCCATCAACCGGCCCTTAACTCTAGAAGCATCTTGGCACAGTAGCTTGACCACCAACTGTGTCCCATTATTGCATGAGATTATATCCAGCTCTGCAGATAATATACTGAGAGTGATGTTATCAAACTCCCTGAAGGGTTCAGAGAGTTGTTTTCTGGTTTTCAAAAAATAAATGTAATTTTTCAGAGATTTAGTTTCAACTCTCTAGTTATTGATCCTTGCTTACTCTTCATACATATTTGTTTTATTTCTGTTTTAGTATTCATTATTAGTTTCACTTCTAGTTCTAGTTTATAGTCACAATTGTACGGTGAAAATAGGTCAGGCCAGTGGCTACCATGTAAGCATGATCTCTTCCTCCGGTACCTTTCCCAAGGTATGAGTGGTTCAAAGAGCTGGATCTGAAGTGGTACGCCCTCCCAGCTGTCTCAAATATGATGCTGGAGATCGGCGGCCTGGAGTTCACGGCCTGTCCCTTCAGTGGCTGGTACATGGGCACGGAGATCGGCGTGAGGGACTTCTGCGACACATCCCGCTACAACATCCTGGAGGTAACGTCGAGCACAGAGAGGTCATCTGAGATTTGTCAAACACTTCAGTCTCTAGAGAGAATATTCCTGTCTGTAATTTTCTGGAGGTTCCACTATTTATTTAACGCACAGAAAAAAAACAAGCTTCAATTTCCATCCAAACAAACAAGGAAATGACATAGATGTTACATTCAGCATTTTCTTAACTTTGTAGGAGGTTGCAAACAAGATGGGCTTGGACACCAGAAAGACTTCCTCCCTATGGAAGGACCAGGCATTGGTGGAGGTCAACATCGCTGTCCTTCACAGCTTCCAGGTAAATATTCCCACCTTGAGCTCACCCAGTGAACTCTGTCAAGAAGACAACATGTGAATTCTGTGATTCGTTGTTAGTCGTGCAAAGTGACCATAGTGGACCATCACTCAGCCACTGAGTCCTTCATGAAGCACATGGAGAACGAGTACCGGGTGCGAGGCGGCTGCCCTGGAGACTGGGTGTGGATTGTGCCTCCCATGTCAGGAAGCATCACACCGGTTTTCCACCAAGAAATGCTCAATTACCGCCTCACGCCTTCCTATGAGTACCAGGTGATCAGCACACATAAGACGCATGGAACTGTGAACTGCAGCTCCTTTCATAAACACTGTGTCTAAACTCTTAATTTCTTCTCCCATATGCAAAAGCTTGATCCCTGGCATACCCATGTGTGGAAGGGAGTCAACGGGACGCCCACAAAGAAACGAGCCATCGGATTCAAAAAGCTTGCCAAGTGAGCGTGCAAATAGGAATATTAGACTAAGAAGATGTTTGGTCTTCTTAAAGTGGCTATTTGTATTTCTCATTTTCCTCTTTCTGCATTTGTGAACTCACTGTTTGGGTAAATCCCTAATCCCTGGGCTTGATATGTAATATACTGGAGGATGTAATAATGCAGGGCCAAATGAAGTCACTGACTCCCTGAAAAAAGTTAGACACATGGGACGCAAGCTCGGCATTCATTCAATCAGCCCCTTGGGGAGTAATCAAAGCTTTTCCAGGGTTTTGTCGGTCTATGCGTGCACTCAGGCATGCATTTGTCTTGCTATTAATATAGTTTCCCCGAGGATACGATGGGCTGGGTAATTATAATTGTCATTTATGTGCTGCTTTGACATAAAAATAACAAGAATAATCCCCTTGAAATCTGTTATCAGTTCCATTTTCTGCTCTCAATGGAGGAATTAATGTACTGTATCACAATGCGTCTTTGATTTGATGAACCTCTTTGAAATGTTAATGACTGTTTTACCTTTTATGTATGCTTTTTTTAACTCCTTCCACAGGGCAGTCAAGTTTTCAGCCAAGCTCATGGGTCACGCAATGGCCAAGAGGGTCAAAGCCACTATTTTGTTTGCCACCGAGACGGGGAAATCGCAGGATTACGCCAAAACTCTGTGTGAAATCTTCAAGCACGCTTTCGACCCAAAGGTACCTTTGATTCCAGGTTGCATCACTTTAATAGGAAATTGGACGCAGCAAGGATGTAAAATTGGGGGAAAAAGGAGGGATTCAATGAAATTTTTGCTGCGCTACTGGCGGTCTCTGGCTGCAAAAGACGAGCAGATGCCAGTTGAGTACAGTGAGGAGAGGGTAGAAGAACATAGTGTCATTTGTCATATTTGTCTTCATCTCTCATGCAGCAAAGCGCCGCCGGTAGAAAGCAAAATTTAACCGCTGAAGCGTTGAGCAGCGTAGTTTAGCGGAAGAGCGTGTGTGTGGGGGGGAGAAGATGCTGAATGTCAATCATCCACTTTGAGCATGTCCTCCATGTCATAGCTCATTCTCCCTCTTTTCTTTCCCTGGCTGTGATCAATTTCTCAAGAATCATACATGCAAATGTGTGGATGTGTGAGTGGGCGTTGAGGCACATGTGAACACCCGTGGCTAGCTTTTTTTTTTCTTTTTTCCCATTGTGGGGCCAAAGCCTGCATCTTTTTCACGCCTTGTGCACGTGTGCACAATTTCAGATGCACACCATGGTAGAGACACACCACAAGGTGTGAATCATGGGCGGTTGTTGTGCGCGGTACCATATTATCATCTTGTTAGAGGAGAGTGGTCATTACAACCTTCTTCTGCCGGCGGCTGTGTGTTCAACCTTCATTTACAGGCTCAAGCCATCTCCGAAGAGTGTGTGTCTAGAAGAAGCGTGATAATAATGCCATCGTTAAATGAGTGGAGGCTGGAGACCCCCTCAGCAATCCGTATATTATTTTTTTTTTCTCACATCTGTAGGTCATGTCCATGGATGACTATGATGTAGTGGATCTGGAGCACGAGACGCTGGTGTTGGTGGTGACCAGCACTTTTGGCAATGGCGACCCGCCTGAAAACGGAGAGGTATGTGCACGATGAAGCAGCACCAGTCAGGTCCCTTTAATTCAATAGACGTTATGTGTAGTTCACTGAGAGCCGTGTCCGTCTCTGTAGAAATTCGGAGCTGCCTTAATGGAGATGCGGGAACCAACGTCCAACACAGAAGACAGAAAGTGAGTCTGGTGTGATTTCCGTCTTTCTCCTCCTTCGAGCGTGTCTCACCTCTGTGATTATGCCGTCCCCTTCAGGAGCTACAAGGTCCGTTTCAACAGCGTGTCCTCCTACTCTGACACTCGCAAGTCCTCAAGTGACGAACCAGACACCAAGATTAACTTTGAGAGCACTGGACCTCTGGCCAATGTCAGGTAAACCTTCTCAATTTGGCAGTTTTTAAAGAGTATATTGGGTTAAATTTGGGTTTTTAGCATTTTCCAAGATTTCCCTTTAGAAGTATCTCAGCATTTTTTTTTTTTTTTTTTTTTTTGAATGGATTGAATTTTAAACCTCACTCAGTTTGTCAAGACTTTCTTGCTTCTGAAGCATTTTGGGGATGACAGATAATATCTGACAGTTTGCTGACCTGTTAAAGCACCAGAGGAGACAAAAACACAGACTTGATGTGGGCTGACTGATTCACAGCGAAGCAGAGGAAGGATGACTTATCCGCTCCAGCAGGAGCGTTTACATTCCTCTGAAACCAGACGGCGCATCTATTCAGAAATACGTCTGCTGATTTTTTTTTTTTTTTTTTTTTTATATATATATATATAGACAGAAGGAAGAGAGAATTGCTGACGGTGGGTACGGCCACGGCCGTATCTATGTTTGGGCTTTGGCTGCTTCTCTCGCTCCATCTCTTCCCTCACTTTTGTGTCTCTGTTTAGGTTCTCTGTGTTTGGCCTTGGCTCCAGAGCCTACCCACACTTCTGCGCCTTTGCCCACGCTGTGGACACGCTGTTTGAAGAGCTCGGGGGGGAGCGCATCCTACGCATGGGAGAAGGGGATGAGCTGTGTGGACAAGAGGAGGCTTTCAGAACCTGGGCGAAGAAGGTTTTTAAGGTCGGTTTCATGTGCGCCGATATTCAGCTCATCAGATGTGAGTGTGTGTGTCTTTGTGTGCGTGTGTTGGGGGCGGGGGGCATTTTGGACTTCACAGGTATACAATTCAGAATTTGCTTAGGTTTTGATAATCCCCAAAGATCATAAAAACTAAAATCAACACACTTATTTTGTGAGTGTGTAAATTTCTACTCTAAACGGCTTTAGACCGCTGAGCTGCTGTCACATGGAATCGATGAAAGGTTGTGTTCTTTTGCAGGCCGCTTGTGACGTGTTCTGCGTTGGCGATGACGTGAACATCGAGAAGGCCAATGACTCCCTGATCAGCAACGACCGCAGCTGGAAGAAAAACAAGTTCCGTCTGACGTACACAGCTGAGGCACCGAGCCTGACGCAAGGTAAATGATCATCCTGAGGGATGCAGGTGAAGTAAGTGTTACGGGAGGGGGCAATAACTTCAAATATGCACCGCAGTGTGAAACGACTATAATGCATCTGGATGAGCTATGGTAATTTTATTGATTAAAGCCATTCACTCATTCATTACACTGTGTGGTGCTCAGGTCTTTGGCTCAGCTGTGGCATGAAAAATAGTGAAGCAATTGGGCTTAAAGACCCCTCTACAAAAGGGGTCGATCGACCCAAGAATGAGCTCTGAAACTGACTGATGGCTCCGGTGCCTGATTTGCATTATGTAATTCCAAGTCTTTCACATCATTCTGGGCTTTCAATGCGGTCGGGAACATCAGGAACAACAGCTGCTAGAATACAGATGAGCGTCATAAATCAGACAATAGTGTATGTTGAACTTTAATTAAAGCAGGTCTGCAGAGATGTGCTTCATATTAGCCCCTAAAATCATGCATGTGATGTCTGCACTTGCCAACAGCCTTGTACAGTGTGCACAAGAAGAAGGTGCATGGAGCAAAGATGCTTGAATCTCAGAATTTGCAGAGTCCCAAATCCAAGTAAGTTAGTGCTGATGAGCATGAGATCTATTCTTGTCAATGTGTGAACTCAGTGGAAACAGACTCAAAATGGCAGAGCTTCTCCAAAGGGTTTGCTTCTTTCCACAGTCGTTCCACCATACTTGTACGGCTGGACACAAATAACCAAGACAGCCTGAGATACAAGCCTGGAGACCATCTGGGCATCTTCCCTGGCAACCACGAGGACCTGGTGTCGGCTCTCATAGATAAGCTGGAGGATGCTCCGCCTGTCAATCAGATTGTGAAAGTGGAATTCTTGGAGGAGAGGAACACTGCCCTGGGTGGGTGATGCCATTAGCAAAGGCACAGATGCTGCAGGGAATAAATGTGTATCCAGAAAAATGTATAGTGTAAAAGCCGAATCTCGTTAATCTAATAAGCAGAAATGAATTCAGGCTTGTGATGTTCAACCTTCTCTTCAGGTGTGATCAGTAACTGGACCAATGAGAACCGTGTCCCTCCCTGCACCATCAACCAGGCCTTCCAGTACTTCCTGGACATCACCACCCCGCCCACCCCTGTACTGCTGCAGCAGTTTGCTGCTCTGGCCACTAATGAGAAAGAGAAACGGAAACTTGAGGTCCTCAGCAAGGCAAGTTCTCCCATATTTGCTATTGCCTGCGGGGCTGACCTTTTTAAAACTATTGAGTTTCTGCCGCACTGAAGGTTTGCAGCGCGATTTCTGGCCAGACACAAGAGGGATCTGCGATGTTCGCGTGTTGGCTGCAACCAGAAATACAGGCTAAAAGACTATCTTTACACAATTAGCATATCCGCTTCTAAAAGACCAGGACATTCTCTTTTGCTCGTAATACTCTTTGTGTTGATCAAAATATGTACATTTTGAGTGAGCCGAAGCATAATTTAAGCCTTTTCTAACCCAGCAACATTCCCCCGTGCTGTGCCTCCCACAGTTCACTCTCGATTTTTGTCGGTGTGTGGAAGAGGCTGACTGAGGCCGTGCACTGACTCATGCTTATACACGGAATCGCTGTCACCAAACCAGCAGGAAATGATGGAGGAGAGCAGTAGTGGAGCCGGCACTGGAAGCGTTTCCAGCGCGCTGTAATTCAGGCTTGTTCAGTCAGGAACTTCTCCGTTCTCATTTATCAGTGCAGAAACTGGCATGTGCGTTTGCTCGGAACCTGTCATGTGTAAGAAAGAAACAGTTTCAACAATATGCAGAAAAACAAGGACATTCGACGTCCTGTCAAGGCTGAATAACTAACTGGTTTATGCTAATGCAACAGAGTTCAGGAGACAGTTTTCCTGAGATGAATTCATTACTCATCAGAGATTTGAGCTTGTCATGGATGACACAAACACAGCCAGCAAATCATGTTTTTTAAAAACTTTATTTTTGCTGTCAGTGGCTGCCCACGTAAGTCCCAACTTTTCCTCGGCATTCATCCACAGGGCTTGCAGGAGTATGAAGAGTGGAAGTGGTACAACAATCCCACACTCGTGGAGGTACTAGAGGAATTCCCGTCCATCCAGATGCCTTCTACTCTACTGCTTTCCCAGCTTCCTCTGCTGCAGCCTCGTTACTACTCCATCAGCTCCTCTCCAGACATGCACCCAGGAGAGATCCATCTCACAGTTGCTGTGGTCTCTTACAGTACCAGAGGTGAGGAACTCCTGTGATGATCTAATGTGTAATATAATGTAAATAGGTCCTGTTTTAAGATTCAATAACCCAAATGAAAGGAAACCGCCCAGTCTAGAGCAGCATGTGGGGATTTGGTGTTAGCCTTAGCGTTTCAATGAAATACCTGGCTGTACCAGTTTCTCCTGACAGCTGTTATCCCCTCACATGTATAACATGCATTACATGTAAGTGTGATTGTATACTGGGGCTAAATTACAGCAATTTCCCTTGAGTGAGAGAGTGAGAGAAATGGCCTTTGCTCTCAAAATCGCGTGAGGGGCCACTTTTTTGCGTAGATAGAGAGTGGGAGTGAAGAAAAACATGTAAAGTGCTTGCTTGGTAATCATCCTTTTCAGATGGAGCAGGGTCTATCCACCATGGAGTGTGTTCATCGTGGCTCAGCAGGATAGAGAAGGGGGAGATGGTGCCGTGTTTTGTCCGAAGGTAAATATGCTTATATTTTTTTTGTCACGTTGTACTGACACACAAGGGTCTGACCGTCCTTTATTGCTGACAATTTACTAATTTGAGCTTTGTACTTTAAGTGCGCCATCCTTCCAACTTCCCAAAAACAACCAAACACCTTGCATCCTGGTGGGTCCGGGAACAGGTATTGCCCCATTCAGGAGCTTTTGGCAGCAGAGACTGTATGACCTTGAACACAAAGGTGAGCTCGTCTCATCAGTTGTATTTACATGTGCATTTAGAGCAAATTACTGCTCCGCAGTATAACAACTCTTTATACATTTGGCCTCTGTAGGTGTGGAGTCATGCCCAATGATCCTGGTGTTTGGCTGCCGGCAGTCCGAGATTGATCACATCTACAAAGAAGAGACCATCCAAGCCAAGAACAAGAATGTGTTCAAGGAGCTCTACACGGCCTATTCGAGAGAGCCTGGCAAACCAAAGGTACTAACAGCTGATAAATGTCCAGAATTGTAACACTTTCCACCTTTGTGCTTTAAAACAAAAGCAGGGAAGTGTTCTTGTCCTCTTATTTGCTTTATTATTCCACTTTTTTCATATTCTCTGTGTGTCAGTGTCTCCTGAATCTTCCTTTCTCTTCATTTTCATGCTTGACTTTGTCATTTCCCCTTGTCAGAAATATGTGCAGGATGCGCTGCGTGAGCAGCTGTCAGAGCGGGTGTACCAGTGCCTGAGGGAGGAGGGAGGACACATCTACGTGTGTGGGGATGTTACAATGGCCGGGGATGTTCTCAAGAACGTCCAGCAGATCATCAAACAGGAGGGCAACATGAGCCTGGAGGACGCTGGCTTGTTCATCAGCAGGCTTCGGGTACGACAGATGGTAGCAGTGTTGTGGAAGTGTTGTTCATCGCTGAAGCTGCAACTCAAACACAAGAGTATGCAGCTCCTTCACACGCGTGAATCTGTGGCAAGAAAATCTACTCTCAGTATTTCCTCAGCAAAGACGACAAAACACCAATTGGCTTTTTTCAAATCAAGCTAAAGTTTACACCTACCCTTCCCTTGGCGGTAGAGCTTAGAGAGCAGCTGTAGAAGAAGGCTTTTACAGTATGTGTAGAACATAATATCGGCATTAAGTATTAACCATTTTCTCCCCCACCCAGGATCAGAACCGCTACCATGAGGACATCTTTGGAGTCACCCTGCGCACCTACGAGGTTACCAACCGGATTCGGTCGGAGTCCATCGCCTACATCGAAGAGAATAAAAAGGACTCAGATGAGTAAGTGATTCTTTGTGTATTTGCATACACAAGGGTTTTCCTTATGGAGTTTGTATGTTCTACCTGTCCCTATGTAGGTGTTTTTTTTTTCCTACCTATGTGAGCATTTGCACAGCTTACACAGTCTTAACGTCTGTTTTACACAGACATTTACAACATATAACAATGATAGCTTCTCAAATCAGTCATGAATCACAGATACTTAATAAAAACAGATATTTTCTTTTGTAACCTACACATTATTGTTCCCAGTTTCACTTCCTGCCAGTGTTTGGTGTTAATATTTATCACGTACATGCAGCATTTTGCATCTCTGAATACCTAAAGTGTGTGGGAAGATCTAGAACGAGTCATCTTATTTGTTCATCTTTCCCACAAGGAAGCTTATTTCCCCCAGCTGATTTGCACACATTTCATTAAAAAACTTGGGATTTTTACCCAAACCGGCCAGATTATCAGAGCCGCTCCATCCCTGAAGAATGTTTGTGTAAATCCAACTCCAATCTGCGACCTGTAGTTATTGGCGACCGCGACGTGTTATCGCCCCACGTTTCAGATGAAAACAGAGCTGGTAACCATAGAAACCTGCCAACAGTGGCATTCTCTAAGCCAGCAGGATTACAGTGAATTTAACTGGCTCTGTGTTTCTGTTTTTGTTTCCGTTGCTTCCATTGCACATATTTAAGATTAGACACTTCATGCATGCTCGCCGTGAGAGCCAAACAAGAGCCCTACATCGGCAGTGTGGCTCATCAAGCGCCAGCATAATGCATCACGGATGATGGTTCCTGTGTGAATTGTCACTTGAATTTTACATTTGGCCATCAAATCCCCTGTTCCCTGGATGAGTAATGACTGCAGCCATTTCCCTGCCTTTGTCTCTTTGTCTCCTCCCCCTAGGGTTTTCTGCTCATAGGTCTCTGAATCTGACGACGACCAGTCTGGAGGACGAGACGCCGCTGGCTGAAGAATACTGTGCCAATTTTTGTACCACAAAAAAAAAAAACGCAAAAAAAACCACAATTGTTTCTTTTTCATACCTCTTTAATGTTTCTATTGGGCTCTGCAATCTGTCTGTAGCAAGTTGGAAATGTTGTGTTCTTCAAGAGTCTGTCTTTGCTTGTGGATGATACTTATGAAATTATAAATTCAACACTTTGATTTAAAATGTTTGCGCCTCGTGTGATGACCTGCCTCATTGTGAATGCATGACCAAGAATATACTCCAGATATAATCTACTCTGTGTTATTGTTGCAGTTAAACGGCTTTTATTGGGGTCATACTGTATCTGTGAGGCATCTGGTGATATGACTGACACTGACAGAGATTCTGAAGTGTACATTTCAGGAAAGACTCACATACGCTTGAACATTTTTTCGAGTGAAATGGCAACTGATACTTCATTATGTTTACTGTGGATGGGATGTGAGGGCCTTTTTGAAAACAAACGCTTTTATGAAAATGTCTTTTTGCTGTCTTTGTGGGGATAAACAGAGAAGCGTAAATCAGCGAAGGTGCTGATGGGCAGGATTTGTCACTTTTCTCTCTCCATGGTTACGTTACGCTTTCTGGCTCTTGGCTGTAGCATTACATATTTACTATACAAGGGACGTCGATAGCGGAGTTCACCATTCCTTTTGGAGAGCCGACGGAAGCAAACGGGTTGCGCTGTGGCACCCTGCTGCTCAGATCCACGAGGCACCAGCTGTCGTGCGTCGGGCTTTTTAGAAAACGTCCATCAGCATCGTGGCTCCTCTGCCTCTTGCCTTACATTACCACTCTGCCTCTGCTCACGTGTAACAAATTCATTCTTTATCTCCTCTCTGCATGATATCGCTCGACCCTTCGGTGCACGTGCCACCCTTTCACTGTGACCTGACATCTGCTCGGTAGCATCAACATGGCTGCGTGTGTGTGTGTCTCTGTGTGTGAGAGAGAGCCATAGGAATCATGGGTGTGCACTATCTGCGTGCTCAGGTGCGCCCTTTATTTATTTATCCAGTTTGTTGCTAATTTGTAAGGTCAGATTTTAAAATAAATCACCAGGCGGCCGCCCTGTGAGTCACACAAGACTGCGGATCTCGGCTCACAGATGGTGTTTTTGGTAACAGGAAATTGCCTACTTGACTTTTAGTTTAGATCTTCAGCTTTCTTGTTCATAGTCTCCATTCAGGGACACGAGGAAGTCTCGCCGCCGCACCCGTTTACTGCTTTCTAAGGAGTTGGGTTTCGTGATTGGAATATATTTGTATGGGGGCCATGCTGTTTGTTGTACACTCTCTCTACAGCAACCTGTTGCTGTTCTTGTCCGCCTCAGCATCTCAATTGTTCCATTTCTGTGTCTTTGGTTAGAGGTAGCCGCCAGCACGATTAGCAACACGCTTTTCTGCTGCGACTCCTGTTTTGCTTTTTTTGCTCTAAGACAGCTGTTTTTACTGCTTGGAGAAAAATGGGTGATTCCTGTTGTTCACACTATGGTTCATTCAACATGAATGCCTCCTTGTATAATTTGTTCTTACAGATTAAGGTGAAATGAAAAGAGAGCTGTCAAAAAATATGTGATATGAAACGTGAAAAAACTGATACAACATATAGCTTCTATACATATATATAAATAAAATATATATATTCAAAGACAAAGTATCAAGTACAAAGAGTACTTCAATCTTTTCTAAGAATGTATTTTCATGATGTAAATTAGCATTATGACTGCTTGGTTTAAAACATTCTGTGGTGTCCTATCTTTTAGGTATGGGGATAAAAGAGCAGCATTAAATAAATGCATGGTGATATTCTGTCTCCTGTTTATATTCTATTGAAGACTTAAAAAAAAAAAAAAAAAAAAAAAGCTCTTTCTATTTACCAGCACTGTGTCAGTCAGTGAGACTGTATTGTGAAGTTATCCAGCCTTTGTCACTCGGCGTCGAATGGTGAAAAAAGTCATTCTACAGGGAGTTTATCTTTATTGTGTTTGCATTTTGCTGCTGCTCTGGTCCAATCAGCCTCTGCTTGTATGACATTTATTGTGTTACTGATCGGGGAGTTGCATTTACTTATAATAAAGAGGAACATTTACAGAATAGCACATGCTCAGCTTTTTTTTTTTTTTTTTTTTGCATTTGTGTGTATGTTTCCAGACAAGCACTAAAGCAAGCAAACTCTTCACCTTCACGTTGCCATGGCTATCTCGCAGTCAGACTTGGAGTCATGGCAACACGTCAACAAACCAACCACTCAAACTTTGCCCACAGCCTCTGATTGTTGCCTGCAGGGTCAGCCGCGATGATTTAATTCCTGTTGGGTTTGAAAAAAATCAAACTACAATCAGATCAGTGCTGCATTCTCAGAGCAACAGAGGCTTGTCATGGTTCTCAGAAGGAAACTGGAGGAGGACAATGTGCTGTCTTCTGTGGTGGAAGCTGATGATGCAGAGTGAGAAGCTGGGGGAGGTAGGAGCCTAAACAATCAGCCATCTTTAAAGTGTTTGGCAGAGGCAGTGAAAGGCAGATTACTGTGCACCAAAGATTTATGCCACAGATCTGCAAGATTTAACAGGTCACAAATACTTCGACTGTTACAGTCAGCATGGTGCATTAAATATTATACTTTTTAATCTAAAGTAAGTCATGATCATAATCTTAGAGATGGCTTTTGTGCTGAAATATGTAAAAATACATAAAAGTAACTATTTTTCAGTCTTAAAGAATCTGAAAACTCTGATTTCAAGCATTGAAATCATGACTCTGGAGTCAAGCATTCCAGACAATCAACATCCTCTGGAATTAACACATGTATGAAAGTGGGCGGTGCAGTGGACGGAGTTCACCGAGATGCCTCTGACTACGGCGAATGAGTTGACCACAAATGTCTCCATCACATAAAAACTGCTGCTTGATTGTCTGAAGAAACTCCAGCTGCCATCGGCAGTCAGCCTGGAGCAGCCATGATGTCTCATTTGGTCATTGTTCGCCCAGGGGAGGACACAGGCTGACATGAGTGAGCCAAGAGACCAACACTCAAGCCCCGACAGCACGGCACCAAGCAGCAACAGAAAAGTAGAGAAAGAGAAACTGGAGGAGAGACACGAAGAGGAATATGTCATCGCAGATCAAGACGCCGACACTGATTCGGAGCTCAGGGGTACAGGTTGGATGGTTTTGGGGTAAACGATTGAATTTATAATAAAATGGTGAAATGGTCACCTTGTTTTAGCAGATTTGTTAGAAAACGCTTTAATTCTGTGCTTAACAACCTTGTGATAACAGAACCCACTTTATCAGTAATTAATTTCTCTTCTCCATCTCTGGATAATTAATGTTAACAGCCCACGTGTGCAGAGCACCATCCTCCATCTCAGCAGTTTCATTGGGGTCTTTTAAACAGGCTTCACTTTTCAACAAAAGTCTCATCTGAATGTGTTCTCCTGACAGTGAATTCATCCATGAGGAATTGTCATGTTTTCCTCCCATGTGGAGGAACAGTGAGAGATGCAATCATGCCTGAATGTTTGGACAAAGCACACTGGGAGTCCTGGGCTCTGACCATTCCAATGAATTTTAACCACTCTTCTCTTTGAAGGAATTGTCAAATTTCACTTCCTGACAAGCGCTTCTTCTGTGATCTCAGCAAGCGAAATACTTTCTTGACCTTCTCATCTCGATATTACTCTTTTTGTTTATATTCTGTTTGTGGGCCAGTCCTGAACTTTTAAAGAAGATGCTGCAGTGGGGTTTTTTTTTTGTTCATATTGCAGGTCAGGATCTGACATTTGACTCAACAGGACGGAGATCCTACACGGAGGCGTGTGAAAAGCTTCATGTCGTACCTTCTTCTGCCTTCCTGCGGCAAATACAAAGTAATGAAATGCTCCTGATGCATTGCTGTCTGGGACCTCAGGTGAGTTGTGATCGAGCAGGGGCTTTTTCCAGGATTTTGCCCTCATGAATCCAGTTGGTAACTCTTGCTAGGTCAAATAAATATGCCCAAATAGTTTGTGTTTGTGTTTTCCAACTTTGAGTTAAAAGCCTGACAATGATTAGGTTGATTATCACTTGATTTTGCTGCTGTTTCTTTGTACCTCAAAACTGTCATTTACCACTCAGATTTTGAGGTTTAAAACATAATTTTTGCCTGCCAAATTTTCAGTGCACAAAGCTCCAAAGCAGCCAATGTGAACCTGCTTTGCAGTGAAAACAGTGCACATAATCAACTGGTGTGTGTAATGGTGCATGTAGGACTTAAATTAAGAGCCTGTTTCCCCAAGGAGACGAAAACAGAGCTAAAATTGTAGGGATGCCTCTGCCTTCTCAAAAAGCGTATGTCTAAGATTAAAAATATTTCGTATTTTTAGTTATAAACCATCAGTTTTTCAGTTTTAGATTAATAAACTGAGTCTGTTTTCTCTTTAAAAATATAAGTATATTGTACATGTCATACGCAATATAGTAGGAAATGAGTGTTATGTAAAATTATTTCTCTAATATGTATAAAATTGAGAGGTTTTTATATTACAGTAATACACTAATGAAGTTGGTGTTTTTTTGTTCGTGTGTCATGTCTGCAGCAATCTCATTAGCTGTGTCCTTGCTGGAATCTATAATTTTTATGCTCAGCAAGCTTTATTTTTCATGACCTACACCTCCGCACAGATCCATCATGCTTTCATTTGTCTCACACAGGTTCTTTCACTTGCTCTGTGTGTGTGTGTGTGTGTGTGTCCTCCTGCATCAGTGCTCTTAACTGGAATATATTCTGCCGTGGACAAACAGAAGATGCAGAAGAATTTCACTTTAAAAGGGGGTGGATGTGTCTGTTTGCAGGGCACCAAAGCGCTGGCGGTTCCCTTGGTAACCAACACTTCTGTACTGAAGCTGAACCTGCGAGATAATTGGATGGAGGGGATGGGTGGAGCTGCTATAGCAGCGATGTTGAAGGAGAATTGTTATATCACAGGTGGGCTGTACTCGGCACTCAGGCAGGCACCCATTTTCTCCTCTTTTTTAGCAAAATAGCCACCTCCTCAACTTGCTGCAGTGTTTTTTGCAGCAGCACACAGTTTATCATCTGGGCTCCCTGCTTTTTGTTGTTGACTGTCAGGTACACAGTGCCACACTTGCACTTTTGCAATCTTTATTTTCAAGATGCGGCTAGGTAAAATAAGAATTTTCAGCTTTCTGCAGTCCTTTTTAAAGAAAGCCGTTCCTTCCGGTCTAAGTGCAGTATTTTTCCTCTTTCCAGTACCTGCTCCCAGTAAATGACATATTTTCCTGTGTACTTGTGTGTAAATGCCAGAAGTGGACCTCTCGGACAACAATCTTGGGGACTGCGGGGCCAGAGCCATCGCCGACATGCTTCAGAAGAACAGCACCCTGGCGAAAATCAGCCTGTCGGGAAATAACTTTACAGATGAAGCCGCTGAGCAGCTCGCTCAGGCGCTGATTGTCAACACAAAGTTACAGCACCTTGACCTCAGCTATAACGCTCTAGCGGAGCACACAGGTATTGCTGACCTCGGAGAGATGCATCGGGAGCTAGAAAATGTTACCATGGTGCATCAACAATTGGATGTAAAGCATTTAAAATAGTTGTAAAGGCTGTATATGAGTGAGCTCATTCAAACTCCCTTCAAATACTAAAGCTTGGCGATGAGGTTCTCCCATGTGACCACTTTTCATCACCAAAAAACAAAATACTGACAGGCTGCAGAGGTTATTTTACATTTTTAATGCCCTAAAATTAAAACCACTGCTGACCTTAATGCTAACTTCAAAAGTATCACCAGGGATAAATGCATGTCATTAACATGTCTAGGCAGTGATGATATTTTAAGATCAATTATGGTTGTGTGAAGCCAGAGATGACAAAGTAGTGCCGCCTGGAAGTCTTATGGATTGGTAGGCCTTATGAATTTGAGCCCAAACAATCAGCCCCAAATTCTGAGATGCAGTGAAATGCTACGACTTTCACTATTATAAAGCTTTCCCTTAGAAGAACGTTTCCACCTTAACAGCTCAGGTCAGGCTGGTACCTGTCGGCAGTCGTGGGACAGCAGGTGGCGGTGGCATTCAAAGGTCAAGAACGTTTCGCCTTCATTAAAGCCTCCTTAAATCAGGACGCAGAGGGGCTGCGTGACTGCAGAAACATGTTGGTAAAGGAAAATAAATGGGCAGGAGAACAGTTGTCAGCACTTTTCATTTAATTGTGGAATTTCACATATTGCTTTGTCCCCCATACACGATGGAGGCTTTTTATTTTTCTGAGCATTCTCTGTGAGGTGAGGGTTAGGATAATACACCCTGCTGACCTCATTTCTGTTTAGATGTATTTTCTAAAGGTCTTAACTGTAAAGGAAGTCTAACAATGCCTCTGTTAGAGTTATGTAATGTTACGTAACCCACTTGTTTCAAATAATCGGATATTAGGTTTTTCACAGGGCTTTCTTTTTTTTTTTTTTGCTTATTTTGTTCTAAGGGCAAATTCTGGGAGCAACTCTGTCAGAGAACACTGGTTTGAGATCTTTAAGTCTGGCCTGGAACTACATCCGTGGGAGAGGAGCTGTGATATTAGCCAATGGCCTTGGGGTAACATACCTTGCAATCCTTATTTTGATGCATACATTTTCATCACATTAAGAATACTGGATGAACTGTTTATGCAAATGCATCTATTTGCAGTTGAGCTGTGATTTTTTTTTAAGGATTTGCTGCAGCAGAAACATTTGGACAGCCAAATTTTAGCTTGAGACTGAAATACTTTCTTATCTATCTTATATTTTCGGCCCATAAGTCAGTTCTTTCCTGTTGAAGCGGCCACAGCCCAGGAGGCTGCATTTCAATCTCAGTGCCACACGGTGAAGGCTGTCATTTCAAAGACTTTAAATGCAGTCGACAAATGCGTCCTGGGGAGTTGAACCAAGAAATGGAGCTGCGGTGTCGATTTCCTGGTTTACACAGCCGCCTGCGCTGAGTGCAGCTGTCAATCATGTTTGATAAGATGAAGATGAAGAGGGTGAATTCTTGAACAAGCATCAGAGTGACAGGATCTGCATATGAGGGCAGAAACTGACATTGGAAAAAAGATTTAATAGACAAACTTTGAATTTTAATGTTTAGCCAGGGTGTTTGAAATAATAGAGGGAGGTGGAGCTTGTGCTGTCACTGCAGGAGCCACCTGGTCACCAGGATACACTGGCCTCTTCACTTATATGTAAGACATTGATGTATATTTTTTTTTTCTATTCAGCGTGACTTCAGTTATTAATGTGATGCTGTTGAACAGAGAAAATTTCCATCTTCCTCAGGCATGGTCAGCCATTATTAATGAACTCGAATTTTGTAGCCTTTAAAAATGAACTAAAAAAAGGGAAAACATGTTAGGGGAAAAACAACCTGATTTTTACTTTACAGCAGGAGAAACACTGAAAACATTAGGGTTCATTAGGGTTCCTCACCCTAATGAACAGGATGATCAAGTGGTCTGGATGGCTTTTTCGTCTCTTTCAGGGAAATATCTTCCTCAGAAGCATTGATCTTTCATTTAATGGCTTCGGTAAAGAGGGAGCCATCGCTTTAGGCCAAGCTCTGAGAGAGAATGAAGTCCTGGAGGAGTTAAATGTAAGGTATGACTGAACAGGCCCTTGTTATATCTTATCTGCAGAACAATGATGTTTTTTTTTTTATTATTTTTTTTTTTGCAGAACGTATAGAGTGTAATGACACGTTTTTATGTCTTGTGTGTTTTTCTTACCCTGACACGGTTGTTGCACTCTGTCTCTCCACAGTAACAACAGAATCCCTCCTGAAGGAGCTATTCACTTAGCCATGGGCCTCAAACACAACAAGACAATCAGAATCCTGCAGGTAAGTCGTCTGAAAAGCAATTTTGGAGGATCGGTAGATTAAATGGAACAAATAAACGTTTCGCTGTACTTTACCGTTTTAATATCTGTCGTAACTGACACAATCTAAGCTGCTCTGTTTTTAATGACAGTTAATTACTGAACTTTTTTTTTAGCACCTCCACACCACTTTATTCTCCTCACGTTTGGCTAGAATCAGGTGAAATAAGCTATACTAGAGGAAAAACTTTCACTTATTTACATTTATTAGCCTTTTTTTTGTCAATAAATATGATAAAATCCAAAGTGTTGGAAATAAATGACAATCTTCTCTGTGCATCTATATCACAACTCAATTAAACTTACATTGTATGTTTGTTCAGATTGGGAGGAACCCTATACATCATGCTGGTTGCTATGGAATCTTACAATCTATGCAGGAAAATCCAGATTCTGCCATAGAGACGTTAGACTTCTCGGTAACCTGCAAATCCACAAATTTCACAAGACTCTGCAAATGATCTATTTTCAAACATATTCAACCTCTTTCCTGCTTGCATTCATTTCCAGGACATCACAGTCAGCCAGGATTTTGAAGACCTGTATACAGCCGTGAAAGCATTTTTCCCAGTGCTTACAGTCAGTCATGGTGGCAAGATTGGCACATTCACAAGACAGAAGCTTGAAAAGTGACTTTGGAGCGATTTTAAGGGGAGAGAATTAGGCTAATTGCTGTTCCACTGAGCCTGAAAAGACGACAGTACCAAAGGAGGAATATGTGAAATGCCTTTTTAAAGCGCAACGAGGGATTTTTTTTTTTTTTAGTAAAAAAAATAAATCTTCTAAACTTTTCAACTGTAATGGGCTGCGTGGTGGAGATATTGTCATTTAATTGAACACAGGTGGGAACAGGTATTGGGCACGATTCCTTTTAGATGTGATTTGATTTTGATGTTATATAATGTCAGTGGGTAGAGTGATGGAGAGGATCAGAGAGCACCATGATGTGTATGAAAAGAAGTGAAAGTGGGCCGCACAAAAAAGATTTAAGTACTGCATGACTAGCCTGATATAGGAACTAGCTTTTGAAAGAACAATCCCATTAGGTAAGAGATGTGTTTCCTGCAGCGGGACAACTCCATCACACTTTGATACATCTCTCCCACTTTGCCACAAAAGATCACTTACATTTGTTTTGGGTAATGTTATGTTTTTTCAAATTCAATCATATCCATTAAAATATATAAATGCAAGCAAAACGACATAATGAAGCATTTGCTTTCTGAGCAATGAAGAAATAGACAGCAAAGAAGATCAGATCCTATAGCGTTATCTTGGATCTAGAATGATTTAAATGCACTTTATCAGTCTGTGTAACATTTATATTCTATTATAAAATATAGTGCTAAAGTGCAAATTGAGACAAAACATTTTAATATCATGATGTTTGGAAATTCATTGTGAATATTATGTGGAATGACGGGAAATGTTTTCTAAGCCTAGTAGAATATTTAGCACTTTACACTTACTCAAGTTCAATAAAGTACAGTAATTACCCCTGCGACCTAAAGTTGCTACAAAGTTTGCTACAAAATGAATTAAAATAAGATAAAACATAAATTATGGCAAACTTTGCATTTCCGGTAAGGTTTCATCGATTTGCGTCAGTCAGTACGTATTGCATCACGGAGTCACGTGTGGCAATTTAAACGTTCGGCACACGCGCTACTTAGCATATTTTAGCTGACGTACCCCCACTTATGGAGGAAAGGTTAAACATTAACTTGCCCAGTGTGGTGCAGGACGTGTCAGAAAAGTCTTTTTCGACGTAGCAGAGCAGCATGGCGAAGGCCACTTCTTTATGGTCTAAAGCACCAATATTATGTAAAGTTTCTGCAACTTCTCGGCAGGCGGCCAGGTAAACACGTCATATTTATTGTAAATGTAGCTAACTTTAGCATTTATGATCACTGTGTACCATTATGTCTGATTGTTTTGTGCATTTTCTCTCTACATCTTAATCTCAGGACTTTTGAATGTCAAAGTGTTGTTTGTTTCGTTTGCATGTTGTTAATCGGTTAACTCATAAACGACACGAAACGAAACTGTAGTCGAGGGCCATCAACAGCTTCTTGTTAAAATGCTAACAAGTATAGTCGAATTATGTGCTTCGGTGATCAACACATATCTTCCGTAATCATTTGCTGGAAGTCTGACCTTTGTCCTGTGAAACAACCATAACCGTCTTGTTTTGTGCAGACACTTTGCAGAGATTTTTCTATGTGGTCTGCTGTGTTCTAAAATAAGTGATTAACTTTTTCTGCTACTCTTTATTGTTGTCTATTGTATGAGAGTGAACCATTGGGGATTTAACTTCAAATTTCTAATTATAGCTCCCAATTAAACCCACTGGCCCATAAGATTATTAAAACAAACTTTCAGTGACCTTGAATGGTTGGATTTTAGAATAATAAAACTGTAGATACTAGAAAGTGTTTAATAAACGGCCTTGAACGCGGGCTACAAGTTATCATACAGTATATGCAACATATCGCTATAATCCTTTCATACCAGCCACTCTCTTTGAACTGTTCTTGGCAAGAATATGATAACTACAGATTGTCTGTAAAATCTTAAATGAAGCTAAGCTGAGAAAATGAGGTTAGTTCACATTGAAGCGGCTTTATACTACAAGATTCATGAACGTGTCCTTGGATTTGATGAGGGATTCCAGTTCTATTTCGTCCCTACTAACCGCCAGAGGCGGTGCATAAGCACTGGATAACTCCGTCCGCGTCAGTGCATGTCGAGTACAGTACCAACAAAGTCACACGTGACCCCTGTCCGAGCCCCGGGAAGCTATGTCGGCAGATGATCTGGTCCCTTCACTCTTCTCGCGATTGTGTGTTGAGGTAGACGTGAGTATTTTTCTCTGATGATTCATGTATGGCTGGCCGGGTGCAGCCCCATGCCCCTGCGGTAGGAAGTAACAAGCTGTCGCTCGTCCTCCGAGGGGCTGTGGCCAACGTAATACCTGCTCTTTCGTTTGGCTGGCCGGAGTCATGGCGTTATCCGCCTTTCGCTCCCAGATTGGCCGGCGCAGCTGCTGAGGCTGCATGAGCAGGTCACTGTAAGTGTCTGTATCTAAAGAAACTGTCTTCTGTTTTTTCTTCGCAGACGGGGATTAATATCTGTAGGAACAGCGGTGTTTACGTTACTATATACATATAGTATATAGCCATATATTGGATAAATCCTTCCAAAAAAAAAAAAAAACATAAGCGGCAATTACAGCTTATAACCTGATTGGTGACTGGTGCGTGCCCGCCCCCTCTCCCAACCTGTTTGCAGTCTCCTAACACTTGGCAAGCACTCCCGTCCCCGGCAGTGCCATACTCTTAGGGTTCCTTACTGGTCCCCGGCTCCCAGGTGACCATGGAGCATAACTGCGGCAGCTGCCTGGCCCCCGTGGAGGCTGAGGATGGTCATGACCATTGTGCGGCCTGTCTCGGCTTGGACCACCTGCGGGAGGCCCTTACTGACGAGGCCCGCATGAACTGCAGCATTATGCCTCGATCAGTGAGGTTGGCTAGGCTGAGCCAGTTGGATCATCTGGCCAGCCTCCCCTCCTACCAGCCTGCATCTGTACACAGCACTGAGGCTCCTGCACAGAAGAGGCCTGCCACACACTGCCGAGCCCGGGTCCCAGCAAAGAGGAGGAAGGTGGCGGTGAGAGACGAACTCTCCCTGAAGGTGGACCGCTTGGCAGCTGACATGGCGTAGATGAAGGAGCTCCTCATATCCATTCAACCTGCTGGCGTGGTGCCATCTCCTGCAGTTGTCCCAACTCAGGGGTCAACGCTGCCGCTTGACGATGCCCTGTCTATTGCCGCATCGTCAAGCCAGTTCCAGGGCTCACACGAGGGACCAGCCTCTCTGACAGTGGCTGGATCCTCTCATCCGTCTGACCAAGCCTCTCGGCAGGGATCCGAGGGTCCCTCCGCCGCGGCAATCATCCGGGCAGCACTAGCGCGTCTGCACCATGATGCCCCGGACCAGGGGTATGCCCTTAATGCCTTTCATAGGCGGAATCCTCCCGCAACCAAGGTGACGGTTCTGCAGTCCCCGGACTTCCTGAAGGAGCTGCACTCGTGCTGGCGAGACACCTCAGCCCTCAACAAGCCAGGGTCGGATGAACGCACCCTGGCTGCCATGGAGGATGTAGTAGCAGGGACAAAATAGAACGAGAGTTCTATTAGAATAGAACGAGAGCGAGAGCGTCTGGTCACTCAGAATCCTCGCACCCTCGCGAGAGTATTGCGAGAGTATTGCGGGACCAGATCACCTGCCGACGCCAGAAGATATAGCTTCCTGGGGCCCGGGCAGGGGTCACGTGTGACTTTGTTGGTATTATACTCGACATGCGCTGACGCGGACAGAGTTATCCAGTGCTTATGCACCGCCTCTGGCGGTTATCCGGGACTCATAGAATCGCAGTTACAGTCGTAACTCTCGTTTTACACTGCAAATAAATAGACAAACTGTTCAACCAAAATATTTTCTTTGCAAGTTCTTCATGTGTAATAACCTGTTTTTGGAATTTCCTGCAATTTCACTGTTTTAGTTCTACAAGAGTTCTACTTTTTTTTTTTTTTTTTTTTTTTTTATTCAAATACTTTTTGGAATTTGTGGAATTGCAGTGATTGGCCTTGGTGTATATCATATTCCCTTTATCATCCACTCCACAGTAACTGAAACAAAGATCACAAGCTATGACATTCAGCCCACTCTGTTAAACAATATGCATATTTTCCTGATGAAAGGACAATACAGTGTCCATCTTGGAGTCTCTGTCAGTTAAATCAGCCTTATTTATACATCGGTAAATTCTCTGTGTTTTCTTTGAGCCTTTGTTAAACCTGCTTTCATTTTGTTTCTGTGTAGGAGGTTGTCATTGAGCGGCGACAAAGTCCATGCCAGAAAAGATGCCCACTCCAACCTGCTGTCAAAGAAAGAGACCAGCAGCCTGTACAAAATACAATGTAGGCAATATTTACCAAAATGTAGCGATCTAGTAAAATTAGGATTCCAACCTCATTAAAATGTCCATGTGGTGTTTTATGTTCTGCTGGCACATTCACATTCTTTTTTGCTGGAAAATTTTTGCGCGCGCATGTGCCGTGTGATTGACTGGCATCCTGTCCAGGGTGTCCTCCTGCCCCTCACCCAGTGTCTGAAACTGATGAGGAACAGGAAGTGGATGACGTGGCTGATTATTTTGTGTAAACCACCAATAGTAGTTTTAAAAAACTGAAGTTAAAATGGGAAAAGAGTAAGGAGACCTGTCCTTGAATAGGTTTCCAGACCAGAAACATTTAGAGGCATTTTGTGTCCATTATTCCAATGATTCAGTGGCTGCTGGTGGTACAGTTATAATGGGACACCAGACTGATGTTGATGTGATTCTTCCTCTTGGAGCTCAACTCTGAAATATGGATCCCAGGGGACCAATTGTGAATATGATAGAGCTGTGTTTTATTCCTAATGAAGTGTGTTCTGTTTTGAGTCTCCACAGGCAGTCTCGTATCTCCTCCTGCAGAAATCGGTTCATTAAATCATTCCAGACTTATTTGAGCAAACAGGAACACAGAGGCTTCTGTTAGCAGGCCTGTACTACAGCGAGAGCAGCGAGTTACTGTCATTGTGTAATGGGTCCAGCTGTGAAGTTTTGTAAGATCGAAAGTTATTTCTGTCTTTAGAGTTTGCAGTGATCCACGTGTCTCTTTTTTGAGAATTCCATCATCCTCACGCAGCTTTGATCCTTCTTTTTGCATTAATTTCAGCTTGTAGGAATTTCATTTTGAACGCTATCAACTGTAACCTATAACCTACTGAAAGTGAATCTGTTTTGTATATAGAAGTGTCTACTGAATCGGGGTGTGAAATTACTTTGTTGAATTGAAATGGGCCTCTCTGCTCTCTCTTTTCTTTCAGTTCACAACGTCAAACCAGAGTGCCTGGAAGCGTACAACAGTCTCGAGTGAGTGCATTCACATTTTAATATTGGCTCAGCCACCAGTCGATTCATGTTTCCAGTCGTTCAAATCCAACTTTCTAGAACTTTGCTGATATCTGAAATAAGTGGATGTTTTTCTATGAAGTGAAAAATTGTATAAACACTTTGCACTTTCTCAGGGCTGAGGTGCAAAATAAACTCCATTATGACAAAGATTACCCATGTGAGGTGGTTGGAAGCTGGACTACCTGGTACGGGGAGCAGGATCAAGCAGGTAAACAGAAAAGACTTTTGCACTTAGGCCTGAAATCATTTTTCAGTATAAAGTAAGGTGCATGTGAATGGTTTCATTTCTTAATCCAGGAGGCAGCAGGTTGGTTGTAATTCTTTTACAGAGAGTCAGACAGTAATGTAGAGATGGGTAAAAACCTACCAGATGTGACTGTCATAACATACTGTGTGTGGTTTAGACGATGTTTCCTGTCGCAACAAATGATAGTTGAAGCAGCGTCACCTCAAGCATGGTGCTGCAGTGACCTCTGCTGTTGTTTGTCTGCAGTGCATCTGTGGCGGTACAGAGGAGGCTACCCAGCCCTGACCGACTGTCTGATGAAGCTGAAAAACAACAAGGTTCACACGTTTTCAGCATTCCAGAATAGAGAAATTCAGAGTAAAGATGTTGTGACACTTTACAGTAATTTAGATTTATTGAGCTTTAGAAAAAGTTTTTAAATTCCTTTTTTGTTGTTAATTATTTCATCTTTCCACAGGCGTACATAGAGTTTCGGAAAGAGAGGGCAAAAATGCTGCTTTCAAGGCGAAATCAGCTTCTTTTGGAGTTTAGTTTCTGGAATGAACCGTTGCCACGACAGGGACCCAACATCTATGAATTACGCACCTATCACCTCAAGGTATCAGCTTTTTTTGTACCTGCATGATATCGAAACATGTATGCAAAATCATGAAGGGCAAAAGGATTTTGCAGAACAATCTAGCTCTTTCATGTCGACTCTGTGTTCTGATATGGTATATAACTACTGCTGTCATGAGTAAGTAAGGTTTGATGTATTTTTTCTGTTAAATTTGACCCTGGAGCTCATAACATCTGGGTTGACCCTCACTTATTCATAACTGAGTCACTACACCAGTGCCACAGCTGTCTAGGAATGGAATTTTTAAAAAGATTTTTTAAGTTGTTCAAGTAAAGCAAAGCTGTGGTGGAACTCGGAGGGCAGGTATGACCAGCAGAGTTGTTATGACACAGCATATCTCTTTGTGTGCTTTGGGTTCTGAGGGCTGATTGTTGTATTTCAGTCTTTACAATGCTAATGTTGTCCCTCTTTATTTGCATTTCAGCCAGGTACTATGATTGAATGGGGGAACCACTGGTGAGGCCCAAAATTTATCACATGACTTGATGTCATGACCTGATGTCAGATCATCAGTTTAAATGTGGAGGGGATCATTACACATCTCTGATTACATGTTTCCAAAACAGGGCCAGGGCCATCAGATACAGACAGGAAAACAACGAAGCTGTAGGCGGGTTCTTCTCTCAGATCGGCCATCTCTATGTTGTTTATCATTTGTGGGGTGAGTTTAACACCTTTTGTTTTATGTCTGTGTTGTTTTGGCAGGTGACTAAATTTGGCTTGAGTTAACTTTACACACCGTCACCAGTGATTATTGTTTTAACCACATCTTATCTGTGTGCTGATGTGTAAGCACTGCAACACAATGAACATCTGTTCTCTCAGGTCGAGGCATTACAACATTTTACTCATTTATTTTATTCATTTATGAAATCAGTTTGGTGTGTCTGGTGTGTCTCATTTAACCTTTTAAAATATTTGTGCTATTAATTAGACATGACTTGCACTAAAACCCCTGGTTGCGTCATTTTCCAGCTTATGAAAGCCTCCAGTCCCGAGAGGAGACCAGGAACACGGCCTGGCTGAAGGAGGGATGGGATGTAAATGTGTATAATACAGGTATTACAAATGCAAGCCTTCCATTCTATTTTAAAAAAAAAAAAAAAGCTTTTCAGCCCATGCTAATCATCATGGCTACAGGCAATGTTCTGTTCAGTTCTGCACACGGCTTATCTGACATGTTATTTTTTGAACACATCTGCTGCCTTCAAGGTTACAGCTCCGTAGGTGGTGGTATAATTTTTTGCTCCATTGCTCTGCAGATGTTAGCAGCTCTATTTGTGTAAGATGAAGCGTTTGTCACATTACCACTTCCTGTTGGTGTAAGAGTGCACAACAGGTCTCCGCTGAGGGACAGTAGAGAAAATAGAGGATACAAGGAGCTCGTTCAATATGTATCCAGGGAAGTGTTCCACATGGGCTCAGTTTTATTGTTGCGGAACCAAAACGTTCACTCTGTCCTTTGTTAGTGGACCTAGCACTATGTAAATAAAGTTTTGTTTTTTTTGCATCAGATAGCCTTCATATTTTTCCATAGTGCAGTCTTCCTTCCTTTTTGATCGTGTCTACTTTTGAGGGCTCTGCACCTGAGTAGACATTCACTGCCATCTGGAGCGCAAGACATTTTTCTGCTTTTGCACGGTTTTATTGTTCCTACTACATTTGTTTCAGCTTGCAAAGGTGCATTTATAGCTTGACAGATGTTTTAAGGTCATAAAATAAAACCTCAGGAAGAACTAAAGGATGTTATACAACAAAGATCAATGTTGCACCGCATCAGATGGATTTTTACTTATCTTTGTATGCAGTTCTGTGCATTTCTGAATTAATCTTGGACTCGTTTCTCCCTGTCTGTGTGCAGAGCCTTTGATCAAAAGAATTGAATCCAGAATAATGATTCCCACCAAGAGTTCACCTTTACAGTAGGAAGACTGACACTGACAGCGTCTACTCGGACAAAAGGTCCTCAAATTCATCTCAGGTTCAAGTGTGTATGATAATGGCAATGTTTTCCAATTGTGCCTTTGCACTATGGTCAGCTTGTGTTTGCACATGTTTTACCTAAAAAAGTATCATCTGTGTGTTCAGGCTGACTGTGGATAGAGGAGGTATTTTTGCTTCTTGGTTTTATTGTGAATTATGTTAATGGAATGTGTCTTTCTCCAGTTGTTTTTTTTATCATCATGATTGGACATAAATCACCGTCATTATACTTTGTTGACAGTGAATGAGGCTGAAAAATAATAACTCAGGAATACATGTGTGATCATTACTGTTTAAAAATTCACTGTCATCTGCAGCAGTTTGTACTTTTTTTTTTTTAAGAAAAGATGTTCATGAGCAGAAGTCAATAACAGCATAAATTATACTCAATTTAATTTCCTCTTTTTTTAACCAACATTTGTAATGGACTGTTACATGTTTGCTTTGATCTGTCTCGAAATCCAGTTTTAGAAATTTATTGCAGTAAATGGTCACTTGGCTTTATATGGCTTTAATTTTGAAGCGTAAAAGCCACCGGAAGCGGAAATTATTGCATGCACTTCACTTTTCCATCCGCAGCACGTGCGAGGCATTTAAATTGTGCCTGCGTCTTTAAGAGGAGGGGGCGTGTCATCTGTGAGACTGGCCCTTTATTTGAATAAACAGTAGTTCTGGTGGGTTGGATTCAGATTGCGTCGGTCGGATGTTTTTTCCTCCTGGTGAGCCGATTACAGCGGGAAGCGGTTCTTCCAGTCGCTGGTAATGCTCTTCATCACCTAGGCCTAGCTTTGTGACATTGAAAGGTATCGCTCAGCCAGCGCAGATATTCGTTTGGGCCGGAAAAAAATCCCCGACAGCATGGACTTGCACATCTTGGACCATAGGCTGCGGGTCACCAGCATATCCAAGAATGGCCTGGTTAATTTCACACACCCTTTGATTAAGCTGATATTTCTCCGGAACAGAACACGGTAAGGACCTCGTAAGTGAACCAAGCTGTTGATCAGCGACTCTCCATTCAGTCCTGCCCCAGTCATTGTTGGGATATTTGCCTGTGCATGTCCTGCTCAGACTCATCGCAGCCTGTGCAGAGTTGAACTGTTTAGTCAGACGTGCTTTTCCACGGCTACTTGCACTTATGTTTCGCAACACTCTGCCAGATTCTGTAGAGCGCTTGTCTGAGTGTGCATGTGTCTTGGGAATGGCTGCTGCAGTTGGGTCCTCTGCTTAACCCCCCCCCGCATCCCCCAGTTTCTTGTTGGAAATATTTGTAAACTCTTCCACTGGGTTTCAGGCTCTCCCCCCAAACTCATCATTCATTGTGGAAATTGTCCGGATCTCATGTCGGCATCAGTGCCATTTTGCAGTTAATCCCTGGATATCCTCTCATTGTTATGCACTTGTTTATTTCTCTGGCTGCCCCACATAGAGAAGCTCAGCATCTCTTTCAACTTGGATACAAAGGATCAGTTTTCTTTCCAATTAAGGAGTTTCCGCTAAACATGGGACATAAGCAATGGCCATTAGGATCTAGTCTTTAATTTACAACAAAAACAAAACTGTAAAATTAAATTATTTTAAAACTACCTGTTATTAAATACACGTGGGATAAAAGTTAATGGAATCTTTTTATTTTAAACACTTGTAATAGAAGGCTGAACATGTGTGGCTGCATGTGTCATAAGCATGTCAACAGTTGTGCACTGCAGACTTACCTGGGATCTGGGTGCGGATCAGAGCAGCAGCACGACTCTTCCAATCTCTGAGCTTCGTCTCTTTCAAGCACTCGTCTGTTTTCAGGTCGGGTACTTGTCAGACACCACGGCCATTCATGCCCGGCTGCTTCCATCAGCAGGGATTTGTCTCAGAGCGTTGTCCGTATCCGGAGCGGCTCAGCGGCGGTCAGGTCGGACCACAGAGCCGTGCTGCACACATGCACTGGAGCCATGTTGATGTGTCAGCTGTTTTTAAGGCAACCACCAGTCATTTAGGAGAAATAAATCCATGTAGTGTTTCAAATTTGTGAGTCAGTATGTAAGAACCGGCCCCGTGGTGCATTCACTGTCCAGGAAAAACTCATGCCTGGCTTATTAGTTTACTTCTGCACGCCTGGACCCATCGAAATTGCACCGTCTGGATGTTCTCTCTGTTGTGTGAAGACAATGCAGGTTGGGGAATTGTGGAAAGGACGGGAGTTCACAGCGACTCGACACAAGCGGAAACGGGCCTGATTGGCCTTTTGGCCGTCCCCCTCTCTCAGGCCCCCGCTATTCATCAGCGGGAACAACACCCGGAGAACGTGTGCAGAGTCTCCAGTTGCATTTCAAGGAGGTGGGAGCTGGACTGGAGAGAGCGCGGCTTTAAATCACATGTGGGTGAGGATAACTGAGGGTTCCAGAACTACTCTGAAGGTTCAGGTTCTTTTTCAGTCGCACCTGTGGGAATGATGATGCCTCATGGAGCCTGAAGACTCGGAGGCCATTGTTCTGGAGAAAGAACAGCCCGTGACAACGCTACATAGGGGTTTGTAGGACGCAGCAGACGTCTTCGCTCTCCCACTGGCACTGAGGGGGCCGAGGCAGCCCGCTTCACCTCCGTCTCGCCTTATCATGTTTCCTCAGCTGGAGCATCAGAGAAACTGCACTCTGCCCCCCCCCCCACCCACACACACACACACACACACAGGTGGATCAAAGTCCAGTTGATGGTCATCCTTCCCGTTCCAGCACTCCCCTGGTACCTGTCGCTTTCCACTTGTTTTATCTGTTGTTTCTTTGCTGTTTCGCGCCTCATTGGAGGGATTCTGTTTTCGCAAGGCGTCAGGACCGGCGGTCACTCGCAGGCTCCGTGAGCTGTTCAAACAGACAAAGTGGACAGAGGCCACTCTTCCTCGGCCTAAACAAACACACTTTGCAAAGTAGAGACAACTGTGCAGGGAAAGGGGGGGGCGCAGTTTAGGGCCTCCTGTCACCCTAATGTGCATGTTTGTGGAAGAAACTAAAGGAGGACGTTGAGCATGGAGTCAAACCCAGAAGCGAGAGAATCGGCTGTGCTCTCTGTACACATGCTGTGATGTAGCTCAACTCGAATAGATCCTCTACCTACAGGAAACTATGAGCCGGGGTGACAGGTCAACAGGAAGTGAGGGCAGTGTAGGAGGACAATGGGGTTTGCTGAGGTCACCGGCACGGCCAGTGGTTAATGTCCTGGCCGTCTCTGTCTCTGCGTCTGTAAGGTAACTGTCCAGGTTTGTGGTAGGGGCTACTTTTTCGCTGAGTAAGGCCTCTGCTGTAATAAGTGAACAGGAAGAAAGAGGCTGTCACCGAACCTACTTTTGAGGAAAACAGGAATTTGAAGCTCGTGCCTCTTTGAGCACGCTCTGTGTTGGTTTCCATCCTGAAACTGTTGACATTTTCAACCTCAGTTGCTCATTTTGTAGGATTAGGTTAGTCAGCTGGCACTCAGTCAAGACAGAGTTTTACTAACTAACGTTTTATGTTGGACCTGGGCCTGTCTGTCGTTTTTAATCTGTGAAATTTGAAGTTCACTCAATCACAGCTCGTATTGTGTTGCTGTGGACTTATTTTGAATTAAGCTGGCTGCAGAGCCACGTGGGGGGTGGGGGCTGCTAAAGTTACTGTCTGGGTGGGTACGGTGGGTCAGGTAACATCTGCTGGACTTCAGCTGCAGGGTTAGAGTGCAACTCTAACTAAGAGATGATCGGTGTTGCCGGGCCCCTCTGTGAATGCTGCAGTCGCTAACCAACGCGATGCCCTAGTTTGGCGCGTTACCCTGCGTTTGCTGCAGACAATAGAATGATTCTGGCCCGACGCCGACCTCAAGACTCTTCTGTGATTCCCAGTCACTCAGATGAGACAAATAAGAAGATTCTACTGGCAACTGAAAGAATAACAAAGCTCTTTTTCACATTTCTCTCTCTTTTTCTCCTCTTTTGTTGCAGCTGTAAGTTTTTCAGCCTGACGGAGACACCAGAGAACTACACCGTCGTCCTCGACGAGGAAGGATTCAAAGGTGAAACTCCAGACGGCCACTATATCGCTCATAATTTTAATAGATCTGGGAGGGTTAGTTTCACACAGTGATTGTGATCAGCTCGCGGCGATGAATGATTTAGCAGAATTAGCTGGGTGACGTTAGCATTGTAGAGGATGCAGCATCTCTATTTGGAGAAGTGAAGGGTGCAGCCATTCTTGGGATTAAAAAATGGCCGTTGCAACATCTTTGCCATCGCTGACGCAATCAGCACATGTGCGCGGTTGCCTGCTGCAGACTCGGGCATTAGGTGCAAGAGTTCAGGATTAAGTCAGAAGATAATGAACAACCACAAACTGACAAAAAAAGTTAGTTGCTGCTGCTGCTCGGCAGCACTTTCTGACCCTTTATGTCCTTACTGTCATTCAGATTAAAGACGGTGACGCTATTTATATTTGTGGTGCTCATCCCCACGAATATCCACCATAAATAACTTTCAGCCTTTTGTTTACTTCCTTCACAGATACCAGTTACCTATGTAACTTCCTGCTTCCGCTCTATACTTGACTGTCAAGAATTGGCCCTTATCTTGATATTTTTGAGTCACCTCAAAACCTCACCTGTCTGTGCAATGTAGAACCATCACCAATTAGATCTGATCGTTTCTTAAAGCATTCTTAAAATATTCCGAACTGCTGCCACTGAAACAAGAAAAGAACTGAGCATGACTGATGTGTCCTCTCAAAACCACTCAGAGCTCCAGCCCTCAGAACATCTCAAGGTGGAGGGCTCCATCTGGCTGCCACTCAACGTGGTCTCCAACGGCAACGCTTCCAGTAGCTCGCAGGCCGTGGGGGTGACAAAAATCGCCAAGTCCGTCATCTCTCCTCTGGCACAGCAGCACGTCTCCGTCTTCATGCTCTCCACTTATCAGACCGACTTCATCCTGGTAGGGCTCCTCCTCAGCTGCCGTCCAAGCAGCGCTCTCAGAAACCGTTGTAAAATCAGAAGCCAGTTTAAGTAACTTCCGCACTAGACCCTTGATAGTGACATCATGCTAGTTAAACCCACCAATTCTCTGTAGTGATTTTTTTTTTTTTTTTTTTACCCTTTTTACATTTCTGTGCTGCGTAGGTGCGCGAAAGTGACTTATCTGTGGTCATCAGCACTTTGGAGGAGGAATTCAGTATCTTCAAGGAGGTGGGAGGAGAGTCCATCCCTGTGCATTCTCAGGATGTTTCCAATGGGCTCCAGAAAAACGGGAGAGAAGGTACTCCTCGCTTTCCTGTCAGTATGTTATCACTGTTTTTTTTTTTTTTTTTTTTAAATAATTATGTGCCTAATATGACCATTTTCCCCAAAAAAACTTTAGGAATGTTTGACTAAAACTCTGACAATGAAGATTATTTTTGTATTTATTTATTTATTTTCAATAAAAACCTGTGTTAGTGGCTGTATCATTGCATATTAAATTAATGTATAGGGCACATGGTTAAAATGAGCAAAGAGTCATGGACTGAATGTGCCAGTTTGCGTTAAGATGTAACCTTATATTCAGTGTTTGTAATTTTAGATGTTAGTATATTAGTAGGTCCAATTTACAATACGCATCACTGGTAAAACGCAGTCAGGTCTCTTGCAGCCATCCAGCCTACAGTTCACCCAGTGCTCATCCCTCAGAACCAGTTCTGTGTCATGTCTCTGGATCCAGCCACGCTGCCGTCCATCGCCACCACGCTCATCGACGTCCTCTTCTACTCCAACAGGTGAGATGCTGCTGCAGCTCCTGTGCAGGCCACAAGGTGGCAGCAAACGACGCCTCGACGTCATCGTAATTTTCAGTACGATTAATATTCTGACTGAATATCAAAATTTGTTTCCTGCTCTTCAGTCCAAAAGAGGAAGAGGAGTCACCCTCTAGCCAGGACATCAAGTTCTTCTCCTTCTCCCTCATCGATGGCTACATCTCACTGGTGATGGACACGCAGGCCCAGAGACGGTAACAGCTCCTCATTCTTCACTCCATCCACCTTTGGCACCAGAGAGAAGCCAGTCAGCTTGTTTGGCTTAATGTTGTTTTTAATTAATCTCAGTTACAAATTAACCCAGAGTTAAACAGTGCTAGGTAAAAAAAAAAAAAAAGTTTTTAATCTCTCTGCAGATTCCCGGCTGACCTTCTGTTCACTAGCTCCTCGGGGGAGCTGTGGAGGATGGTTCGTATCGGCGGACAACCTCTGGGTTTTGGTAAGACACGCCTCAGCACCGCCTAGTGGGTTGTTCCTCATCTCCAGGTTAGCGCTCCTCTAATTTCTCAGTTTTCCTTCGTAGATGAGTGCGGCATAGTGGCCCAGATATCTCAGCCTCTCGCTGAGAGCGACATCTCCGCCTATTACATCAGCACTTTCAGCTTTGATCACGCTCTGGTAAGTCTTCCTGTGACCGTCGCTTTAGAAGTTAATAAAAATAAAAGTCACACGTTGGAGCATTTTGGTATGTAGTATATATGTATGTAGTCTTTTAAGATTTAAACAAAGGATCTTCCAGTTAAAAACCTTTCATCCTTGCTCTTGATTGTCCAGGTCCCAGAGGAGGACATAGTGAGTGTGACAGACATGCTTCAGGATCAGAGGAAAGAACCAGCCACGAGTTGATTTCTGAGTTCATCCCTGATGCTCCTGGCTTAGCGTGACCGCCCCCCAACTCCAGATCCAGTGGCTGGCTAACCCCACACCTAGACTAGTGCTGCATCACCAGCAGTATTAACTACTGACCACCGGAGGCGCTGTTTGTTTGCGAGATCTCCTGCCTTAGATTAAAAATCAGAGTGCCCCAGAGTGCCCCAGAGTGCCCCAGAGTGCCCGAGCTGGAGGGTGGGGAGTCTGGTGGGGCTCCACACCTGCACATCAATAATGCACATTTGCCCAGTCAACGCACACATCCAGACACACTCCCACACTGAAATTTGCAAGCACAATGTCAGATATTCCGACTTGTGATACAGAATAACCTCTGAAACTGTATTTTCATGTAGCACATTAAGACACCTTCATCTGCCAGTGACAATAATGTCAAAACATAACCTAGCAACCCTTAATATTAATAGTGTTATTATTCATGTTAAATCAGGGCTCTTTGATTTGACAGTAACGTACAGGAAGTGCTTAAATATTAAAATGACTGCGTTTTTTTTTTTTTTATTCCGAGCAGCCTTTTTCTTTAGTATTACCAGAGGTCAGTAACACAAAGTCTTACATTATTTGCACAATTAACATGTTTGTTTTGTTTTTGCTAATATCACTTACAGTAAATGTTAACTTTGGTACATTTTTACAAACTGAAGTATTCTGTTTTTTGTGCTGCTTCAATTAATGAAGATTTCCTCTGAAAAGGTTTTTTCTGATGATGTCATCTTTTAATCACTCTGTAGTGACATATAAGGTTCGAAGTAATAGATGATTTAGCATGTAAATGAACTATATTATTTGACAAAGTGTTTGATGACCACTGATAATAACATGTTATTATCAGTAAACACTAACACCTACCTAAAGTATGCAAATGTATCCAAATATTCTGAGTTTTATAGCTTTAATTTAGCTTTTTGTTATTGGATCCTTTGCAGGTCAACACTGAAACACTCCAAAACACATCAAATGTGTGGTCGGGTCATTCCAGCAGTAAATGCTTTAACTGTTTCCCTGTTGTGTACAGGTTTTTATACATTTTGGTGAGAATACTTTAATTATAACTGTAATTTTCATCTTTAAATTGACTAGAATAATCAAGTTGGACCCAGATCAGATTTTTCAGACCAATTGGGCTCCAGATGTTGAACAAGCTTATGATCTAAGCTGTCTTAACAAACACAGTATGTTTCAGTTAAAATGCTCCCTCTTTTACTAAAGAGACACGCAAACATGCACAAAAACAAACCACAAGAGCCACCTCTGCTGGGAAACAGCAGATTTAATCACCTCATTCAGGCTTTGATGTCACATCCTCAGAGTTTGGTAATACTAAGTAATGAGTAGAGGGAGAACGTTGCAGGAAGTCTGTGTGGGCTCGCTCTTAAAGACGAGATTGTTTTAGCAATTTGGTCAGAATCTTTAAGAATCAGACAGATGAAGGCGGTCGGGGCCACGGACGTGACAGAGGCTGTGGAAGGGCCCACGGTGGCGAGTCTAAGGACAAGCAGTGGGCTCCAGTCACCAAGCTAGCTGGTTGAAGACCAGGGCTGCTCGGTGCACCTGTTTCCACTTGCAACTACAATGGTCAGATGGGTCTGGGAGTGAAGTGCTGCAAAGAGGTGGTCTCAGCCATCGGTGGGGCGAGCGTCCTTGCAAAACTGTCCATTGTCTACATCAGGACAGATTAATAGGGCAACAAAATCGGCAATCCTCACCCTGCAAAAAGGCGGGCCGCAGCGGCTCAGTCTTAGTGCGTCTCACAAATTTCTCAGCACCATGAATGAGTTCATTTTGGGGCTCTTATCTTTGAAGGAAGCTTCTCATATCTCTGAATCTCAGTGTTCATACTTTACTAGTTTGCAGAATTTAAGTGGAACTGACTAATAAGATTCCACATAAGGCCTTGACTTTCACTGGTTTGTCACTTTTAGTAAAGGATGTGGCAGCAGAGAAGTGATGGTTATCTTCAGCAACCCCCACTCCTCCCATCTGCAGATACATATAAAAGAACTTTAGTGGCTGCAATTGCATAACAGGAAAGTTTAAATGATCTCTTTAAGGGCCAGAATGGATCGCAGAGGTATTAATCATTCTTTCATCAGCAGGTTCTCAATCCTCCTCAGTCTTCTGTTTGTTTTTTTAAAAAGAAATAAAAAATCAGCAGGTTTTCTCCAGGATGCATTTGTGTGTGCGGGAGTCCTGATGCAGTGCTCAGATGCAGGAGCTGCACAGATCAAACACGCCGCTGGCGTCTCCTGCAGGCTGAAGGAGCTGACGGTCCTCACCAAGCGGGTCCTGAGAGTCAGCCTGACGGACTTTGTGAGTACAAACTGGAACTCTTCCCCAAAGAACTAAACACTGGCAAAGTTTTGAACTGAAACACTTGATAAGTCTGTCTGAGTATACATTGGTGTTACATCTGTGTCACTTTAAGCTCATATAAAATAATTCAATGATTAAATGAGCATAATAATAAAGCACTTATAAAGATCTCTAATCACACTAAATAAATACTCTTGAATGACAAAAGATTTGGAAAAGTGTGTAATCGGTTGTGTCGTTGATGCTGAAACCACATATGTGAAATTCCGAGATGTTTAGAGGTCAGTTGTGTCATGTGTTTAAAGATAATTGATTGTTGCCGATCAAATTTGACACACATAGGCGTAGTTTGATCTTAGCAGTGAGATATTTCTTAATGTGTTTTCTCCTCTATGGGTTCTAAAATGTTGTTCCTCCAAGTTAAGTAGCCCAAGAACCAACATCAGCTTTAATAATTGCTCATTGCTCATATTGCTCATCCTTTTTTTTTTTTTTTTTTTTTTTTTTTTAAATTGTTGCTGTTAATTACTGTATCTGTTCTAGGACAGAGCCAATGGGGAGAACCTGGAGGCCTGGACCCCGGGGTTTCCTGAGCTCCAGGTCCAAACCAACGCAAGTCTAAGTGGCCCAAAAGTCCTGTGCTGTCTTCTGTTCATGTCTCAAGGCCTGGAGGAGATCCTGGAGGATCAGAAGGGGGACTTGATCCTCCATGATGGTTCCCTTCAGAGGAACCTTTGGGAATCCATCATCAGGGCCAAGATGCTGAGAGCGTGCATGAAGGACGTTCTTGGTAGGAACTGCTCCGCAGCACTACCGTCACCAAAAATACCGATAAATTACTTTGCGAAGAAGCAGTGGAGTCACACCTTGTTGGAGACTGCCACAGATTATTTAGGTTGGCTGGAGCAGAGAATTCGGTCTCTTCTTACAAAGTTAGCGGAGATTCAGACGTTGAATGAAGCAAAAAGCCAAAAGGAGCTGAATGGGATTTAAATTAAAAATACATTTATAGTGTAGATGTTTTCTGATTGTACTGTTTTTGTACTTATTTCTAAACTATACAGCATTTTAGCTTGTTCACGTTTTCTCTGTATGAATGCCACTTGTTTATAGTTATTTTTTCTACAATCTGGTTTTATTTTAAATTTCATTCATGCCTTTTTACAAATTACATTTCCCCACAAACACACAAAAAAAAGAGATTAGTTTAATGGTTTGAGCTTATGTAAGGATCAATATATTCTCTGTTGGGCTTCAGGTTGGAGCTTTATCTTCAGTCACTTCATTTCAAGCAACTTTTTAGATAAAACCTAAAATACATTACAATACCTCCAGGGAAATTACTTATGAGCAAAAGAATTAAAATTGTTGTCAAACACTTAGCAACTATGTCCCCAAACATTAAAACCTTTTGTTATTTGTCTTAAGGGGCAAGTTGCTTTTGCGGATTCAACTTGATATTTTGAACAATGATATTGTTCCCATGTGACTGTAATTAATCGACTGGCCAGAGAAACGAATGACAAGGGGCTCCAGCATGTCTTAATTACCAGTTTGTTTCCGCTGCCTTCACCATGATTAATTGTTTCACTCTTGCTGCGTTTCCCCTGAGCAGGCAATGTTGGAGGAGGGGAAAAAAAACAGGCCGATAAAAATCACCTTCAGAGAGCCACCAGTTTGCTCTTTCATCAGCCTCTTCCACAATGAGTCGTGCAGACAGATGGATGGAGACCGGCCTGTCAGGGCCCAATCAAAAAAAACAAAAACAAAACACTAGCAAAGATTAATGTGTCAATCATCCTTCTGAAATGATCAATTAATGTTTAATTTAACCGATAAAAACTCAGTGTGACAGTTGTTTCCTTTTACTAAAATCTGTCATTTATCTTGAAAATAGGAATACTTTAAATCACAAACCACAAAAACATGCAACCACTTTGTTTTTTAATTAAATAGCAAGTTCAAATGCATGCACTATACATGGACACGACACAGTCGTTGCTTTATATAAAGCATAAAAAACATGGTTACTGGCTTTTAAAAGGTTCTGATGTGGGCTGTGTGTGAAGTGGACTCTGATGAGCTCCGATGATCATCATGGATGAAACGTATAAAGATCTACGCACTTATGAAGTGTAAATAACGTCACATACAACACGGCTATTGTCCGTTTGAAGGTTCAAAAGTTCAGTCTCAGTTTGATCGTAATGCAAAATCATCCTGGACGCTCGTCAAATCGTAGAGCGTCTTCTTATTTGTTCCTGGAAGTTTCTGAATGTTTATACAGGAAGTAGCTCCGGAGGGGACTCGCCGTAGCAGTACTTTGCCTGAGGGTTTCTGTAGGTGTTCTCGTGTTGAACACTCTGAAACAAACATCAAAAAAGGTTATTGTGACTCTAACAGGAGCTGCTATCATGCATCTGTCAGAGGTCACTCTGCGAGCATTTGCTAGATCTCATAAACGTACTTGTGAGGAGGTCCTGCACTTGGCCAAGCAGAGCTCAAAATGATCCTCCACGGCAGTGAAGAGATTCCGGAAACCCTCTGCAGCGCGATTCAGGAAGCGTTCAAGAAGGGGTTGCTGAAAGAGAGCACACAGGTTAGAGAAAGTGCAGATTATAGTTTTCTCATTACTCTCATTTTGTTATGGAAAAATTCAAAACTGATTAAAAACACTTGGAGACTATGGAATATGTCATGCATTTAATGCAGCAGATGTGCCATAGAAAGGGCATTTTCTTGTTGGGTTAGGTTACCTTATCAGGCTGGAGGCAACAAGACACACAATACTCGTAGATGCTGCAGCATCCGTTCGCCAGGCAGCTTTTACAGATATACTGTCGACTGCTGGGAGCATTTACATTGCAGCAGCCGTTAACCAGCAAGTCCTTCCTTTCGCAAACATAGCCTGTAACACAGAAGGCAAATAGAGTGATTGTGGGTATTATACATGTCTGATGAGTGACTGATGGTAACATTGCGCACCGAGTTCGTCCGTGAGCAGCGTCTTGCCCTGGATGGAGTTTCTGCACTGAGTGATCTGCCGGCTGCTGTTTCCCAGGTTAAAACGGACTTTCCAGGGGATGCGATGGTCCGGGTCTCTCACCTCTAACAGAGTACGATCCCGTATGGTCCGTTCCTCCTGTAGATTTTGCACAGGAAAAGGCTTCACGCAACCAAAAACAACTTACAGTTGTTGGCGTGTATTAAGTAGAATGACTTTAGGTCCGAGAATGTTCTTTAAATTAAGTTTACAAATACAATATAAGCATTATGAATGAAGGTAATACATTTTATTACCTGTTTTAGTGTGCTGGTAAGAAAGTATATGAGAGACAAGCCAAAAACGACCCCCAGAACCCAGCGTTTTCTCAGCAAACGTCGTAGCACCATCATAGCATGGCTTTCTTGGGAAGATTCCGATGACAGCGACCGCCAAAAACGTCAACCCTCCACGGCTAATCAATTTCCTGACTGACGTATTTGTCACGAATATGTGTCCTTATGGCGACGAAACACTATACTGCCCTGTCTATAGTATAAAATAAATGTATAATCCTTAAATGTTATGAATAATCGTACCGACCGACAGTGGAGACCGTCTAATATTCAGTCTAGACAGCCGCGTTTGCTGACTTTTAACCCATGCTGCATTATATTAATCTTAATCGAGATTCTCCAAACGTAGCCCCCACACATTTGTAGTCCATGAATCACGAATAAAACAGCAGGAAACAGAAAGACTGGTGTGTCAGACATCTACATTTCTCATAAAAGGCTGCTTTGTTAGCCTGCTAGCTGGCTGTCGTCAGCGGTAGCTTTTCTGCCTCACATAAACTAATAATAAATAATATTCATACTAACATGATATGCCGCTAACTCTCATTATCTTAGAAGAACGCCACTGTGTTACGTTCGATATTGCGCATAAAAAGAAGCAAATGTAATATTTCTGCAGCGAATTTGGCAGTCCACCATAGCAAAACAAAATTCCACCACGGATGTTACGGATGTGGATGAGGAAGACACGCGCTGGTTGGTTGGCCGGCGCTATCGCAGACGTCATACCGGAAGTTTTCCCTGTCGGACCGCTGCAGCGTCTTCGAAGCATCATTAGCCAAGCTAACCTTAAATATTGAATATGAAAAACTGAAACTGGATTTTGTTTCTTCAGGTAAAGTATTTTCTGTTGTTATTTTGTCCCATTTCGCATGCAAATTAAGAAATAATAATAAGAAAAGCTGTAAACAGCCGTACTGGTGTTAATGAGAAGGCGATGTTGATTCAGGTTTTCAGGGCTGGGCCATAAGGTGATGAGGGGTATGCCATGCAGAGGAGACACAGCAGCAACACTGAGGGCATGCCTTTTGAGAGGTGGGTTCCGTGGTTTCAGAAGGAATTCTGACCCACAATCAAACACAGACAGAAACCCTGGGTCTTTTGGTGTCCCAGGGTTATCTCCTTACAAATAGAGGAATATCAGGTTAACCATCATTCTTGACTTAAAAAAAAAAAAAAAAAAAAATATATATATATATATATATATATATATATATATATATATATTTATATATATTTATTTTTTTTTTAATTCTCCAAGATAATATACCTGAGAGTAATGACTGCAGCAACTGTAGCGACTGGATAGCTCAGTTGGTAAGGCACCGGACTGGTACACGGGTGACCAGGGTTCGAAACAAGGTCTGATGAAAGACTACTGGAACAAGAGGCTACTGGAAGAAGGCGGAGATGGGCGACAGGCGAGAACAAGGCTCTGTTGTGGGCAGAATGGAGGACGCCAGATCAGAGGGGAGGAGGCCAATGGAACGAAGCCCCAATGAGCGCAGATCTACCGATAACGCTGAGCGAGGCAGCGACTGGGAGAATGAACCAGGGCGACACCGATTACAACGGCTAAGTGAAGGACCATCTGAAAGTCTCTGAGGGCGATCCCTACCTCAACAATCACTGAAACCAATGAGCTGATATACAGCACCAGTGATCCTAGAGATGCTTGGCTACAAGAGCCATGAGGACTGACAGAGGTGCAATGAAGAAACCAGTACCCAAGAAGTACGGCCCATACCTGAATCACACTGCCAAACAAAGTCTCCAAGCCTTATCCAGCCACCTACAGAGATACACAAAAACCAATGAAGCCAGAGTGGAAGAATATATGGGAGAAGGAGGCAGCACATAACAGCAGTGCTCAGTGGCTGGTCTCTCTGAGAGAGGAGCACAGCAACCTCCCTGAACCAGTTACCATCACAGTGGCAGACATCCAGGAAAGAGTTAATACCAACCTGTGCACTGCCTGGATTGATTACAAGAAAGCCTATGACTCGATGCCACACACATGGATCACTGAATGCCTGAAGCTGTACAACATCAACAGGACTCTAAGTGCGTTCGTTGCGAACTCGATGAGGTTGTGGAAAACCACCCTTGAATTCCTTGAGGCCAATGGCAAGCCACTTGCACAAGTGTCCATCAAATGTGGCATATACCAAGGATATGCTCTGTGCCACGATCAGTCACCTCCTCTACATGGATGACATCAAGCTGTACGCTAAGAGCGAACGGGACATAGGTTCCCTGATCCACACTACCAGGATCTACAGCAACGACATTGGGATGATGCACCTGAGACAATCCAACACATAACATCAGGGTGTAAGATGCTGGCAGGGAAAGCATACATGGAACACCATAACCAAGTGGCTGGCATAGTCTACAGAAACATCTGTGCGGAGTATGGTCTTTAAACCCCAAGGTCAATATGGGAAACACCTCCAAAGGTGGTGGAGAATGACCAAGCAAAGATCCTGTGGGACTTCCAGATACAGACAGACAGGATGGTGATGGCGAACCAGCCAGATATCGTGGTGGTGGATAGTGACAGCAACATCAGGCGGAAGGAACATGAGAAACTTGAGAAATACCATGGGCTCAGAGAGGAGCTGGAGAAGGCTTGGAAGGTGAAGGTGACAGTAGTGCCCGTGGTGATTGGACCACGCGGGGCAATGACCCCCAAACTGGAGGAGTGGCTACAGCAGATCCCTGGAACAACCTCAGACATCTCAATCCAGAAAAGTGCAGTACTAGGAACAGCAAAGATACTGCGCAGGACCCTCAAGCTCCCAGGCCTCTGGTAGAGAACCCAAGCTTAGAATGGAGGTGGAACCACCCATGGGGGGTGAGAAGGGAATTTTTTTTTATCTCGGAGAATACCCGAGAGTAATATTGTGTTTGTTCTTGTTACTCATCCAGAAGTCGGAGCCAGACTCTTGGGTCAGAGAGCAGCCTGGATGAGGGCGGTGTGTTTGACTGCCTGAAGCCCGACTCGCCTACTTCGCCTCAGCAAATCTTCTCTGGTCTCGTGGGCGTCCCCTCTGGCTCTGTTTCTTCCGCCCAGTTCCAGGCGGCCGGCTTAGTCCTGGGCTCTCCACCAGAAGTTTTCATCCAGATGACCACATCAGCCAGAGAGGAAGGCGGTGCCCACTGCTCGGAGGGAGGGACGTTTCTCACTCGGCCGCCTCAGCATCACCATCACCACCACCACCATCACCTTCACCACCACCCTCTGCAGCACAGGACCTCCTCTCTGCTTCAGCAGGCCACCACGGCAGCCGCCTCTGAAAGGCACGCCTCCAGGGAGGAGGCCCAGGAGGACCCATCCACTCCAGCCCCTGCCCTGCCTGAGCTGAAGGCGGTCATCACATGGCTGCAGAGGGGATTCCCCTTCATTCTCATCCTGTTGGCTAAAGTCTGCTTTCAGCATAAACTGGGTACACGTCACCAGTTAAGCAAATCATTCACTTTAAAACCTGCGCAGATGTTCTAAAGTTGCATTTCTTTCCTGCAGGTATTGCTGTGGCGATTGGCTTAGCCAGCACTTTCACATACGCCAACTCCACCTTTAGGCACCAAGTCTCATTACGGGTAATGGCATTTAAAAAAAAAAAAAAAAAAAAACAATACTAAAGGGTCAGACTGGGGATATTTTAGTTTTTTTAGTAAGTGTGTTTGCTCTAATTGAAATAAATATTGCACTGAATTATATTCGTTTATTGTTAGCCGTAAGCTGTAATATTTCAGGAGGAACGTTCTGTGTTCGTTGCTCTGTGGATCATCATGTTCCTTGCTGGAAATATCGTGTATGTCTACTACACGTTTAGTCACGAGGAGCTGCAGAACAGGTAATACGAACTGTGTTTTTGTTCTGGCTGTGTGTGCTGTTTTTTATATTTGGCCTCCAACCTCATGTATGTAGATTTTCCTTTTTTTTTGTGTCATGTAAGCGATCGAATGTGTGTGTGTGTTTTTTTTACTTTGTTTCCTTCAGGTGGTGTTCCTGTTCTTGTCTGGTATTGTTCTGTGAGTTCCTTTAACCCTTGTCCTTTTTTAATCCCATCATTCCATTCCCAGAGTCATTTGCATCATTGTTACTGTCTGAATGCTGAGATTGTAGAAGAGTTATTTTTTTCTCCCTCCAGTCTCATATTTGCCAGACCCAACCTGAACAGCTACGACTTCTTTGACCTGATCTGGGTGGTGGGCATCACCGACTTTGTGCTAAAGTTTGTCACCATTGGCCTGAAATGCTTCGTCCTGTTTTTGCCCAAGATCCTTCTGGCCTTCAAATCCAGGGTAGGAAGTTCACATTCAGGAATTATCTTCATCATTTTTGCTTATATTTTTGACATAAAGTCAATTCCACTTGATATAATATCCTGATTTGTTTGTGTTGCATGTCACCAAAAGCTCATCAGAGTTTGGGAAGCTTTTATTTTTAATCAGAAACATTTGCTCAGCTACATTAAAATCTCCCCCGCCACCCATGATGAAAGTTCTACCGGGTCACAGTGAGACTGTTTTTGTTTGCATACTCTTTAAACGCTTCTTGACGGCACGTGCGAGCTCTTGCTTTTGCCTGAGGCTGCTACGCTAGTGGATAAACACAGCTTTCCTTACAGGTGCAGCTAATGTTCCTATTGTGCGCTGGATGATGAGAAGGATGGGTTGGGGTGGTTGTGGGATTTAGAAAAGTATTAGGATTAAATTTTCCACTGATAAACAGACGCGCAGGCCTATCAGAACCACAGGAGCCAGCAACTGAGCTCATCGAGCCTCGGGGGAGGCACAGGTGAGGTCATCTCTCCCCGGAGTTAGACCATTACCTGTACTCTCCACACACACGCACATACATGCACAGAGAGTTTGCAGCTTAGTTAATCTTAGATCATGTATCAACGCTTTTGCTGCTTGATTGAACTGGGATCAGATCTGGTTAACAGCAAGTCACATGACTGCACACGCATGATGACCTCATTTACCACTTGCGTAGCTTGAGTTCTCAAGATGCAGCCACAACATTTACACGACCAAACATTTATCTCCAGGTCACGTGAAATTAAAAAAAAAAAAAAAAGATGAATTGGTAAAGTAAAGCACGCATGCAGCTTCCTGCTAACTGAGCAGAGGCAGCAGGAGGGCACGCTGAAACTCTTTGGCTCCTATCCAAACTTTAGATTTGACGGTTTTTGCGTGGGCGTGATGAGCGCTGTGGGATGTAACGCTAAAGAGGGGAACAGTAAGGAAGATGGATTGGCAGTGGTCTTCCTCCCCTACCAACCTGGCTGCTTGTGCCACTTTGCCCACAATCATCAATCTTTGTCAGCCGTCATCCGCAAAGTCATTAAGCAAGCTGGGACACCACGGGGACCGTCGGGAATCAAGACTCCCTTCATTTTGTCAGCTTCAAAGCACTTAACGCACTTTGCAGCGGTGTGGAAGTTAGTCATTTCTGTGATTATTTCCCTAAAGTGTAGCGTGAGCACCTGTAGGGCTGCGTTTAGTGCAGGCGCTGGGTAGCAGGTGGACAGAGCCACTGCCAGGGCTTCTTCCAGTCGGACCAAATTGTGTGCACTGCTGTGAATGTGCAGAGCTCTGGACGGCAGCCATGTTTGGGCTGGAGGCGTGCTGTTTTAAGCTTTTAATACAGCACTGCTCTCAACCAGATAGAAAAGTGCCCCGAAGCTGTGGAGCTCTTTCTTTCTTTTTTTTTTTTTTTTTTTTTTTTTGGACAGCTTGTGAATCAAAGAAAGAACATTCTGTCATGTCTTCATTTTCTTTTCCTAAGTCTACCGATGCCTGACATTTAAGTGTCTTGCTCTAGTGGTTTATACTGAATATATTCTAATATCAGATTGCAAAGCTCTTATTAGGGTTACTAAAAAGTCTATGACTGTTTGTAAAAGTACAGTCAAGGATGTGTCAATGACACGTTTGTGGCTGAAACAGTTTTGTAAACGATCAGCTCTTTCTTGCTGATACCTGTATGTGATGATTGATTTACATTAAGAAGTCCCCTATGAAATGTTCTTTAATTGATTTATTGTTGTTTAGGGAAAGTTTTACCTGCTGATCGAGGAGCTGAGCCAGCTGTTCCGGGCCCTCATTCCGATCCAGCTGTGGTACAAGTACATTGTGGGAGAGGACGCCTCCAACAGTTACTTCCTGGGAGCGATGCTCATCATCATCTACAGTATTTGTAAGGTAACACAACCATGTTAGCTCATGTTAGCATGTCTTAGCCCAGGCAGGCGGAGAGAATTGTCTTCTTAAAAACAAAAAGTGTTAAAATAAGAATTCACTGCTGAGCTGTGGACAGAAATGGAAAGAAGCAGGAGCGATTTAGTGCAAAGCCACGTTTTCATTGTTACATAAAACAGTATCATTTTAGCAACCTTGAGTCAGAGTGTGGTGTCAGATAGAAAACTGAAATAGGGAAACTTCTGGAATAGCTGAAATTCTGATACAGCCATGAGACTAGCTTGGTTGACAGTCATATCTGCTGATGCTAACGTTAAATTGACCTGTTTTTTTTTTTTTTGTTTGTTTTTTTACCTTTTGTTTTATTTTGCAGTCCTTTGACATCTGTGGTCGCGTGTCAGCAATTCGCAAAGCTTTGGTCATGCTGTGCAGCTCCCAGGTCAGAATCAAGCAGTCACAGTAACGCTCAACACTATGATGGCATTTCCTTTGCACAAATGGTTCTATTTTCCTGTTTCATTTAGAGTTATGGCGTGAGGGCAGGCAGTCAGCAGTGCAGCGAGGCAGGCGACATCTGTGCAATTTGTCAGGCTGATTTCAGAGACCCCATAGCCCTTCTCTGTCAGGTAAGAATGTGCCCACCAATTAAAAGATCTGGTAAAATCTCCAACTGTAATTGCAGGAAAATTAGGGGGAAAACTGGCCTCTTAGGTTTGAAATGTAGATGTTTGACCTGTAAAACCACGAGGACAAAAGTGTCCACTGTCCAGTGTTTTTATAATTTAAAGCCAGTATTGTAAAATAAACTACTATACACTGATGTCAACAAGGTTCGAAGCAGCTCTTGAAGTATCAGTGATTCTCTTTGTGCAAAAATTCTAGACACTTGGATCTTAGATCGGCTTTTTGTCTCCCCGCAGCACGTTTTCTGTGAGGACTGTCTGTGTCTGTGGTTTGACCGGGAGAGGACGTGTCCGCTGTGCCGCTCCACCATCACCGAGAGCCTGCGGTGCTGGAAGGACGGGACCACCTCAGCCCACTTCCAGATTTACTGAACTGTCTTTTCACATGTCTCCTGATATACTGTGCTATAATAATGTGAATTCGTGCTCTGACAATAGCCTTTTATTTTAGACCTAATCAGCAAATAATGACCTTTTATTTAATATGGCCAGGATGTAAATACATTACCTGTAGTTGTGTTGCATTTAATGTTTTTAAATGCGTGTTAGTTTTTTTTTTTTTGTTTTAATATTTTGCATTTTGCGATATTTATTTGGCAGTCATGTCTATAACAGTAAAAAAATGTAACGAGTCAAATGTTTCTGTAGTTTATAGTTATTAAACGTACAGTAACCTTAGTTGTACATCTGATCATTTTTGCATTTTGCATCAATTGTGGTGCATAAATACCAACAGTTCAACTGGCAGTTGAAATCAGCCAGTTTTATCAGTTTGTTTCAAACTTTTCTTGTGATTTTTATGTTGTATTGCTAATGTGAATGTTGTCATAATTTATTGTTTGGTTGAAAGTCTGCCACTTGAAGAGGGGATTGGTTTAAAATTAAAGCACTTGGATCATTTAATCATGGTTTCCATCTAATCACGTGACACCTGCATAAAGTTACTTAGAAAGGATTTATTATCATAACTACTGAAGTTCCTTAAGAAATATCGATATAAATAGCACGCACCGTATAAAAGACTGTTTCAGTAACTCTCACATTACAGGTAGAATATCAGAGAAAGCTTATTTCCGGACATCGAAAACGACATTTACAGCATAGCCTCCAATGCACAGGTCCTGCATATGGCAGGTAAAACACAGCGATGTGCAAAACGTCATCTAAACACTGTAGAAAACATCTATAAAAACACCCATCCTTGAATGAATGTGTACACTTACAGAGTAGCTTATGCAGAAATGTACAGTGCATTTGAAGGGATTCATAAATTCAGTGCATTTTTTCCTTTTTTTTTTTGCTGGCTTATACGGATAAAAGTTTAAAAACAACAAATTAACCATTTTGTTGCGCACACATTGCCTGGGGAGGATTACATCACCGTTTGGTAACTGGGATGACTGAATCCAGGAGTCACGCAGGGGGCAGGACGGGAGGCTGCGTGATTGACAGCCCGGCCGGGGCTCAGCGCCGGCGGTGAGACGGTGCATCGGCAGGCTGAGCAAGTCAAAGCAACACAAGGACGATCAGCAGGCGCAGAAGTCCCGACCCGGAAATCTGAATTCAGCTCCTTCTGCGGCCACACCTTCACCATCCTCCAGCTCCGCATCCCAGCACAAATGATGTGAACCCGCTCCTCCCGCATGCTTCTAAAGGCACCATCTAGGTAAGACACCACAAAGCAAGCAAATAAAAATGGTAAACACGCAGCGACAAACATATTTTTACATGATTTACACAAGGTTATCACTTCTAGACGTACGTTCATCATCAGCTAGTAAAAAAAAAAAAAAAAAAAAAAAAGATTAGCCCAAACAATAGAAGGTGGATATTTTTAATCTGAAATTAAATAAACTTTAGGCAAATAAACTGGCATATTTATTAGACTATCGAATGTTGAAGAATAATAAAGCATTAATGTTGATGTTCTGAATAATTTTACCATAATTTATTGCGTTTCGACCGCACAATTATTACAGTGCATAAGAAAATGTAGCAAAACTTTTAACTGGATGTTAAAAAATGTACATTAAAAAAACTCTAAAAGAGAAAAGGTTGACAGAACATTTTTCTCTATATATTTTGATAAAAACTCCTCCGGTGACGCACCTGTTGCTCTTTTTGCCGCCTCGCGCATCTAGAAGTGCCGCTTTGCGAGGACCAGCACGAGCACGGTGAAGCGTACAGCGGTGCACAGGAAGCTCTTTAAACGCTGTCGACCGGGAACCAGCGTCCTCCCTCCGGCCCCACATGCCACGCCGTTGACCGACCCCCCCGCAGTCCAGCTTTTCTCTAGCTGGTCTCCGATTATCCGCAGACGCGACGCAAGCAGATGAGCCACGGAGCACGGTGATAGTCTGCGAGGGCTGCATGTTGTGTCACCGGGCAGGAGTAAAGGCTGGTCAACCGGCAGCCAGCACATCTTCTCGGATGGTACTAGTGTTTCTCTGCTGTTTGACTTGTGGATGTGCCACTCTTATACGGTTCTTCTTTCAGTCCTGAAGGGTGTCTGCGCGCCCTCCTTTCTCCTTATCTCTTTCTCTCTATTGTATTATTCATTACAGAGTCACATGGTGCGGGGTTTACATCATCTTCTCCCAAAAGAGAGCTTCATTGTTAACTCTTCAATCCCCCTATCTTGTTTGATCTGAAGGGTCATATATGGTGGGATAAAATATTTATTCTTCTATAGTGTTGTATTGTAAAATACGTGTTTTCATTGTTTTAACTATGATCAGTGTAATCAAAAATTTAAATACTTTATACTCTTGTAAGCCCATGGAGACAACAAAGATCTCAATCCCTTATTTTTATATTACGAATACGGAATTAAAAATAAAATCTCGGAACTGTTCAACACGGCTATATTGTTCCTAGTCGAACTGTTTATAGTGAAGGACCAGCACCGTAGCGCTAGTAGATAGATGGACATTGTATATTTTAAAGCATTTTGAGTTATACTTCCTTAATAATGTTTGAGAATCATGGCCGACGACGAACTCGTAGCTTTTAGGAAACGCTGGAAAGACGAACTAGAACTTAAAAAAGAACACCAGCGAATTGTTTCTATTTCCTCCCTGCCCAGGGAGGTTCCTGCTCAGTCGGCTGAGAGGATAGCCAAGAACAGGTATTTTATAGACTCAGAACAACATTCCAGCAAGGCACACAGTCCTTCAAGAGCAGAAGAAAGTGGCAGTTCGGACGATAAAGATGCTGGTGGTGAATTAGAACAGTCGGAGGATCAACCCGAGTATGTGTCTATTGCAAGTGGCTTGTTGGATGGGAGGACCAGTCCTCTGCTTGATAGGATCCAGAAGGAGAGAACCTGGAGAAAGCGGCAGTTTCATAGCATAACCAGTGCTTGTAATATAACCCTGCAGCAAGATCACCCACAGAAAAAGGTCACCAAAAATGAGAAGCTGGTGGATCAGTTCATTCAAGATCTGGTATGAAATTAGTGATGGGCATGGTGATGTTGATGATAAATTAACATTATAAGTTATATTAATTCTGTTTATTTCAGAATGAGGTCAATGACATTCCCTTCTTTGACATTGAGTTACCATATGAGTTAGCTTTGAAAATTTTCCAGTATCTCACTTGTGCTGAGCTTGGCCGATGTGCGCAGGTAAGCCACCAATGCAACACTGATCTTGGCAAAAAAAAAAAAAAAAAAAATCGTGATGCAAACCTGTAATTTAAGCTGTCTAAATCTCCACTCATATCCGATATTGTTCCAGGTGAGTCAGGCATGGCGAGTTCTTGCAGAAGATAATGGTCTGTGGTTCAAAATGTGCATTCGTGAGGGTTTTTATCAGAATGCCAGCATGTCTGACTCCCCTTGCTGGAAAAGCACACTGCGGGACTGCAGGTTCTCAGCCAAAGCAGTACGCACCAATTGGAAGGTGGGCTAATAGCCTTTTATTTATTTATTTTTATAATTTTACCAGATGCCATGCAATGGTGTAAAATGTTATGGGTTTCAGTTTAAAGAATAAGGAATATGTAACAGATCTTTAAATTATAATTAAAAACAATAGACTTTATAGTGTTTATCAGCCCATTGTGTTTAACCATGACAACTTCTGTGTTTAGAGCCGAGTGGGATCCATCAGCCAGCTGCAGTATGAGCTGGGGAAGGTGCTCTGCGATGTCAGTACCTGTGACAAATTTGTGCTGGCAGGGTGAGTTTCAGTATCTCCTTACAATCAGGTCACAATGTGTCTGACATGACGACATCAGCAAGTGTATCTGCCTGCCTTGTTTATTTGGTCTGTAGCCTCTCATATAAATGGCTGTCTTGAAATCAGGCTGAAACAATTTGTAATTTAATTTATATCATCTTTCGAGTTAAATTGGAATAACTTGCATTCAGCTCACAAAAATGAGCATGGAAGCACATCAGTTTGGAGTGGAGGCCATTCTTTAGTATCTAGGCTTGTAGTGATTCATAATGTTGGTTCTCAATCATGAGGTCATAGCGGCTAAGTGCTTCAATCCAGAGCAGCTGGACTTCCGTTCTCTTGTGTTACGATATCCACTTAGAACTCTGCAATCCAAGCTCAAGGTTTGTCAAGGGGCATAAATTATCAGAAGAAATCACAATTAAAATAACCTCTGTGAGCTTTTTTGAATATGTTGCATATAAATTGCAAATATTAGTTTTACTATTAAGACTAGTTAAAGAAGAACATGAATTGCCATAGAAAAAACCCAACAGTGTTTTGGAAGAGGCTGTCTAGAGACATGGATAGATTGTTAGTGTTTAGAAGCCTGATAGACTGCCCATGAGGAGCTGTGCAGCGTCTCTGTGGAGTTCTGTAATTAGAGTCTATTCAGTCCTGCTGTGTCTCACCGGTGAAGACAGTGTGTTTGTATTTTTG